>CM023453.1:172184728-172324728 GCA_013339765.2 Haemaphysalis longicornis
ATGTTGGCACTTACTCATATGGTAGTTACCACTTCGCAACCACATTAACACAATAGGTATGGCCGAACAGTTCCCCTCCCCATAAAAGGTTCAATGAAGCTCGAGCACACTGTAGTACTTTAAAGAAAACATCCAAACTGCATCACACATCTATTACACACCTAAAAAGGAAGAAGCTGCCCAAACTACCGACAGCACACCTTCTCGGCGCTGCCAGAGAAGACCATTCCTCAGGTGTCTCATGACACCGCGCTACCCAAGAGGCCCTGGTAGAACGAGGACTGCAGGGCGGGAGAACGGGCGGCAAAAACAAGACTGGGGTGTCCTTCGTCGGTACCTCACGTCGGATAACCTTATCTCTTTTAAACGGGCAAAAGCACTTGAAAAACGCCTGCGCCGTGAGGCAAAACATTGTCTCTAATCCACGCTGTGACAGTAGCTCGAAAGCAAAGCTTTATACGACACCCCCACTAATTGCCCAAGCGACATCTCTTCAAAAATCACTCAGTGGCTTTACGAAGACGGAAAGCAGAGTCTCTTCCAGCCGTTACACAGGAAATCGGGGGGGCGGCACCCCGAATGAAGCAGCAGCGTCGGCCACGGCCGGGCTAAAGCGGCGGACGCCGCCGCTGTAGCCCGGTCGTGCGCCGGAAGAAAGAAAATGGAGAGGAGCGTCTTTCGAAGGGTGATACAGCGGAACCTAGCCAACCTGATGTGCTAGCTTGAGGCTACACCACCGCGCGACACAAGCGCAGACACGGAAACATTCGGCATGTGAGCTTAGTGATTCCCTTTTATGCCGATTTAAACTAGTTAGTCAGTAGTACGTTCGAGAATTGCGAGAAAGTTAGGGAACTTTTATAATCGGTGTTTTATCAAAACCATTTGCTACTTTCGCCATAATATAATACATCTTAAAACACAACCGAATTGGTAATCATCAATTTAGAAAACGGGGTCCCATTCGTGGCAAGCACTGCGCAAAGGTAGCGTTTCTCTAGCGGCCAGTTGTCTGTATGTGGTTCTCTACATTTTGTTTTCCCGCCCTTCCAACCAATCCTTAACTTATGTTTGCCGTACGACCACTTACCTCCGTCGGGTGCGGGTTACACTGGAGGTGCTGTCAAATTAATCAAGCCGTGCGGAGGCACCAAGCATGGACTGAAGCTGCACCAAAACAGGCCCGAAACAACCGTCGCTAAAGCCGAAAACTAAGCTGTACCGCCGAACCCGCCGCCGGCGATCAGGCACTTCCGGCGGGGAATGTGGGGTAAATTCGAAGCGCCATCTCTAGGTGCTCCGTGAGTGAAACCTTCCGCCCCCGGTCTCCCCACGACGCCGCCTCGGACGCGTTGGGAGTGGCTGTCCCGCACGCCACCGAAAAAACCGTTGCCTGTAGAGCTAGAAAGCTTTGCTTTAAAAGGGAGAGTTGACGCACCTTCCTGACATCCGTAAATTCATACAGTGACACTCATATCTATACGAATACTCACAGAACAACAAACACACAGCCCGCCCCTGGTTAGTACAGCAGTGGACACACTAGAAGACCAGGATAACACACTCCCACAACTCTTCCAAATTGTATCCAGTTCAGTACACTACACCAAACACTTTCATGAAACAAAAAACATCTTGTAAGAAGTCCGTGCGAGATAATAATAAGCCCACCTCCTGTTAGAATGTCATGTGAACGGATGGTGAGGTTGTCATTACCAGCTCAGAGATGGACGCAGGGAAAGCAGCTGACAGTATTAACAGGCCACCCATTTATAGCACACTTGAAAAACCTTAACGCAAACACTCAGTAATTGAAATACACACAAATGATCAACATTCAATCGTCTAACAATCACAAAACACAATTCAAATTTAAACCAAATGCCTCTACAATAACGTCCTGCCTAGTAGTTCATATTTACTTATTAGTTCAAGTCCTAATAATTGCTTTTCGCCACCACCACTCCCTAGTGGTGTACTGCGACTGCGTGTCTAATGGACTGGCCTACCCGGTCGTGAGCGCTCACGTGTCGAACCCCCGCTGCGTGGCTGCAACTTGTGATAGCCGTCCTCGTCTCGCTTCGGTGCGGGCGTTCGGTGCGTGCGGTCACTCCTTGACGGCGGGGTGGGTTCCGCACGTCCTGAGGTTTCCTGGGTGGCTACACCTGGTAGCCGCTGCCGCTGGAAGGGTGCGGTCCAGGTAGTCTCGGTACAAACGTAGCCTTTCGGGGTTGTCGAAGCGCAGGTCGACAGAGCGTACGTTGGCCACTGGTACCCGACCGATGCCGCTGGGGCCACGAAGACACTGGTAAGTGGTGCACCTAGGAAGACGGTGCCGATGCCAAGTCGGCCCGCTCCCGCCCAGGCTCGCATGGCATGGTCGATGGCCTGGCAGCGTCCCGCTGCCTCGTCCCTGAAGCGCACGTGCTCCTACCACTCCTGGTTTCTTGCCTCCGGCTTCTCTTTGTGCGCCCCGCTTTTAACCCCTCTGGGCTCTCTCGTGTGCCCTCTCATTGGCTCCTTGCCTTTTCTTGCCCATATATCATCACCATGCCTCTGGTCTACTGCGCGGCGTTCGCTAATTGGCCTGCCAGCGCGCTGCCATATTTGAACATGATGCCTCGGGGTTTAGTGCTGCGCGTTCTCTCATTGGTGCGCTCCTGGCGCGCACTTCAAATGGCCGTTCCTTTGTTCTTTTTTGTCGTTTTTTCTAGGGTTTGGATGCATCTCATCTCCGTGGGGCCCTTGTCACATGACATACAACACCCCCTTTTCACTTCATGAGCTGAAGATCGCGCTCAGTACTTGTAATACAAGCCTTCACCTCAAGGCGAGACAATTACATTCACTATGATATAGCACTTACATGCAGACACACTTGAAACACTCCTACACCTCTTCAAACAAAATATTTTTTTCGGGGGTGCCATCGAGGGTCTTGGAGGGAGGCCATCATCATGGCTTTTTTGGAGGAGGGGAAGGACCCTTCCTGTCCCGCAAGTTGCCTTCCCATTATCCTGACAAACTGCTGTGAAAGCTCTTGGGGAAGATAATACATAGGAAAACTCGTGTGCTCTTAGAGTACAACGGTCTTCTGGAGGGCTGCCAGGCAGGCTTTAATGCAGGACGATCTACCAACGATCAACTAGCTGAATTAGTATGTCAAAGATGCTTTCCTCCACCAGCTTAGTATTGTATGACGGTATTTTTTCATCTGGACAAAGGGTACGATACCGCGTGGCGGTACGCATCCTCAGCGGCCTAAGGGCTGTCGCATGTGGGTAACATTATAAACAGGATTGACAGGTACTTGTCGGAATGAACCTTCTCTGTACGAGTTGGAAGTGCACTCTCTAGGGTTCCGTCCAGGGAAATAGCATGCCGGAAAGGCGGAGTTTGAGTTGCACTTCCTTTATTGTGAAAAATGAATTTACTCAGAAAGGCATTCCCACCATCAGTTTCCTGTTGAGTCTATGTAGACGACATACAATTATCCTTTAGGTCTGTAACCTGTCTATCTGCGAGCGCCAGGTTAGCTTGGTGATAACGAGCTAGCGGTCTGGGCAGATAGCAAATGTTTTGTATTTATTCCAGGAAAATGTACTTGTTGTTTATTTTCGAAAAAAATTGTGGCATTCGGCCGGATCCCAGACATCAAAGTCAATGATGTCTATATTGCAGTCAGAGAAACGAACACAAGTTTTGTAGGTGTAGTCCTTACATTCATCACCCCATATAAAACAACTTAAACAAAAATGCTTAAAGACTATGACTATACTAAGGTTCTCTCACACACTTCACATGGTGCTCACAAACCAAATTCTTTTACGTGTTTCACGATTGGTTCACGAATAGGTTTACCATTGGAGTATGGTTGTGTTGCATATGTTGCATATGGTTGCATACACCTTGGTCGAGCGCCAAGGTATGCAATCTTGAAGCACTTCTTGTATCTTGCAGTAGAAATACCAGTGTGCGGAATTTTATACTGACACCTCCTAAAAGGACACCTCTGTGTCCTGCGCTGCGCATGAACCCGGCCTTAATGTCACTTGAACTCTGAATAGGAATACTAGTATCTTTACTGCTGAGGCTTATGGTGTACTTATTGTGGTTAATGACATGATTCAATTCACAGTCCACAATCCATTATAGATACTATTCCAGTGTCTTGTTGCGGGCATTGTCTTCACCAAAGCCTTCGAAAAACACGTTGTCAATCTTATGATCAAGGGTATTATGTCTGTATATGCTCACAAATTTTAACTGTACTTTGCTGGGTCTCTGGACACTCTGGTATAGAGCAAAGCCGCGGAACAAATAGCGGTGCTGGTACACTCTTGAACGCCACTAGCCGTAACAATATTCCCCTATTGAAACATGAAGCCAGAAGCAGTAATGCGCTCACAGACAGACAATTCGTGGCCACATCACCGTTCGCAGTCCCGAGGTTGAATAAAACACTGTCCCATCTTCCGCTGCTCGCGTGGTTTCTACCTTGTGTTTTCTAAAATGTGCATCCAGCTTTGCTTAGCGTTGCAACCACGAGTAGCTGGGTTGCTTCGTGTTTATGATTGACAGATCCGCAGTAAACACAAATTTATTGCACCAATATTTGTTTATGTGCACTGCAGACACCAGCGCTGCCAATCAAGATGTCACAAATAGAAAGCGTTGAAAACATTCACAGTTCTACATTTTGGAATGCGTCTTTGCATTACACCCGAGATGCTTTCTTAAACATCGATTTTGCACAAAAGTTGACTCCGAAAAAAATGCCCGAGTAATTACACCATTACTAATTAAGTACTGATAATCGCTGCGCTAGCGGGAGGAAAGTACCGTGTCACACCAATTTCACCAATTTGTTGGGTATAAAGGGCGTACGGACACATTACCTGCAGCAATGTACCGAGCATGTGGTTTGAGCTTGTGGCTTGGGATTTGACTTTTATAATATTCCGATTGCCGGGACGTGGGGTCTGTAATCGGAAAGAATAAAGCTGTATTGAATGAAGCTCTCAAAAATGTATTGGACACGCCCAGATGGTTCGGTAATTTTTGTATTGCCCGGCTCCCGAATGATCGAAGTGCTCGAAAGAGTGCGTACTTGCAGTGCAGCTGCCGCCGCTACCCGCGCGGCTCCCGCAACGTCGCCAGTAGCGGCGGCGCTGCGGTCAACCAATCTTCCTAGCGGGCGGGCCATGGGGCGGGCGAAGCGTTCGCGGTGCACGGCGGCGCGCGCCCGTGCGATGCTTTCGCGCGCTCCAAAATTACCGTTTTCAACAGTTTTATTTATATTCTCTGGTTACAACGACGAAAAAATTATATAACTCCACCGGAGAGCCACAACGCTCGCTGAAACGTGCACGGCGCCGAGCTCGCCAAGCTGCATCCGCCGTAATAAACGCAGTAAAATGAAACACTTACAACGCAAGCTACCCACAGTTTGTTGCATATTTTTAAGGCCAGCCTGGAGAATCCAAATATTGCGTGGATAAAAGCACATAAGAATTAGTGGTAAGACCTGCAGGAAATCGTCAATTATGCACATGAGGGCGTGGGGCATGTATTCACGGAATAAGGAAGTTAGTCTTGCATGAATCCAAAAAATCATTTTATTCTCAAGAGCTTGGCAGAAAAAAGTAATCAACACAAACACTGAAGCAGAAAGTATGCTAGGCGAAATGAAACAAATAGCAAAGTGACTACTCCATTCAAAAATCATGTTTTAGACAGGATGTTCGCAATTTTACACCACAATAATCACGAAAGTTGTGTATAGTACTGATATGTTAACAATGCATAGTAAAAAAATGTTCACATACATATTACAATTACAGAAAATAGATACGAAACATGTTCACTTATTAGTTAACAGTTTAAAGCTTCAGTAGCTGCACCTGTACACAAGTGCGGTGCGTCCGCTTGATTATTACAGCTTCTACATCCCGCGTCGTAACCACTGCCGCTTCTGCTGCAAGTTTCCGTAGTACAAACGTTCTCGAGTGGGTAACACCGTCGCTGTTTACAGTAAGAAATACTGCCTCTTCTACAGTCACAGCTGTGCCGGCGTCCAGTGAGAGCAAGACGTAAAACACGCTCCCTGGGCACCTTGCATCTCATGAAAAGTCCCGTACTGGTTGGGCAATGCCGCTCCTCTCAATGACGCACCCGTCACAGCGGCTCCGTCACTTGCCGCCGGCTTGTCAACATATGCTCGTCTGCAGAACTCAGTAGTGCCTTTTTTTCACGGCAGGACATCCTCTTCTGGTTTCCTCTTTTTGTCGTTTCTTTTTGAAGGCAAGCGTTTACTCAAACATGGAGCAACGTTCGGTAGAATCGTTGGAACAGCGCCCGGTGCGAGGGTCGGGCTCGCACGCTCAATACGCGCCTGTGTGCCGTTAATATGATGAACAGTCCTTGACAATGAATATACAATAGTCCTTGACAATGAACATACTCCTTCTCAAAGTGTAACTCACAAATAGCACAATCCGGCGTGAGCCTCCTGTCGCTTCTGCGCAGGTTGCGTTCCCATACGCTTCTTCTCCCCGATTCAGCGGGTGCTTTAAACGACAATTTTTGCGCTTGCTTGATTCGGGAGTACCCTGTGTTGCATCTATGTTGCATCGATAGGTGCGAAGCACTCATTCAGGCGTTGCTTCTGCCCCATTTGTGAGCCGTAGTAGATCACACTCACAAGCAAGGCTGCGAAACGCCGGTTCGAAAGATTGGGCGAAACGGAAGATTGGACGACAGCAGCGCCGCCGCTCCGTTCGCCACCAGCGGTGCCGGCATACGTATGCGCCGACGCCTCCGCCCGCTACACTGCCCCTTCCTCTCTAGTACGCTGTACCCTCGCTGTAGGTCGCGCGTACATGTTGCCAGCGTACATCTCCTTTTTGTGTGTCTGCAGTTTCAGCACGCTAACAGCCGAAATACCGCGTTTTTTCAACTGTTCAGCATTTCTTCGTTCGTAAAAGAGAATACATTTTTAGCATTTACGCCTCTTCGGCTTGGTGTGACAGAACTATATTGCGGTTTTTCGGACGGCGAATGAATAAATGTCGCTGCCATGGTGAAGACCACACCGGCCGTTATCCTGTAGACGTTGTCGTAAGACCACATGACGTCCCGGAATTGCCTTATGGAGCGAAACGTCAATGTACTAACTATCGTAAGTAGAAAAAATACATAAATTGATAGGTACGTAGGTCGCAACCTATGGGTCACAGGAATACAAACAGCATGTCAAATGCCTCGGTTGATACTTCACTCAATGTACTACGCTTTTTAAATCAGTTGTAATTGTGTGCTGATCCCTTTAAGTATAAACGGAACATGGCGAGACCTTGAATGCATTCGCAATGCTCTTGATAACTGCAGTCCTTCCAAACTGAATAGTGGACGTAACATTTTTTCTAACAACCCCCACGAAATCACCGAGTAAAAAAAGTGCCCTCCTCATCTTCAGCACTCAGTTGTGATATTTCTGAACCCACAAGAAAGCGTGATCAATGCTCATCTACCGGACATGATGTAAAGTAGGAATTGATGGGTGATGGGTGCAAAACAGAAAAAAATATTTCAAATGAAATTCAGGAATCACTTTCTTCTTGTAGTGCAAAGCCATTCCACAAAAAATGAAAGGTGGCACTTAGCATTTTCCGCAAAGAAACAACCGCACGGCAACAAATTGTGACAACACCTCGAGGGTCACATCATGTTTTGGCTGTTTACGGTGGACGCAAATGAGCGAACAAGCCGGCGGAGCGAAAGGTTGTGTGATCAGAACGCAACACTCATTCGGCGCATGCACTCTACAGAGCGGACAACGTAGAGTTTCACACTAATATATACTAGAGGGAAATCTGTCGCTGCAGTCGCGGCCGCCGTGGGCGGCACCATTTCCGTTCTTCTCCTAATTGGCTTAGCTAGCAATATGGCTTCTGTTTTGTTTCGATTGCCAAAATCAACAAAAAAGGCTAACATTTTTTTCTTGTTCATCGTGCATGAAGCTTATAGATAATCACTGACAAAATAATCTTTCTGGAGGTTCAATTTTGTGATAACAAACCAAAGTTGATGAACCTTCTAAAGTAATATTGTTGCTTTTTTGCAGCCAGAGCCAACGTTTCACCTTGTTCTTGAGCCATGCTAAGGACAAGTGGAACGTGCCTGCCCAGCAAATGACGGAACCCTCGCCGAAGCGTGGCTCCCCTAGACAGTGGCGCCGGATTTCCCTCTAGTATATATTAGTAGTAAACTCTATGCCGGCTAACTTGGGTCATTTGCCTGATGTGAATGCGATTGGTGGCACTCGACCAAAGTCAGCATCACTGGGTTATGTCTGGCACAAGAGAATGGGCTTCGGTCGCTCGCGGCTGCATTCCTCGAGACAGACTATCTTAAGGCTGCCTACCAACACGCGTTCTTGTTTCCGCGGAACTCTTTAGCTCCGTGTTCTTTAGGGAGTCCTAGTTTCACTTTGTACACTTCTGCGCTTGGTTTCGGCCAAATATTGCGAAATAAAGACATACTCATTTTTTGATGGCATGCACCATTGATTCAAGGGCTGTCTAGATACGTACAGCTAATCTTCAAAGCAGTATCGTATATGAGTACGTTAAAAATTTTCAGCGCGCATATGCAGTACGTAGTCACGTGGCACTCTTATTGTGACATTTTTATTTTGTTGGAGAAACCAAAGGCAAGCTGTCGGTTGTACGTGTGTAGGCCGGTACCTGTCGGTTGTGCGTAGTGGTGTCGCGGCTAGAACGCGTAGAAGCGGATAACTCGGGGTTAGTTAAGCGGGTTGCAGAACCGGAGGCAGCGCTAAGTAACGAACGCGGTGAACGGAGGGCCGTTGACGGAAAGTTAGAAGCAGCTGAGAGGAAGCTAGAAAGGAGCGTCATTTCGCCAACAAATGACGAACACCTCGGCCCATGCAGCGAAGCGGAGGCATGCACCGAGCTGACACCGGGGGTGGAAGCAACAATAGGCAACAGCTACTCCCAGGTGCTGCGAAATAGGACAGCAAAACCAGTCGATAAGCCGGGTACCAGTAAAGAGCGGCACGTGGCAGATGATAGCGTGGTAATCATTGCGGGTGACTCTAACATGAAGAGGAGCAGCGCTGCCATAGTGGAAAGGGTAAAGGGGGATAAGCGTGTGAAGGTGGGGTGTTTCTCAGGTCAAACGATGCAGACGGTGATGACTGCAGCGAAGGGGCAGCTGGCCTTCTATAGTAAAGCTAGAAACCTTGTGGTGATTGCCGCCGGGCTTAACGATGTTCTAAAGGGAGAGGAGGGAAAACTTGGCCAGGAGATAGCGAAGGGGGTAAAGGACCTGCGGGCGACGGCCCCAAATGTGCTCATTGCAGTCTTCACCGTGCCGGAGGTGATGAAGCAGGGCGTGCACACCGAACGGGCAGTACTCGCTGCTAACAGCGAGATCGTGAGGTGCGGCAGGGAACTTGGGCTTGAAGTGACAGACGTGAACAGGGTAGTGGGCAGCATCGGACATAGGCAAGCTTTTCAGTGGGACGGGATTCACTTCAGCCCCAGGCTACGAAACAAGGTGGGGTGGCGCTTAGGTGGGAGAGCGGTAGCTTTTTTAGGGGGCCCCGCGCAGCTAAGGAAGGCAAACTAGGAGACAAAGGGGAAGCAAGGGACACATGCACACTCAACGCTGTGAGGCAGCCAGGCCTAGAGCTAAATGGAGAACCTACAGACGCATCTGAGAGCGTTGACAGAAGCCATTTAAGTGAAAACAATGAAGCAAACAATTTTGTAAAAGACAAAGACAGACCCCGTAAGCGGAAAGGGAAAAACAAATGCAATAAATATTTAATCAGCTACATAAATATGCAGGGAGGCAGAAAGCCAGATAAGTGGGTGGAAATTCAAAAGCAACTTAAACGGGAAGGAATAGACGTGTACGCTTTAGCCGAGACTCACCTCCGGGACCTAGAAGCCCCACCTATCATAGACAATTATGTCTGGGAAGGTTGCAACAGGACCACAGGAATGAAGAAAGGGGGAGGTGTTGGCATGCTCATTAAACAAGGGACCGACTGGCAGAGAGTGCATGAAAGCTGTAAAGAGCATCTATGGGTTACAGGCACCATAGAGGGGAAAAATACATGGTTAGGCGTGGTGTATCTGTGGACCGGGAGCAGTGCTAGGGAGGAAAATGAGGAAATGGTAAACTGTTTGAGAAGAGATATAAACGAGTTCAAAGATTCGGGCGAAATAATCATAGTTGGAGATAGGAATGCCCATACAGAAGATTTGGATGGAAACACAGACCACAACGGTTCTCTAGTGGTAGATCTATGTCAGGAAAACAGGCTTGTAATAGTAAACACGGAAAGAAAGTGTGACGGACAAATAACGTCGGAAAGCGGTAACAGACAGTCCACCATAGACTACAGTTTAGTATCCGAGACAGTATACGGAAGGCTGCGGGAAATGAGGATAGATGAAAATGAAACAGACAGCTTAGGAAGCGACCACAAGCGGTTTAGCTTGTACTTTGCAGGCGCCACCCGGACAAATGTAGAAATAGGTACAATAGGAGGAACTAATTTAAATAATGAGCAGTTAAAGATCATCGCTGATAGATTTGAAGATGAAATCAACAAATACCCACGCAAAAATTGGGATTACGACGTTATGATTGCGTTCATAAAGGGCAAGATGAATGAAGCAAAGCAACAAAACCGATGGAAAGGAAAGAGAAAGCCGAGAAGCTGGTGAAATAAGGAAATAAAAGAGGCTATTGACCAGCGAAGAAATGCTTCGAGAGAACATAGAGAAGCAAAAAGAACTGGTATGGAACCGGAGGTAGTGAAGGAGAAATGGGATATCTACCGTGGGAAAAAACTAGAAGTGCAGAAAATGGTGCAAGCAAAGATCAAGCAGAAAAGCGAACAATGGATGGCAGAAATACGGAATAAGGACAAAAGCGCATCCAAGAAGTTTTGGAACCATGTAAAATCACTAAGCTCAAAAAACGATAACCATCAAAAATTCCTGATTGATGAGGAGGGGGAACATTTAGAAGGAGAGCACGCGTTGGCATATATTCATCGCGTGATTAGTGAGAAGTTTAGGACAATAGTGGTAGGGAAACCTGCCCCGATAACATCAACGCCACAAAAGACTGTGGAAAGGAAAATAAGTTTGAGCAACCTTGATTGGCAAAAAGCAGCGCAAAAGGTTTCCCTCCAGACAGCAGTGGGCCCGCACAGAATACCAATGCAACTGATAAACCTGCTTGGACCTAAAAGTAAGGAATCGTTGATGAGGGCAATAGATAAGGTGATTGTAAGGGTTGCAGGCGCCAGCGACGCTGCAAAGTCGAAAGCGTGGGAAGCGGCGGTTCCCTGATGGGCGCCTGAAGGGCTTTACGGCAGCCAGCCTGTCAACAGCAGGCGGCCTTCGGATCATGACGCCTGCGTGGAGATGAATTGTCTTGAGCCTCAGCTGGGCCGTGACATTGGTTTGAAACGGCGTGTTTGAAAGCACAGTACGAGCGTGGGAAAGCGTGGGTCGGATGCTCGATTCGCGTTCCGCAGACATGGCGGTGGTTGCTTCGGGGGCCGCCTGCGCGCGCGTTTAGCCAGGGGGTGGTGGGTCGGTCTTTTTTGGCTCGAGCGCACAGTAAGGAAGTGCGAAGATGTCTCGTTGGGAATGCGACACCGCGGGGTCCGCGCGTCCCTTATGGTTTCTGCCGAGGATCGCCTGTAAATGGCGGGGAGCCTCGACTGCGCGCTGGATTCGTTAAGAAGAACGGAGGATACGAGTCACCCCGCATTTGTGGTGGCGGTCTAGCTTTGGACAAGGCGTTATACGCCTAAAGTGCAGGCGTGGGAACGGGCAACGCAAGCCGCGTGCGTAAAAGCTTACCCCGGACGCCTGCACGTGATTCCCTGGGTGTCTGAGTGTTTGTCGTATTTGTTTGGTTTACTTTTGATCTCCTCCTTGTTTTTCTGGTGGGAGAGAGTGACCAGCGTTTGAGGGTTTTGGGGGGGGGGGGGCGTTGCCCACCGCGCTTTAGGCCCGGATTTGGTGGTACATCCAATCAGGTCGCCGGGAGATACTGATTGGCTTGTGTATCGGGGGTGGAGCCTAAGTAACCCATCAAAACCACGAGACACGAGGTCTCGGGGTCGAACCCTCAGGGTTTTAATGTGCTATGCACGGCCGGCGTATTGTCGGGCTAGCCAGGTTCGGCTAGCGAGGATCTCACCACTTGGGTAGTTTTAGGTCAGGTCCGTCGCTGACGGGGGCGCCGTGCGCGCAAAGTCTTAGCTGACCTAGAACCCCATTTTATTTCTTACTCTGTCTATCTTCAGTGTGTGAATATCCTGTATATGTCTCTCGCTTAAATATACAGTTTTTTTTAGAAACCCTCCATCAACCATCGTCGTCGTGTCATCAGTGCCACAACCATCAGGCACCAACGCAGATCATCATCATCTTCAACAAAAACGAAAGAAGGAACCTTAACATTTACTGTGGTAGAAACCAAACAAATACCAGAGGACTGGTTAGAAAGTAGGATGAATTTAATATATAAAGACAGAGGAGACAAAGCCAGTATTGATATACAGACCACTCACAGTAACGTCAGTGGTGTATAGATTCGTAATGCAGGCGATAAAATCAGAAATTCAAGCATAGATGGAAGAAAATGAAATACTTGGGGAACTGCAGAATGGATGTAGACAAAACAGGCGACTGGATGACAATTTGTTCGTGATAACCCAATGCATTGAAATTGCGAAAGCACAGAATAGAGCACTATGGATTACGTTCTTGGACATTAAAGAGGCATATGACAACGTAAACAGAGAACGGCTGTGGAGAATGCTGAAACTCCAGGGATTAGATGACGAGTTAGTACAGTTCCTTATAGCAATCTATAAAGACAATAGAGTGCACCTTACTTGGGAAGGACAGAAATGCGCCCAGCAGGTAAACATCCATCGGGGACTTTGAGCCCAATACTGTTCATGCTTTACATGGCAGTGTTAGAAAAGAAACTGGAAGAAAGTCAAGTAGGGTTTAGCCTAACCCATATGCTGCAAGGCGAAGTGGTACAACAGCATATTCCGGGAATGTTATACGCCGACGACATTGTTCTTTTAGCTGATAACCAAACCGATATGCAGCGGCTAAAAAATATTAGCGGCCAGGAAGCCACCAACCTCGGGTTAAATTTCAGTGCAGAAAAATCAGGAATAATGGTTTTCAATGACGCTAACACTGACGTAATGTCTATCCAGCAAGGCGAATTACCTAGAGTGAAGGAATATAAATATTTCGGAGTGTGGATAAACGAGGGGGATAGCTACTTAACAACTCACGAGGAGCAACCTAAGGTTAAGGGAAAGCGAAACGCAGCTACAATGAAGCATAGAGCTCTGTGGGGGTATAACAAATATGAATTAGTATGAGGAATGTGGAAAGGAGTAATGGTTCCGGGTCTCACGTTTGCGAATGCTGTACTCTGCTTAAAATCAGACGTTCTATCAGGCCTTGAAGTAAACCAGAGAACGGTGAGACGTTTGGCCTTAGGCGCTGCATGGAAAAACAACTAACGAAGCAGTTCAGGGAGATATGGGCTGAGCATCGTTTGAAGTTAGAGAAGCTCAGAGTAAAATATGCTTTGAGATGAGGTTGAGGGCAATGGATCAACGAAGGTGGGCAGCTAAGGTTTTTAGGTACCTATACTTGAAAAGCGTGGACACGCAGTGGTTAAGAAAGACTAGAAGGCTAACGATGAAATACGGAAAGAACAGTAGAGAATCGAAAACAGCGAAGGTAACCAAAAAAGAGGCAAGACCGATTGAAACGAATAAATGGAGGCAAAAATGGAAGCTAAAACGTCGTTAGAGATGTACAGGGCTGAGAAATTGAACATCAGACAGGAAAATTTCCACGAGAATTCCCAGGGCAGTGCTTTGCTTTTTGAGGCTAGAGCAGGTTGCCTGCGAACTAACAGTTTTGTGGGGAAGTATTCACAAAATGATGGGGTATGCGTGGTCTGCGAAAAAGAAACAGAAACTATGCGGCACATAGTGTTAGAATGTAAGGGTATCCATCCAAATCTACATGAAGGGAATATTGGGCTTCCAGAAGCCCTAGGATTTAAGAGTATCACAGACGAAGTTAACTTCAAGGCTGTCGAGGGGACGAAAAGAAGATTAGAATGCTGGTGGACGAAAAGCAGAGAGGGGAATATTGCCTAGGGCAGTTATCACCTGTAACAGGGGAAAAAAATATTTAGTGCCTAATAAGCTTTAGTGCCTGCCCTAAGCAGCACTAGTATTAAACCAAGAGTGTAAAACATGGTTATATTAGTCCTTTTTGGTAAGATGACATGTCGTCACCCCGCTTCAAAAGGGAAACCAATAGCAGTCATCATCATCATCATCATCAGAAGGAGCACATGACCTTAACAGGGCCTCAGCCAGTCGATTCACAGAATCAGCTACAAAAGTGATGTTCACAAGTAATACCACAGTTAAAAGGGCACTGTCGTGATACTTGTCGCAAGTATTATCCCGAGCATTAAACTACGAGTTTACAAGAAAGTCACTGTACACACACCAACACAGCGACAAACACGTCATAAGCCCAAGCGATAACATAACTATGCCGTGATTATCTAATCCCACATTTTATTTTCTGAGTATTTTTAACTTGTTTATTCCGAGGAATATATCCACATATACTTAGAAAACCCATTATACTTAACTAAAGTAGGCATTTTTTATATTATTTTTCACGTATTTTTACACATGGGTTCACTGGCGTGAAGCTTTTGTTATCTGAAATTCATTTTAAATATTTATTCCAGTGGTACGAGAAGCATTCCTTAACCTAATTCGTTCTTGCTTTTCGAGGGTGTCGTATTGTATGCGTGCGTTGATAGCTTTAAGAATTGTGGTTAACTTTATTGTCGCTCTGCTGTTTATACATTGTGTGCAGAACCTTCATGCAGTATATTTGGTATCGAGTATCTACTAAACATCAAATGTTCACTATTAAAATAGTATTCCTCTCATTTGCCTGGCATCCATAATAACCAGACTCTATACGGAAAATTTATTTTAGAGACAATGACGCTGTTATAATTAGTTATAGCTGTGGTGCTCATTCTAAACTCGTAGCAGAGTGTCGAATAAATATCGGCGTTATATAAATTTTGTGTCAGACATAGTGGCATCAAATGGACGATTCTGTTTATGATGCCTACACGTTTAGGGAATTTAGCGGACAGTGACAAATATGTTAATTACAGAAACGTTGTTCCTGTATCTAAACTTCTAAGAACGAACTTCTGTTCTGTCACCCAGTTCGACTTTTGTCTATTGAATACAATCGGAATTTCTATCCATACTGTTTCATTTTGTATTCTAAACGTCGGTGTAACTCCTCTCCGTAGCATTCAGCTGAAAGTTTTTATCCAATACCCAGTTTAATATCTCTTCCGAATATAGATTTACCATTGAATTTTAATTAACACCTTCACAAGTGAGCGATACGCTAGCGTTGCCTGCATGCAAGCTCTTGACGCTGTCTGTAGTTATATCATTTACGCAAACTATAAACAATAAGGGGCCCAGCTTAGAGCCTTGTGGAATTCCTCATTATAGCTCAAATACATCAGATGAAATAGTTTTTACTCGAACAAACTTTTTCGCTTAGTCTAACCCCTTTTTGAAACGTTACCTGTCACACAAAGTGTACGATGTCGCCGAATTTTATGAGGCAAATATTATAGTCGACACAATTCAAAGCTTTCTTTAGGATCTGAAAACGTCCCTATCGGTGCGTCCTGTGATCAATATTTGCAATTATTTTATATTTATTGTACAATACTGCTCTGTTACGACGCATAAATCAAGGTAGTGTTACCTCGCGCCACCCTGAAAACGCCGTGTCCCCTTTAGGCCTACCGTGTATTTTGGCATATCTTACCGAGGGGAATACGTTTGGACAGCCTGATATTGTCCCACTCCAACGGGATGCTTAACTCCACAAAAACTGGAGGCGCGCGGAGCTGAGCACCTACCAACCTCTTCTGCCTCAAGCTCACAGCCGCATCACGTCGCAAAGGAATGGGAAGGTCACGCACATTGTGGTAACGCCAGCAATGTCCGCACGCGCAAGGTAGTACACGTTCGGGCACAGCGTTAGTGCTTGGGAAAAAGTACTTCCAGGGAACAGAAAACGGTGGCGAACGGACCAGGTAAAGGTGCTTATTTAGTTAACTTGCGTGTGTTTTGCAGTGGCATCTACAGTAATTTCAGCCACGGCTTTTTTCCTCTAATCTACATTAAAATTACGAATAGTGCTGAGCTATTTTTACGCAGACGTGAATATCTTTTTCATGTCTGCACCGCTGCGCAACGTCATGGGAAAGAGTTGACGTTCACCAACTTCGCCACCTGGACTTATAATGTCGAGAGAGGTACACAGCCTTGAAGTGTTGAGCCAAGAGCTTAAGAACACCTGAGGCGATAGGGCCCCGTTGGCCCTATCGCCGGTCACTACGGTGTCACTTCTTTCGTCTGATAACATAAATCAATCTGACTTGTCTATAATCATTGAATTGCAAAGAATCAGCGGAGAAAAATACGCGCCGATGAGCCGGAAACCAGACTGACTGCCTCGGGTTGATGCAGTCGGCTTTGTGCACCTGCTTCATCGTCACGCACGTTCCCACAGTCGCCGAAGAGGCCACTCTGACCCCAACGTGCGCTGCGGACGTCGTGTGGGGTGTCGCGGTGAAAAGTACACCAAGGACGAGGAGAGAGAGAGATAGAGAGAGAGAAAACTTTATTTAGAACCAAAGGCGGTTCAGACAACCCAATTACAGGTCGTCTTCAGTGAATGGGGAACTCAGCTCTAGCGCGTTTTTGATGTATTGCACTAGAGCTAGCTGCTCCTCGAAGGTAGAGGCGAGAGTCAGCCAGGTTGGGTGGATAACGGAACTAAGCAAACCCTTCTGACAATGCCAAGATCGGCGACAAAAGGCAGTAGCATGCAGCCTGCAATCTCGGGTGCAGGAGCGTATGTGGTGGTCAACTCCACGTGTAAACGGGGAACGCCCATTCCAATGCGTAGTCCACGGTGATAGAGAGGTGGATAGCATTGATGTAGTCGATCAACGCAGCACCCAGCGCGGTCACGTAGAAAGATAGAGCACGGGCGGTAAGCAGGACGAGGACCCGGTTATTCGAAATAGTGTTTTGTTGAGGCCCCATCTGTGTTTAGCTTCTGCTGGTAGTGCCTGCAAAGGGCCAAGAGCGACGGTCGCAACTTCCACTTCCACCTTCTTGCTTTTCAGCCACGACGCTTCTTTAAGGAGAATGCAGGCGGCAGTGGTGGGCAGCGTTAGAGCATCGAACACCAGCAGTTCTCTGGGGAGGCCGTATGTAGTCTCCAGGTAGACGGGAACTGGAGGGTCGGTGCAGAACTTGATGCCGGTAGCTAAGCCACGGAACTTTTTGGACTAGTGCATCATTTGCACCAAATTGCTACAGAGAACCAGCCCGCTTCCCACTCCTGAAATCGATGGCAAATTCAGGGAGATATGCCAGAGCGTGATTTTAACCCAACAGTGAACAAATTGTAGCGTGGCCTTTGTAAAAGACCGCGAGCCACTCCATTGTGTAAAAGTGAATGATCAGCACAGCGTTTTAGCTCATAACACAGAGGTCACACGGAATTGAGTTCAAAGGTACCAGAACATTTTATTTATTTGGAGTATTGACGGCGGTCCTTATCATGAGACACACACACGCAGACGCTTTCATTTTTTAATCTAATGATGCTAAAAAATGGTGCCTATACATAATCGACCTGCACAAAATGCACATGCATGTGGGGAGACACAGACGCTTCAGGTATACTTAGTGTCTTGACCTTGCAAATGCAGTCAAATATCGATATAACGAATGATACCGGACCGCCGAAAATCGTTCTTTATTTTGAAATATCGTTGTAAGGAAAAACTGGTGGTTATAAGCCAGTTCTAAAACCTAGGGATGAAACTGACGTACGTTAGGAGTATTTGCATTTGTAGACAGGCAAACTCTCAAATAAAAATTATGGGCTCACTTCAGAGCTACTTTGTTTCAAGAAATTAGTTATTTTCTTCTGAGGCATGCAGCACGGACAACGGACTAGGGATGCCTCTACATATTCCAACTTGCACAATACGTCATCGGGTACGTCGTTTCACTGAGCAATGAAAGTGCGGAATTTGTTCATGTGCACTGAAACGCCAATGTTTGACACGATCTCCTCTTCTGTGTTCAGTGAACCACTGTCGTACCCGTTCGCGTCGTCATCGTCACTAAAGATGATGACGATTCTCGCTTCTTATTTACCTTGTCGCTAGCTGCATTCGTCTTTGGATCTCGCGCGGACTTCACATCAGAATAACCCACAACAAAGAAATACCTGCCCGCACACGTGATTAGCGTTAAAGGGACACTCAAGTGAATTTGTCAAGGTCCCGTTTTTGCTTGCACTGCGTAGACTGGCTCAAATTTGCACACTTTTCATCGTTTATCCGGTTGACAAGTCGGTAATTATTTTACAAAGCGCGAACGAAGAAAAACTACCATGCGCGGTTTGCGGCGGCCGCGCCAACTAAAGACTGTGACGACGGGAGGAGACGCACCGTGATTGGTTAGCATTCAAACAAGTTTCGGTTTCGGTTCTGTAAAACAACATGCTTGAGATCCGATGGCATCGTTGGATGGGCATTCCCGATATCTCAGTAATCGTCGTACCGAGCTTCTGCCACGTTCTCGGTTGTAAAAGGCATAAGATAAGCCTCCCAGGACGGCTTGAAATTGTAGCAATCACTAGCCGAGGCCTACGAAGTGGATGAACACCCTCCTCGCCCAGCAGACGCTCAAATGCCATGCGCTTTTCCCCCATATTTGGAGCTTGCCTCACTCATGCCTGTATCGTAAAAAGCGTGTTCCCACCAGGCCAAGGGTTTGTTGATTCTGGCCTGCGCCCACTCCCCGCAAGCAGTCGGTGCTTACGGCAACAGCACGCCAACGAGAACCCGCTAGCGCGCGCCAGTGTCAGCCTGCGCGCGTTCTGTGAACTAGTTCGTGGAGCAGTGAACTTTAAGGCCTAGAAAAAGGTGAACTCAATACAGAAAACATTAGGCGAAAACGAAAACTTCAACCTACAAAAATAAGAACCGTACCACCGGGGGTTCGAACTGGTGACTTGCATAGCAGTTGCATTAACATACCTAGCATTCGAGACCACTCGGGCATTGGCCAGCGCTTGTGACCTAGGAAATATAAGGTATATAATGTATAACCTTTTTACACTAATATTTAGTTTCAGCATTTCAAGCAGCTTAGGTGACGATTTGTTGTATTGCGCTCGTGGAGTAAGCGTACCCCAAGTTTCCACAATATCTCACGTCAAGCAATTGCATTTTTTAGACGGAAAAGCGTTTGCAAATGCGTAGTCTCGTGCTGCTGACCGCTGTGCTTGTTCGCCGAGCGCAAAAAAGTGCTTACTGCACCCTAGTTTTACGCTGTACGGTAAAAATATCAGTTCATTTTTTTTCCCTTTGTACCTATATTGACTTTGCTGACTCTTCTGCCGCCTTCAAGTGGCCTTATATTTTCCTACTGGCGTACCAATCAGCGACGCGTCGCATGTGCGTTTGTGCAACGCTTGTGTGAAGTGACTTGAAGCTAGATACAGTGTACAAACTAACAAAGTAAAGAAAGGCACATTCTTCCATTCACAAACGCGTATTGGCTTCTTTTGAACTGAGTGAACTAATTGCGACGACCCGTCAGCAATTCCAAATTATTCCAAATGCTGAAATCTCACTACTTTGAGATTTTGCCACTGATGTCGAACAAATCAACTTGCGTTTCGTGAGCGGTGTGTCTGGTTTGTCGTGGGAAACTCTCCTAACCTTTGTTAGCTCTCTTTCATCACGTATGATGCATTTTGTGCGCCGTGCGTCCCGCTTGTCGTGGACAGGTCCACCGATACGGGTGCGATTTCGTTGGTTGCGTGGAGTGGGGGCTAGACAGCACGTACTCGCTTCGTTGCGTTCCGCGCTGTGAGCGTTTCGTTATGTCTGGACCGGAAGAGCAGGTGCTACGCACGTGCCGCGTTCTGGCTGGCGCGCGCTGCGTACGTTGCGCGTCTGGTTGCTCGTCGCTGGAATAACCTGCGCGTGGGTGATGTAGCTCGTCGATTGGCTCAGTGTCAGAGAAGCGGGTGTTCGTGATCTCGCCATAAATGCACTGATCTTTGCTTGCGCTTGCCTAATTGTGGCGATTACGTGTGAGAGGTCCGGTGAGCAGGCGGTGCACCGTTTTGCACGCCTCGTCTCGTCCGTGTGCGTGCCGCTGTCGATGCTGCCTGTTTCCGGATCTCGAGCAGTTCAGGCACCATGGGAAACAAGTGGCCGACGCTAGCCAGTCGTGTCAGAATACTTTCCCGTTCTTCACGCAGCTTGCCGTTCAGAAACAGTGTTGCTTGCAGGTTCGTCTGCCGTTTTCGTCGTAGGCACCCCAGTATCGGGCGCATTCCATTCGTTTGAAGAGCTGGCGACGTCGTCGTCCTCTTGAAGACGCGAGACGACATTGTCCGCACGGCAAGAGCACGGAAGCCCTCGTAATCGTAGTTCGTTCACTGACTGTTGTTTCTTCGTTGAACACAGGACGTCGCGTTCTGTTGAAGTCAGCAGTGGGTCGATCACCGCTGGCCTGAGTCCGCCGGTGCCCTCTTCGGCGTGCCGCACTCTCGTAGTCGTCGGCCGATTCGTCGGCGTCGTTGGTCTCTTCGTCCGTACGTCCTGGCGTGGCCTCAAATTCTGATACTGTCGACTGAGCTATGTTAGCTAAGTCGTGCCTCGAATGAAAGACTAAACAAGAAACATTTGAAATGTTTAATGAATAGAAATACTGAGGTTAATTAGAAACACTGGGGCGGAGATGCGGTCCCAGCAGAACGGCCGCCGCGGCCGCTGCTGTTTCCTCGTCGTCATTCAAGAGCCACCCCTTATTTATTTATTTTTTTTTTTATTTGTATTTTTGTTTGCTTGATTATTTATTTTTTATTGTTTTTTTTTATTTATTTTTATTTATATAGTTATTTATTTATTTGTTTATTTATTTAATTACCCTCAAGGCCCGAGGGCATTACACAGGGGAGTGGGTACATACATGCACTGAATACAATCGAAATACAACAACAGGAAAATTGCAATCAAGTAACATCGCTTGATAGAGGGTTGAACTAAAGGCTACATGCAAATAAAAATTAGGGACAGCAACTTTAAATGAAGCACCATCTTATATACCTACAATGTCATAGGAAGACGATTCCGACATACAAAAGTAGTTGGCGCAAATGAGCCCTGAAAACACTTGCGTGCGCTGACGGAATTCCTACTTTATGACGATGATCAATGCGAGTGGAAACGTAAGTTGGTGGGAACAATAATCTATTTCTGAGTAACGAATTGCTGAAGCAATTTTAACGAAATTGACACAGCCCAAACACTTTCCTGCGAAGAGACTGTAGGGGTAATGATAGTGTGGTTTTCCATTGAAGTGACGATGGTAATTAGAAAGGACGAAGCGCGCTGCCCGATTCTTCACTCGTTCTAATTCGTAGATAAGCGAGTCATGACGAGGGTCCCAAACAGATGCTGCATATTCTAATTTGCTACGTACCAATACCTTGTAAAGTAAGGGTTTCAGGGAAACGGGCGCCTGATTAAAATTTCTTCGCAGGTAGCGCAACATGTGTACGCAGCGCTTCCGCTGGATGACGCCACCGAACTCCTCCAGGTGCGATCGTGTAACGCGAGCAGGCGAGCGGAAGGCGCGCCTGCGCACCGACGCGTCAGAGAGCAAAAAGAGCGCTCCCCGATGGGCCGTGCGAGCCACCGTTGTAAAAAAAATCAGTTCATTAAAACGAATTGTTTCTGTTCAGCCAACTGCTCTCAATATAGATAACAGTCCAGAAGGCGGGATATAATCACAACGTCCGAACGTGAGAAGCGGCCCCTGCAGTTACGATGGGGCCTGTGACGCCAAACGCAGCGTCTTCAGCGACACCGAAAGAAGATGGCGCGAACCAGGCCAGCGGTGACGACGGGACACGCAGCGACACCAGATCCGAAAACAAAGTCCCGAGTGACTCCATGACACCGCAGCCGGCGATGGACATGGAAGCCGTCATCCAAGCAGCTGTACAAGCAGACGTGAGGAAAGCGATAAGCGGTATGGCGCTCCTTCAAACGCAACAGACGCCTGCCACGCCCGTTACGCCCGCGGCAGAGACTTCGCGTCTAGTGTCATTATTCGATCGCCTTTCATCAGGCTTCTCGTCCGTCGACTCGTGGATTCGGCGAGTAGACGACTTGGCTGACATTTACGGTTGGTCGGACAGGCTGACCTCCTGCAACGCACTATGCGGATTGGAAGGCCCGGCCAAGACCTGGTAGGATTCCCTGTCATCAGTGGACAAAACGTGGGTGCAGTGGAAAGACGAACTAAAGCGTGCATTTCCATCGACATCAGGAATGCAACGCATCCACCGTGAAATGGAAGCCCGTTGCCGCTAGCGAGGTGAGCCCATCGAATCTTACTACTACGAGAAGCTCGCCGAGGCTCGCCGGTGTAATACCAGTGACAAAGGCTGTGTCGAGTACATCATCGCCGTGATGAAAAAACAGCGCAAGGAACACAGGGACAAAAAGGAAGAGTTGACGACGCACAGCGCGTCATCCCTCTTCCTTTTTGTCCCTGTGTTCTTTGCACTGTTTTTCCACCACCAATCTTAATCTGCACCAAATAGCCCAACTTGCCATCTTACATCATCACCGGCCTGGTCGATGAAGACGCAATTCGAGCAGTGAGCGTTCGCACGTACGGCTCTCCAGAAGAATTACTACATTGTCTCAAGCGTCTAGAAGACCGTCTACGAAACGTTATTTTGCCTGCTTCCCGCCAAAATGCCAAGCATTTCACCGAAAATCAAAAGGGGCTCTTCGAAGGGGCCGATCCCCTTACCAAGGCAACCGGAACCAACATGGCCGACGATCGCCGAGACTCCCTCTCACGCAGGCAGAGGAAGAAGCCTCTCTCCAACGAGAAAGAGGAACCGCTGTGCTTCAACTGCAACGAATACGGCCATTTGTCTCTCAATGGGCCCTCTCCCCAACGGAAAGCGCGATGCGGCGCTTGCGGGCGAGTGGGCCACGAAACGAGAGACAGCAGAGCGAAGAAGGAACGAGAGCCGCAAGTCGCTCAAAACGTTGTGAAATCCGACTTCCGCGCAACCGATGCAGTCAACCAGAAATATTTCATGCCAGCGGAACTGAACGGGCATGAAATACGTGCCTACGTCGACTTGGGGAGCCAGTGCGTAACCCTACGTCAGGAAGATGTAGAACGGCTGGAAATCTCCTACACGAAACTCAAAGAACCGCTCTCTATTGGAGGGTATGAATCGCGATGTGTGACGCCTTGCGGCGAAGCAAGTGCTACCATCACGGTCGACCAAGCGACAGCTGACGTTCATCTGTACGTGGTACCAAGCAGCTCGCAGGTCCATACCACTACTTGTTGGGCAAGCCGTTCACGGAACAGCCTCACGTAACGATTGTAAGGGGGCGACAGACGGTCAGGATTTTTGAGGAGTGCGAACACGTCCACGAAACCGACGACACGCTACGCTCCATTGAGATCCCGATCTGCCCCAACGTTTAATCTCCCTATGGGCCAAGGAGTCAACCGTTGTTCCGCCGAAGTATGTGGGATTCATCAAGCTCTCTATACGCCACGGGTGGCATTCCCAGCACAGATGTGTTTGTCGGCGCACAATTCAGGTGTCAGGGAGGACGTGAGCACTGCATACCACGCTGCGTCGTAACTGTCGACGAGTCGTACGAGACAGGCCCACCCATCATGAACATGTCAAACCATGACTTGAATATCAAGGAACACGAGCGCGTAGCACGAGCGGAAATCTGCTATCCAGACGAAATGCCGGAGCGAGAACGAAACGTCCACGTCACTCAGGCGACAGGCCGATGCCACGCGAAGAGATAAAAACTGGCCATGCCGTTAGTCGTAGCAGCATGAAATGCTGGAATGCCTTACCGAAGAGAATCGTGATTGCTCTGCACGCAAGATTTCGGAGATCGGGCAGACAAATGCCGCGGAAAGAAAGATCGAACTGACGAGAGATGATCCAGTGAGATTCCGTCCCTACCGACTTTCTCGCAGAGAGGGCTCACACGAAAGAGATGATCGAAGCACTGAGCAAGGGAGAATCGTTGTCGACTCGACTTCCGAACCACGCCAGCCCTATTCTCCTCGTGCGAAATGAAGACAGGATAACTGCGGATTTGTATCGACTACCGTGCGCTTAACCGTGTAACGAAAGAGGACTGGTACCCGCTGCCAATATTTGATAATCAGCTGACCTACTCCGCGGAAAGTGCTTCTTCACGAGTCTCGACTTGGCGTCGGGTCATTACCACATCCCCCATGGAACATGAGTCGAGACACGAGACAGCGTTCGTTACCCCTCACGGGCAATACGAGTTCGTCCGAATGCCGTTTGGGTTGGCCAACGCCCCAGCGGTATTCCAACGCATGATCAACGCGGTTCTGGGTTTTCTGCGAATACTGCGTGGCACTCGCCTACATGGAAAGCATCCGTGAGGCCCAACATAAACAGAAAACACGTTACAACAAGAAGCGGGCTGAACTGTCTGAGTTTCAACCGGGAGACATCGTACTAGTTGAGCGAGAACCCACAGCGAGCGGAGAATCCCGAAAACGTAAAGTCAAATACAAGGGACCGTACGTCAAAACCGAGAAGCTTCTAATGACGGCTACCGCATCAGAGACGCCCAACACACCCGGAGGACACGAAGAGCAATATTCCAACGTAGCTCCCGTTGACAAACTCAAGCTTTGGACGAAGGGCATGGACTCGGAAAGCTCCGAATCGGACGAAGACAAAAGTTCTGACCGGGACGGTCGGTAATGCAGCATGGCCGCATGTACGCAGCGCTTCCGCTGGATGACGTCACCGAACTCCTCAAGGTGCGATCATGTAACGCGAGCAGGCGAACGGAAGCCGCGCCCGCGCACCGCCGCGTCAGAGAGCAAGAAGAGCGTTCCCCGATGGGCCACGCGAGCCACCGTTGTAAAAAAATCAGTTAATTAAAACGAATTGTTTCAGTTCATCCAACGGTTCTCAATATAGATAACACATGCTATTAGCTTTAGCTGTAATATATTCAATGTGTGTCATCTAAGATAATGTAGATGTTATGTGTATGCCTACATACTTAGAAGAATTTACTGCTTCGAGAAGAACGGTTATCAATTTATATGCGCTGGTACTAGCGTGGTAATGGTTAACGTGCATGTACATGCAACTGTTAACGTTTAACGTTATATCCCAAGTCTCACACCATTTCTAAACCCGATGATATATATATGCCTGCCATTCAAGACGCCCTAAATGGCCATTAACCGCCCGATATATTACGCAGTCATCTGCGAAAATAATGTTTAGAGGCAAATCGTTGATATAGACCATACAGAGCAGTGGCCCTAACACGGAGTCCTGTGGACCCCAGAGCCAACCGGGACCCTGGGCGACTCAAAATTATTAACAGTTAATTCGGCTGCCACGAGGGCTTTCGAAACTGCCGCCATGAGGTGCATGCCTTCCAATTGGCGAGGTCGTCAGGCTGCTCGTACT
Organism: Haemaphysalis longicornis; assembly: GCA_013339765.2. Classification (NCBI taxonomy): domain Eukaryota; kingdom Metazoa; phylum Arthropoda; class Arachnida; order Ixodida; family Ixodidae; genus Haemaphysalis; species Haemaphysalis longicornis. Next base: position 172,210,549 of record CM023453.1, read on the forward strand.
GCTGCCAGCGTCGCGCGTCATGTTCTGACCGAGGCAGAAGCTGCCACGCGCGCCGAACCGTCGACGCGGGCGTGAAAAATCGCACGCGGAGCGCCGACGCGCACAATCGTGGTGCAACAACGATTCAAGCGGTTCACGCTTTAGTGAGCGACCACCGAAAAACGAAAACGCAAGCACCGCCAAACCAGGACCGGGAAATGAGAAAGGCGCAGTTTTCGTTGTCTGATTTTACCTTCCTTGAAAGTTAATGGGCGCAGCGGCACCGCTATGCCACTCGTACACGGGCGTCCGGATTCGAGTTTGTGCAGAAAGCTTGTTTGTGCTACTGTACTCTCGAGGAACGCGTGGTGGCTGCCGGCTGAAGGCTGGCGGTGGCGGTGGCAGCTCGGTCAACCAGAAGTAGCTGCACCCCCGGTTGTGAGCTGCCCAGTGCGTCCTCCCACTGCTCGGCGCTGGAGAAGGGGGAGAGTGGGTTAAGGGGGCAGGCCCACATGGCGTGGGTTAAGTGTCCAGGGAATCACAGAGGGGACAGTTGGGTGAAGGGAACTCGGAGGGATAGACCTTGTGGAGGAGGGACCGACTGGCGAAGGAGTTTGTCTGAAGAGTCGCCATAGGCGCTTCTGATCGTTGGTGAGGGATGTGTGGGCAGGGGGATAGCGGCGGTGGGAGAGGCGGGTAATGCTCCGTGACCTCTTGGTACGAGAGCAGTCGATCGTGGGCCGACCGAGCACCGTGGTAGGGAGCAGGGAGCGAGCCCAGCACGGCTGGTGAGTTCTCGTGCTGCTTTGTGGGCCGCCTCGTTGCCTCCCACCCCAGTGTGGGACGGAGTCCAGACTGTCGACTGGTTTATTAGTGGGATTTTGAGGATACTTTTGAGTTCCGTAGCCCAAATGCTACCGCGAATGAAGTTTTGAATGGCCGTCTTCGAATCAGTGATTATAATGTGTGGTTGCGGCCTGGTGTGATAAAAGCCAGAGCTATCGCCGCCTCCTCCGCCGTTGGGGGGTAAGAGGTCCGTACGGTGAGGGAGTTGACTGGGTCTCCCCGGAGAGTTGGGGTGGGTAACTACTGCCAGAGCGAAGCCGTCCGCGTGTCGGTACTAGGCGGCGTCAACATACATGGTGGAGGGTGGAGATGGGGTATTTATCTGTAAGGGCACGGGCGCGCTAGGCACTTGCGCTCCGCGTGATGCACTGGGTGCATGTTGCGCGGGAGTGGACGTATGCGGAGGCAGTCTCGGATGTCTCGAGTCAACGAAGCTTCGTTCTCTACCATTGCCTGGATGCCAATTCGTAAGCGGTGAAGAATGTGCCACCCTGTGTAAGTGGTAGAGAGGCGGCGTAACTGCTTAATACGATGGGCCTCTAGTAGCTCGTGGGCAGTATTGTATACTCCCAATGAGGCGAGTGTGGCAGTGGACGAGTGGAGGGGTATTTGTAATGCTGCCTTATATGCCTTTCGGATGAGGCAGTCAGTTTTGTGTATGTCGGAGGTGGTAAGGTTAAGGTAGGGGAGAGAGTACGTGATCCCACTGATGATGAAAGCCTGAACTAGACGGATTCGTTCTCTGTCCTTGAGCCCTGTGGTGACGGCTAGCCGATTCGTCGAATAAGGCGAAACTCTATGTTGTGACCCAGCGGCGGCTCTGCTGGCATGGAGACTGGTGCGGCGTGGTGCGTACATGTCTTTTTATCGGCGATGTGGTCGCGAAAAGAACATAAGAATATGAATTTAGCGATGAAGGCGGACATCATTAGACGGGGTCAAGGCCATTGAAAAGTAGTCGTCGGTTGCAGGAGCATTCGAAATTCGAAATTCCTCGCAGCCCATTTGGACACAAAACTGCGCAGCAAGCTGACGTAAGGCGAAGGCAGCGCAGCACCGGCCGTCCTAGAGCATTTCGTGTGCGTGTTGCTGCAGTGGTTCAGCAAAGCAGCTTCGTTGCGGGTCCAGACGGAAGGCGTTCCGATATAACAGACAACGGCGTTGAGTACCTCGAGAGTGAAAAACAGAAAGCTGCCATCATTTCCATGCGAAATCCCCAGGGGCCGGAACAGCATGTAAGTTCGTAACTGTTGACGACGACCTGCAAGGTGTGGCGGATGCGACGATGAGGCGATCGCGGTGCCGATCGCTGTTACCGAAAAGCGGACCTTACTAGCGACGCCGACGACGTTCCCAACCGTCTACGGCAGTCGAGCTTGGTCTGCATTCAGCGTAATTCGTGACTGTGGCGGCGCAGTAGACGGGACGGGCTTTCTCATTTAATGGCGTTGGTAGCTTCAAGATAGCTTGGTGACTTCACGGCGAGAAGATAAAGCAAGCGATGCTCACGGACTTTTTTCGTGCTGAACAAAGTTGGGTGGTCGCCGCGCTATTTCATAATTTCTGTGCTCTGAAGAGCAAAGCGGGAAGCTTCCGCTTGTCGCTGCCTCTCAAAGCTCTCAGTGATGTGTGTACTTTTCAGACAAGCTCCAGATGGGCATATTTTATATTTCGAATTACCGCTATATCTATTTCGCGATACCCTTAGAGTTTGATATATCCGGCATCGACTGTACTCACGCAAATACAGTACTCATGAGTATTGTAATCATGAGCACTGTGTATTCAAGGGTATTCTGTACTCATGGGTACTGTGTACTCGAGTACTGTACTCATGTGTACTCATACTCGTGAGTGCCGTAATCATTAGTACTATACTCATGAGTACTCATACTCATGAGTCCTGTACTCATGAGTAATATACTCACGAGTATGCTAATTACCTCTGTACTCACTCGTCATCGTACTCACTTTTTAAATCCGGGTGTGCACTCATCATCGTACTCACTCGTCATGAGCTTCTACAGTTTCTCGTGCAGCAGCTGCAGAACTTGGTGCCAGTGTTAGCAGCCCAACTAAGACTCATTTTACTATGCCTGTGCCACAATATATAGTCCAATGGAACTGTCGCGAACTTCCAGCAAAGATTGGGGAGCTTCGGAAACTTGTTCGCCTTGGCAAACTGCGAGCTTTTGCTTTCCTACTACAAGAGACAAACTATCTACCTCGCCTCCCAAATTTTACGGCTTACGCTACGCCATATATACATGATCGTCGTTGTGGCTTCAATGGATCTCCGCCAGGCAAAGCCGCCATCAATGTGCTCACGGCTTATCCGCAGACTCAGATCCCCATAGACGAGTGGTGCACGGAATGGCAAGAAGAGGTTGCGGTGAAAGTACAACTGCCCAAGCCTGCGATAATCTTGGTATCGTACGTCCACATAGCGGACGTGCGCCTCGTCTAAGATTGGGCTGGTTAACATCTCTACGGCATTTCCATGCTGCCTGTCCAATACTTGTGGCCGGGGACTTTAATACCCCTCATTGCTACTGGGGTTCTGCTACCATAAGTGCACGCGGATGGGTGCTACTTGACTACTTCAGCGATGCGCACATCACCCTCCTTAACGATATCTCGTGTCCTACGCGCCGATGTACTCGCCCATCGAACATGTTGTCAGATTTGGTTGAAGATGTTTGTGTAGGTGCCCTTATTGACACTGGTGCCAGTATTTCGGTGATAAGTATGGAATGGTGTGCGCACCTACGCAAGGTTCGAACACCCTACAGTGGACCTTCTTTGCATGGTGCCAATAGCAGCACGATCAAGCCATCCAGACAGAGCACGGTACGAATTTCAATCGGTCAACTTCGTCATCACCTGCAGTGTGCAGTGTTGTCACCCTGTGCTCATCACCTTATCTTGGGCTGGGACTTCTTGTCATCCGCATCCGCCGTCATTTCGTGCCAGCAACCCCAAATTGAAATCGCAGATACGGAGGGTACCAATATTCCGGAAGAACAGCCAGAACTCAATATGACTGCAAGTGCCGATTACGTTTTATACCCTGGCCACGATACAATCCTTTCTTTTCACTTAACCCAAATTTGAGATGGTGATGTGTTAATCGTTCCGTCTACGCGTTTTATTCCCCAAGGAGTCATTATCGCGACGTGCTTTGTCCGTTTTGCACGTGGGTCTGCGCCGCTCGTGTTTACAAATACCACTTTTGAGACGATACTCCTCCCTGAAGGCAGTAGGTTCGCTTCCGTTGTGGCTGATGACAGTCTGTCTTTGGTTCCCCTCTGCTCTGTGTCTTCTGTTCCCCGGTCTTCAGATTCCTGACCTTCACTTCCCACCCTGGCAGCCACGATTAGCAAAGGCTTCACGGTGTTCGAAACGAAACTCCTACTTTAGCTGCTAGAAAAACACAAAAACTCATTCAACTGCATCTCCACGAACCTCGGACAGACGTCTGTGCCAGAGAATCGTATTGAGACAGATGGGACGCACATTGTTCGCCGCCGCCCGTTCCGTGCGTCGTCGTCTGAACGGAAAGTCATCGAAGAAACCGTCGCAGGCATGCTTCAACAAAACCTTATTCGACCGTCCTCGAGCCCGTGGTCTTCTCCTGTTCTGGTGGGAAAAAAAGACGGTTCAGTACGCTTTTGTGTGGACTATCGGGCTTTGAATAGGATTACCCGGAAGGATGTATATCCGATGCCGCGCATAGATGACGCGCTGGACCGTCTACAAGGGGCTGAATATTTCTCTAGTCTAGACCTGCGATCTGGCTACTGGCAGATCCCCATGCGTGAGTTTGACAAAGAGAAAACGGCGTTTGCGACTCCAGACGGCTTGTACGAATTTAACGTAATTCCTTTTGGCTTATGCAACGCCCCAGCCACATTTGAGCGAATGATAGATACGGTACTTCGCGGCCTTAAATGGAAAACATGTCTGTGTTACCTTGACGACATCGTCAAGTTTTCGTCAAGTTTTGCGGAACACCTGCAGCGTCTGGACGAGGTGTGTGACTTGCCTGGCAAAGGCTGGTCTGACTCTCAACCCCAAGAAATGTCGTTTTGCTAGCAAATCGATAAAAGTTCTCGGTCACGTAGTTAGTAAAGATGGCATACGCCCGGACCCAGACACAATTTCTGCTTTAGCCAATTTTGCTCGACCTCAGCAACAAAAAACCCTGCGTAGTTTTCTCGGTCTGGCGTCCTATTTTCGCAGTTTTGTCAGCAATTCTGCTACTCTCGCGGCACCTTTGAACAAGCTATTCAACTCTGATACCCCCTTCGACTGGAGTGATGGCTGCGAAAAGGCATTCCAAGACCTCAAGCAAGCGCTTACTTCCGCACCTGTATTATGCCACTTTGATGACTCGAGACCGGCGATCCTCCACACCGATGCTAGTGGGCATGGCATTGGCGCCGTTCTGTTGCAGCGCGATGCTTACCACCGCGAGAGGGTTGTTGCTTATGCCAGCCGCTCTCTAACACGAGCGGAGAAGAAATATACGACAACGGAACAGGAGTGTCTGGCCGTCGTGTGGTCTGTGCAAAAGTTTCGGTCATATCTCTACGGCCGGCATTTCACCGTCGGCACAGACCATCACGCTTTGTGCTGGCTGTCTTCTTTGAAAAACTTGTCGGGACGCCTGGGACGCTGGATTCTGCGATTGCAACCGTACGACTTTACGGTTACCTACAAGTCTGGACTCAAGCATGTAGACGCAGACGCACTCTCGCGGTGCCCGCTGATGCCGTCTTCAACCGACATGGCGTCACTTTCCCATGCACCGCCATCATCAGTTGCACCTGTCGACTATGCACCGGCTGACGACCGCCGCGACTTGATCGATCATCAACAGGCAGACAGTTCGTGCCGGAAAATGAAGGATCGGCTCGCTGGTTTGACACGTCCACTCAATAGCCGACTAAGTCGCCAAATGCGGCAGTTCCAGCTCATAAACGGTGCACTGTATCGCAGAAACCACCACTCAAATGGCGCCACATGGGTCCCAGTTGTGCCTCGTCCTCTCACAAGTGGCATCTCGCAAGCTTTTCATGACGACGCCACCGCCAGCCACCTTTGCTTTCAAAAGATCTACGACCCCATTCGAGGTCGCTTCTTTTGGCCAGGACTGTCGACCAGTGTCGTGAAATAGGTCGCATCTTGCTCACCTTGTCAGCACCGAAAGCGCTCTACAGCACCCCCTGTCGGTCTCCTTCATGATTGATTGATTGTAGCGTTTAACGCGCCGACGCAACGCAGGCGATGAGGCGCGCCGTAGTGGAGGGCTCCGGATTAATTTTGACCACCTGGGGATCTTTAACGTGCGCCGAAATCTCGAACACACGGGCGTTTTTGCTTTTCGCCTCCATCAGAAAAGCGGCCGCCAGCGGCCGGAATCTAACCCGCACCTCGTGCTCATGCAGCGCAACGCCTTAGCCACTGAGCCACCGCGGCGGGTCGGTCTCCTTCAGCCTGTTCCGTGTACTACTACGTCGTTTGAAGTGGTCGGTATTGATTTGTATGACCCCTTACCGACGACATCCACTGGTCACCGCTGGATCGTCACGGCAGTTTTTTTTAATTGCGAAAGTTTGCTCTGCAGCATAAAACGGTGGAGGCGAGTGTGTGTTCAGGAAGTTTTCACTAAGGAAAACAGGAAGTTTTCACTAAGAAAGTCTAAAGGCTCCGGTGATACGGCCCAAGGAGCCAGTGTCTGTAGTCGGGAGGCCGGCCTGGGTTGAGTCCCACGCTATGTAGTACTTGCTGTCGGGAACGTTGGAGGCCACGGCAAGTCCAGTGAATATGGTTAATGTCTGCGCTCGATGCCGACGTGGTGCAAAATGGACGTGTCCGCCCAAACGGAGCCCGTCGATCCGGGGGCCAGGTGTGGGTGACAGCTGGTGTAAGAGCAGCCCCGACGCGAATCCTTCGTAACACCGCCTCCTCACGGCGGGTGAGCCCACCAGGGAGGTTTGATCCACACGGTTGAATAAGTGCGCGTGTGGAGCGCCGAAGGTGTTCTTTGTCGGTGGCCAACTTTGACATTACGTCAACTGGAAATGATCACTTGACTCGCTACGCGGAGGCAGCGCCACTTCCCTCGGCTAGCGTTGGCGACGTCGCTGCCTTCTTTTATTAGATGCGAAGCATCTCATGGTCGAGGCTATGGCCCTTCCTCCGCCATGCGGCGACCCACACCCCCACTGCGCATGCTCGGCTTGTTGAACGCCCAGTGGTGTCTTACGATTGAATGGCTCCTGGAGTGACAGTGTTGCCGGTGTCTTCCTGAGCCAGCACGAGACGAGCACGCTTCACACGCCTTCGACGTTTCATCGTCATCGGCGTCGGCGTGCGTCGGCGAGTCTCGGTGGGCAATGATTACAAGCAGCCCACAACCATCCGGGGAACGTGCATCGACCTCATTTTCAGCAACTTTAGGGTTCATCCACAGACCATAAGCCGGTCATAATAAAGCAAAACGCCAACCACAGCTCGACGTCACCTACGTTGAACATGATGATGATAATGCCTAAATAAAGACAAACTCATACCACGTACACGTCTCTCTCCTCTCTCTCTCTCTCTTTAATACCTCTCCACTCTAGCACCCCCTCCAATAAAATTACACCATCTTCCCGCAGGGTAACCCTGAGTAGTATGCGAAGCAGCCATTGGGTCAACGCAATTTCCTATTTTGTAGTTCCGGTAAGCGAAACGTTTGGTAGTTACCATGGAAACCAAACGGTAATATAACGGTAGCTAAGTGTACCTCAACCTAACGGAAACCGAAGAACTGAAAATATATGGGCACTTAAATCGACCCCATGGCTGCTTCGCGATACTACTCAGGGTTCTGCAACATCCTGATACGACATGGAGCCCCTCGCGTACTGTGAAGTGACCGCGGCAAGATGTTTCTATCTGAGATCCTTGCCGAAGTACTTCGTGCCGCTAATACCTCGCAAAAGATGACATCAAGCTACCCTCCACAAACGAACTGGCTCACCGAACGTTTTCACTGCACGCTCTCTGACACAACCAATCCCTGACCACCGAAATTGGGACACTATATTACCTCCAGTCACAATTGCCTATAACACGGCAGTTCAAAGCACTACAGGATACGCGCCTTTCTATCTTGTCTACGGGCGTCATCCATCGCACGTGCTTGATACCTGTTTCTCTACGGTTCCTGTGTCCGCTTCTGCATCGTTCCCGGAACAATTCGTGCCTCGTATCGACCACTGTCGGCGACTGGCTCGCATGCGAACAGAAGCAAGCCAACAAGACCGCAAAGAACGCTACGACGCTGTTCGCCGGTCCGTTTCTTTCCGACCTGGTGACGAAGTCTTGGTCTGGACACAAGTTCGCTCTCCAGGCCTCTGTGAAAAATTCCTACACCGGTTCCTTGGTCCTTACAAGGTTCTTGAGGCTGCCTCTCCTGTGAACTATCGCGTTACCCCCGTTTGTGGAAGTTCGGACCGCCGTCATCGTGGCACCGGATTTTCCGCGTTTCCCGCCTCAAGGCTTCCCACCGGCGTAATCCGCAAAATAAAACGCGACCCGGCGGCCCCCTCCCGCCCCCCCCCGTGGAAGTTCGGGCGCTGAATGCAATGTCCTAGTGGAATGCAATCATCACTGTCGCCCAGTTGCGGCCACAGCTTCTTCATCTCTGTATATGCTCATAATCACCGATTGTTCCGCCTTCTCGAACAATCATCATCGGTAACCTGGTTCGGTCGCCATTTGGCTTCCTTTTTAGCTCGGCCCGCGAATAAAGTGGTTTGGCGTACTGGTCTGCCTTCGCCCAACACGGGCCCTTTTTTTAAAATATATATAAAAATATATATATATATATATATATATATATATTATATATAAAAATAAAATTTTTATATAAGAAAAATAAATAAATATTTTATATAAAGAAAAAAATGAAAGAGAAGACTAAAGGGTAACGAACGAAAATGTATTAACGTTTCCGGGTTCGGAGAAGCCTTCGTCAGAATAAAAACAAATTGCAAGTGAACTGGCTTATAAAGCAGCAGGAGCCAATCACAGTAAACATGGTGACACGTGTTGTGTTGGGCAGGACGACAACAGTTGATGAACAAATGATTTCATATCAAGGCTAACAAGGGTTTTTAAAAAAACCCGGTCACTTACACTGGCAAGATACAGTGACAGCTGTGCAAAAAAAGGGAGATAGAGTAACGGGAAATGGGTGTAGGAAAAGGGCAGTGGATGAAAAACAAAAGTTCTACTTAACAGCGGAGTCAGCAAAAAAATATACAATGCAGAGCGGGCAAAAAAAGAAAAAGATAAAACAGTAACATCTGAACAATCAACCTGTCGTAAGGATGCAGTATAGATAGCATCACTTGTCAGGCTAATGTCGAAGCTAAGACGGAAAAAAAAGATAGAAATGCTTAGTTGGTGGAACGCGCGCAACCATATACACGAGGGGCCCAAAGCAAACACAAGTATATCTACGTAAACGGGAGTAAAAAGGTTACACAGACGCGATCAGTGCGACAAGAAAGCCAGCGCGCCAACGCTTTCATTTAAACCCGATTTCATAGATTTGAATTTGTGAATAAGATACGATTCCCTGACTTCCCTATCATGATGTGAGCGGAAACCGGATTCAAGAATTTTTGCTTTTATTTTGTTGAATGAATGACCAACTACGTTGACATGTTGGGACAACGGCAGGTTCGGGAGGATCTTAATATGCGACTTGTGATTATTAAAACGAAGTCTAAAAGACGGGGGTCTGGCCAATATACTGAAGCCGGCATTCGGTACACTCGAGCAGATAAATCACGTTTTCGGTTTCGCAAGTAAAAAAACCTTTTATGTTTAGTGTGAAATTGGAAGCTGTACTGCTGGCTGTGGCAGTTGTCGTCATTTGGGGACAAATTTGACATCGCGGTTTTTGGCAGGGTTGGCAGCCAATGCAAGGGGGGCGAGTGGTCTTAGACGAAGTGAGTGAATCGCGTAGGTTCGCTGATCGTCGATAGACTACGCGAGGCGGATCTTGAAAAATGCGTTGGAGCCTCTGGCTTTGCATAAGTATGTTATTGGGGCTTCTTAAGAATTGATGTTACTTTAGGGGCTGATGATGAATAACTGAGTACCAGATTAGTGTTTAGCAGTCGCCAGACGCTCACCGAAGAGGGGCGGGGCCCGAGCTGCGACTGGTGGACCACGCGTGACGATGTGGTGGGTGACGCTATGCTTGGGCGGCTGTTTTTAAAGGTGTTGTGCCACCAAATTTGTTGCTTGTGCATTCTTTGTTGCAAACGTTTTATAATTCGTTAGAAAGCATGATACATGCTCTCACACGCACATATTCTGAGTGAAAAATTTATTATCGCACGATTCATGTGAACAGGATTCGGTTTCGGTTTCTGGGCGCCGATTCAAGCAGTGACGTCACAGTGTTGCGAGGAGGCTCTGCCACGGCGGCGCTGCGGTACGTTGCACTTTACTGCGGCGTCTGCTCCCCCACATACGTGCTTCACCACGGAAGTAAACACGCCGACTCGTCACGTCAAGCCGCGACAGCTCCGACGCGGATTCTTTGTCTGCATCCCTCGGATGCAGACAAATGAAAACCATGGATTTGCAAACCATAAAAATGCTAAAAAAACGCTCAAAAAAAAAAAAAAGCTTCCGCCCCCCGCGGAATCGAACCCGCAACGTTGACCGGATGGGTGGAACGCGCGAGACCACTGAGCCAGCAAACAAACGATTCCGCCCCGCGATATAGCCGGTGTACTAGATGGAGGCCCATCCTTGGAGTCGTACGTCGGTGTTTACTAGCTAGTTTACAGAATTCCTGGCTTGTAAACTCACATTTTTTAAATAGCGCTTGCGCAGCAAGGTTCCGCGAAGCCCCCACGACAGCTTATCGCCATCAACTCTGCTCTTCTGCGAAAGCGCTCGCAAAAATAAGTGTGCCCGGCTGCGACTGCGATTTTGCACTGAAGGGATAGTGCTTGCCGTACTTTGGTTTTACGTTTTACGTTAAAAACCTTTGCCGATACTGATCCCTTATTCCCCAAAATTTTCCCTACGTAACTGTTCTTCTGCACGAAACTGACCTTATATTTTCTACAGGCGAGCCGATCGCACACGCATTCCGGGGTCAGCGGCGTCGCCGAAGAGCACGGCCGAAGCGTCGAACGCCAAAATACGGATCGCATTAGCGCTAGTGTTGATTTGTATGGGCTTCATGGACTTACTGAGTTTATTACCCTCCAGAAACTAACAAAATAGAGCCGCGTTCATTGCGGCAGGGAAGTTGTCGGGGCGCAGTTTTCGCTTCTTGGTCGATTGACGACGCGTCGTGCGACCAGTCAGGCGACCGGTTTTGTTGGCGTCTTCGGTCGGCGAGTCAGTCACACTACGGCGACTTTCCATCGGCCGACGTGTTTGTGTCGCCGTCGGCGTGGTGTGACAACGCGGTCTGGCAATTCGGCAGTTGGCCGATGTTTTTAACGACTCGTCGGCGTCGCGTCGTCGTCGCCGTCGTATCGGTATAGTGTGTCGATACGACCAAGCGACCAAACAAACTGTGGTAACTGGAGTTCACGTTGACGTCGCTCGAGTCGCTAACGTTGTATGACGTCACAAACTTTGCTGCGCTGGCAATTCACTGACGTCATGGTTAGTGGCGCTAGCGATGGGGCCCGATTTCCAGAAGAGCATTTAGGTAATTTTAGAAGCGAATTAAAATATATATTAAGCGCTTGTTTTACCCAGCACTTCGTGTTGAGGGTCGTTGCATGCAGAGGAAGCCTACAGCAGGCTTTTTACAGACTTAAAATTTGGTGGCACAACACCTTTAAGTTGCAGGGTCTCGTGACCTCAGGGAAGTCTTCGAGGATTCTTGCGTACGGGCATGAGGGAAGCAGCGTGCGGATGCCAGTTGGAGCGACAGTAGACAGTATGCCCAGGATGGAAAGGCGCGTCTTGCTGTCAATCAGGCGATGGTGACGCATGCTGACTCTAGGTCAAAGTGGGTGAGGAAATCGGAGCCGAGGATGGGCTGATTGACGTCGGCTACTACGAAGACCCACCGGAAGGCGCGTCGCAAACCAAGGTCGAGGGTGAGGGACCGCAGACCATACGTGGCGATAGAGGTAGAGTTCGCTGCACGAAGTGTAGGTCCAGGTGACTTAGAAGTACGCTCATCCTTGGTGGCCGGTAGTACACTGACTTCAGAAACCCCGTGTCTACCAGGAAGCGCAAACCAGAAATGCGATCCATGACCAGGAAAAGGCGGCCAGGTTGTAAGGCGAGGTCACTTGCCGCCATTAGTGATCTCGCGGCGCGTTTCCCGACCAGCTGCATGGGGAAGTGCAGTGACGGGCGCGGTGCTGGAAAGTGCGATGGTACCAGCAGATAGCCGAGCTTCGAGGGCTGCGCGAACAAGAACCACCCGGGGGAGACGAACGGCGGCTAGGATGTGGGGAGGAGCCGCATCGGGGGATCAGAGGGGCGTCCGAAGCGCTTCAATGGAAGCGGCGAGTTGATCGATCCGAGTCTCTAAGCGGGAAACGGCCGATGACTCTGCTGTCGAAGCGAGGGGGGTGACTGAGGGAGAAGTCGCGTCGTGAACTTTATCTGCAAGCTCGGCGGCGCGGTCGAGGGTCAAGTCCCCTGCAGCAGCTAAAACGATGCGAGTGGACTGTGGCAAGCGCTGCAGAAAGAGTTCTTTTAAAAGTGCACCGTTGGGGCCCACGTTGCTCGCGCCCACAAGCTGTCGCATGGTGTTGAGCAGCTGGGAAGGGCGGCGATCTCCAAGCTCTTCGTGGGTGAGCAGGTGCCGGAGGCGCGCGCTCTCGGACGCCGTGGTTCGGTCCAGAATACTCTGCTTGAGCCGCTGGTACGGAGCATCGTTCAAAGGTGCACCGATGACGTCTGCCACTTCATCAGCCACCCCCGGAGGCAGGTTGCAAAGCAAGTGGCGAAACCGAGTAGTCTCCAGGTGACGTGGTGCAGATCGAAGACGGCTTCGACCTGGGCGAACCAGACGTGTGGGTTCTTGCGCACGAAGGTGGGCAGACGGAGCTGTATGACTGCGACGTCCGGCGGCCGCGAGGAAACGTCAGGCAAAAGAGGGCCCGAGGGCGGAGGTTGCGGGGTCGGTCATGTCTTAGTCCGGAGTCACCACTGTGGGGAACCGCGGGGTCGCAGCGCAGCGCAAGAGAGAAAGTACGAGCGTGGCAGGCTTTCGGAATCGAACTGCCCGTGCCGTGCTGGCGCACCAAGCACGCGCCGCTCGTGTCTTTATTTTCGTCTTTTCTAGCCGGCGCCAAAGGGGCCGCCTAAGAGCGCCAACCAGAGGTCGCTACAAAAAATATATATATATATATATATAATATATATATATAATATATATATATTATATATATATATACTTTTTATATATATAATATTTTATATATATATATATATATATATATTGGGAGCGCGTATGTTTCCCTCAGCACAGCCTGGCCACTCACAGGGACTGTTCATACACTCTGGGCAATCTCCTGCATTCGCTCCTCGCCGTAACACTCATTTCATAAGCATTACCAAATCCTCTTCCCTTGTGCATCATCATCATCGCTCTCAGTACGGTGTTCGGAACCCACCGGATCGCCGAATAAACGTCCAGGTTGACCCATTGCTCAAGGGCCTTACAAGATATATACATACATACATAAAGCGAATCAGAAATGAGAAATGAGGGGCGCGGTGATTTAGGACAGAAAATGGTTGGCAGTCAAGAAAACCCCAGAAAGCAAAGGGGCGAATGCAGTTTTCTTGACTTCCAACCATTATTCTGTCTATATATATATATATATATATATATATATAGTAGGAAATGAGGGGCTCGTTTGGGGAAATACAGAAAGATAGGTCGGCAGTCTACAACGCCAAAGGAGGCATGGGGGTGTGGTTTGGGGTCTTTTTTTACTACGGTTTAAAGAAGTTAATATTTTTTTTAAATATACGGAAGAAAGAAAGAAAAACCCCGCGCCCAGAGTGGGGACCGAACCCACGCCTTTCGATTAGATCTCGAATGCCTTACCAATTCGGCTATTGGGCGACTGTGTTCTCCTTCACTTTCTGGGCTATTTATATTTACTAGAAGTGTTTCTGACGCTTGAGGGTGGTAGCCAGCGCCACTCAGACTACACGGGGAGAAGGGGACCTTCTTTTTAACCACCGGAGCGTGACTAGAACGTCTACAGCCTGTCATGAACGGGTAACTGGCGGGAAGCCCCCTTATGCTACCTAGGCATCAAGGCTGCCAGAATCGAGACTCTCGCTTTCGCAGAATAATATAGTAAGGGAAAAGAGGGGCTCGTCTGGGGAAATACAGAAAGATAGGTCGGCAGTCTACAACGCCAAAGGAGGCATGGGGGTGTGGGTTTTGGGGTCTTTTTTTTACTACGGTTATTGAAGTTAATATATTTTTTTAATATACGGAAGAAAGAAAGAAAGAAAAACACGCGCCCAGAGTGGGGACCGAACCCACGCCTTTCGATTAGATCTCGAATGCCTTACCAATTCGGCTATCTGGGCGACTGTGTTCTCCTTCACTTTCTGGGCTATTTATATTTACTAGAAGTGTATCTGACGCTTGAGGGTGGTAGCCAGCGCCACTCAGACTACACGGGAGAAGGGGACCTTCTTTTCATCCCCCGGGGCGTGACTAGAACGTCTACAGCTTGTCATGAGCGGGTAACTGGCGGGAAGCCCTCTTATGCTACCTAGGCATCAAGGCTGCCAGAATCGAGACCCTCGCTAAGCTTCGCAGAATAATATAGTAAGGGAAAAGAGGGGCTCGTTTGGGGAAATACAGAAAGATAGGTCGGCAGTCTAGAACGCCAAAGGAGGCATGAGGGGGGTGGTTTGGGCTTTTTTTTTTTTACTTCGGGTAATGAATTTAATATTTTTTTTAAATATACGGAAAAAAGAAGAAAAAAAAACACGCGCCCAGAGGGGGGACCGAACCCACGCCTTTCGACTAGATCTCGAATTCCTTACCAATTCGGCTATCTGGGCGACTGTGTTCTCCTTCACTTTCTGGGCTATTTATATTTACTAGAAGTGTATCTGACGCTTGAGTGTGGTAGCCAGCGCCACTCAGACTACACGGGGAGAAGGCATTCGAGATCTAATCGAAAGCCTTTGGGGTTCGGTCCCCACTCTGGCGCGTGTTTCTCTTTCTTTCTCGTTTCAATTAAAAAAATATATATTATTAATAATAATTTCACTAACGGTAAAAAATATATATATAGTCCAACCATTCCCCTAGGCCTTCTTTGGCGTTGTAGACTGCCCGCATTTCTTTCTGTATTTTCCTAACGAGCCCCTCATTTCCTAACCATATTATCCTGCGAAAGCTTAGCGAGGGCTTCGGTTGTGGCAGCCTTGATCCCAAAGGTAGCATAAGAGGGTTTCCCACCATTTACCTGCTTATGACAGGCTGTAGACGTTCGCGTCACGCCCCGGGGTTGAAAAGAAGGTCCCCTTCCCCCCGTGTAGTCTGAGTGGCGCTAGCTACCACCCTCAAGCGTCAGATACAGTTTTTTAGTAAAAATAAATACACCAGAAAGTGAAGGAGAACACAGTCGCCCAGATAGCCGAATTGGTAAGGCATTCGAGATCTAATCGAAAGGCGGGGTTCGGTCCCCACTCTGGGCGCGTTGTTTTTCTTTCTTTCTTTCTTTCTTTCTCCCCTTCAATTAAAAAATATATATTAATAATAATAAATTTTTACTAACGGTTTAAAAAAAAATATATAGTCCAACCATTCCCCTATGCATTCTTTGGCGTTGTAGACTGCCCCCATTTCTTTCTCTCTTTATATATATATATATATATATATAATATATATATATCCACCCACGACCTCCAGACTACCGGTTTTGGTGCGATAACCACTACGCTAAACCCGGGGGGCTGTTTTCCAGCACTTTTTCGGGTATTTTATTTTTAAGGTATTTTTGTTTCCTGCACTTGGGGATGGTAGCTAGCGCCACTCGGACTACTCGGGATGAAGGGGACCTTCTTTTTAACCCCCGGGCCGTGACTCGAGTGTCTACGACATGTCGAGAGTGGTCGACCAGCGTTGAACCCTCTTAAGCTCCCTTTTGGGCACCAAGACTCCCAGAACAGAGGCCCTCGCTAAGCATGTAGCGAATCAGAAAATGGGAAATGAGGGGCCCCTTTGAAATAAGACAGAAAAAGGGTTGGCAGTCAAGAAAACCTCGGAAAGCATACATATAAAAAATATATATTTTATTATTATATATATATTTTATATATATATAAAATTTTATATATAAAAATATAAAAATTTTTTTTAATACATACCCAAAAAACAAAAAACCACAAAGGGGGTTTACTTACGTAGCGGCAAAAACTTGCCTTCATCAGAGTACATTTACAAAATTTTGCTGTGCAAACTTAGGAACACATTTCTTATATAGCATTGCAGAAAAGTGTGAGAAGGAAAGGAAATTTTTTGGGAAACTGATAGTACATGCATTTGGGGATACGCCTAGGTTACAACAATAACAACAACACCAAAAAAAAAACAAAAAAAAGGGGGGGTGAGAGAAAAAGGGGTCGTGTTAACAAAACAGCTTTGAAGGTTGCACCTTGAAGGGGCAACGTACGCGGCGTGGGCTGCAAGCTCAGAAAATGCGGGAAATTGGACAATCGCTGTTTCAAAAGGAAGGAAAGAGTCCGCAGTAAGGTGTCAGTGGCTGGGGAGACTGGCTGGGGGGGAAAGGCGAAGATGGGTGTGCCCCGCCCGGATGAAGGAATAGATCCCGGGGACAAAAGAGCATTGCACAGAAGCAAGCAACTGAACAGGAAATAGGTAGGGTCTAGAGATCAAAAAGGGAAATAAATATCCCTAAGTGGGGTGGGAACGAGGCCTCCTTCCGTAGAACAAATGGCATTGTTGAGCCGCATTAGGCTAGTAAAGCTGCTGTATTTGGAGATTTTTCTGCCAATTTGGATGGGAAACGCAAGGGTGGGAAATAATGAACTATTTTTAAATTTATGAGGCCGCCATTTTAAAATCGGGGATAAACACATTAGTTTCCCCGTAACTTTTTTTTCCCCCAAGTGTCGCTGACCCAAACTGTAGGGGGTCATGTGTGGGCATACTTTACATCGGGTTTATTATAGGGGATGCAGCCAGTAGTTTGGTCAGTTTATACGAGAGTTTGTAAGAAAGTCGCCTAAATTCTTATTACGCCGGTTGACAACGCGTGGTGGGTTTGGGGGAAAATGTGTTTTAAGCGGTCACTTTGCAGCAGGATATTGTGATGTTTTTTTTTTTTACGGTAGAACCCTACTAAAAAAACATCACAATATCCTAATGCAAAGTGGCCGCTTAAAAAGCCCCTACTAAAAAAAACATCACAATATCCTAATGCCAATTGACCGCTTAAAAAGCATATTCCCCGAACCACCACGTGTTGTCTACCGGCGTAATAGAAAATTTTGGAGACCTTTTTTACTAACTCTCGTATCAACCGACCAGAAAATACTGGCTGCATGCCCTGTAATAAACCCCGATGTAAAGTATGCCCACACATGACCACTACACAGCGCGCCACCAGCACGGCTTCAACTACTACGTAAATATAAAAAGGGAACTTTAACTGTGACTCCGCTAATGTCGTATACCTTCTAGAGTGCACTGTTTGTAGGCAACAATATATCGGCCAAACTGAAAAGCCCTTTCGAATACGGTTCAATATTCCCCCCTCTCATGCAAAAAGCTGCCCTTATTTGCCCCTGTCAAGACATGTGAACAGTACCGGGCATGCATTTGAACATCTTTTTGCAACGATTTTAGAATCCGCCTTAAAAACGCACCACGACCGCGATGTTCGGGAATCTTACCTTATAAGTTTGGGTAAGCGACACTTGGGATTAATGAAAGTTACGGAAAACTAACGGGCTTATCCCTCGATTAAAATTAGCGGGCCCCATAATTTTTATAATATGTTCATTATTCCTACCCTTCAGTTTCCCATCAAAATTCGCAGAAACTCTCCAAATACAACAGCTTTATTAGCCTAATGCGGCTCAACAATGCAATTTTTTCTTGGGAAGGAGGCCTCGTTTCCCACCACCTTTAAAAATGTTTTTCCCCTTTGTGATTTTAGACCCTACCATTTCCTGTTCAGTTGCTAGATTCTTTGCAATGCTCTTTTGTGCCCCTATCTATTCTCTTCATCCGCGGGGGGCACACCCATCATCGCTTCCGCCCCAACCAGTCTCGCCAGCCACTGAATACCTTACTGTTACTCTTCCCTTCCGCTTGAAACCGCGTTTGTTCCAGTTTCCCGCATTGTCTGAACTTGCGGCCCACGCCGCGTACGTTGCCCCGTCATGGTGGAACTTTGAACGCTGCTTTGTAACACGACCCCTTTCTCTCTCTGGCTCGCCCCGCTTTTTTTCCATTTTTTGGTGTGTTGTTGCTGTTGTTGTGTAACATAGGCGTAGCCCGACTGCATCTACTCTCCGTTTCTAAACATTTTCCTCTTCTCATAGTTTTCTGCAAAGCTATATAAGAAATGTATTCCAAATGTTTGTCACAGCAAAATCATGGAACTTACTCTGATGAAGGCAAGTCCCGTTGCCGCTAGGTAAGTAACCTTGTTTGTTGATCTGCTGTGTATCCGACTCTTTACTTCTACTCTTTCAGCGCGGTTTGTGATTTTATCTTCCCCTAGATTTATATATATATATATATATATTTGACAGTGATAAATTAGGCGAAAATATAAGTCGAGAAAACCGCCGTTTTCGGGAGCGGGAGTCGAACCCACATCTCCACATAATGCATGCGGTGCGTTCACCAATTACGCTACCCCGCGCCGGCTCCTCTCTCGACTTTACAGGGGGGTTATATTTACAAGTGCTCTGAGGCCGGCCAACTAGCGCCGCCCCTCGACACCGCGGGAGACGTAGAACGTCTTTTTTCCCAGCGGCCGCCACGTAAGACGTGGTCGGAGGTCGGGGTTAGCAATTGGCATATCCAAACTGCTGGAGCCAGAGGCCCTCGTAATGCATTTAGCAAACAGAAAGATACGGGACGAGGGACTCTGTAAGGACACATATCAAGTTGCAGTCTTCATTGCAGTGCTATGCGGCTGTTTCCGAATTTTTATATCCATAATTATATATATATTATATAGATATTATATATATTTTATAAAATATATAAAATATGTATATATATATATGTAGTATGTACTGTATATAAATATATATAAATATATATAGGTGCGACCAGTTGGTAGCCTGCGTTTGTGGAAGGTCGTAGCGCTGAATGAAATGTCCCACTGGAATGCAATCATCACTGGCGCCCGGTTGCGGCCACGGATTCTTCATCTGTGTATATACTCATCATCACCGATTCTTCTACCTTCTCGAACTATCATCATCGGTAACCTGGTTCGGTCGCCATCTTGCCGCCTTGCAGCTCGGCCTGCGAATAAAGCGGTTTGCGCGTACTGGTCTGCCTTCGCCTACATCGGCCTTACAAGTGGTGGAAGGTGCTGTTTCGGTCCCGTAATCCATCCTCTCAAGCTGCCCCACTGGAGCTCCGATCGGGTCGCCGCCTAATGCCGGAAACTACAGCGATGACGCTGGAATTCGGCGAACGCCACGGCTCCACCAACCCCCCAGTGGCATCATAACAGCCCCCAGCATGGACCCTCCTTTCTTCGCTGGCCTTTGTGACGATGATGGCGACGAGTGGCTGGAGCAACTACGACAGGGTTGAGCGCATTCAACCGCTGGGACGATAACCTCAATCGGCAAAATGTTTCGTTCTCCCTGACCAAGGTTGCCGAGACGTGGTATCTAAATAACCGGCATACCATCACCGACTGGGCCGATTGTCGTTGCTCAGTTCCGCCGGATTTTCGGCTCTTTTAAAGGCTCGAAGCGACAGCGCGAAAAAGAAACTCGAGACCCGTGTGCAACAAGCGCATGAAACGTACACCTCATACATCGAGGACGTTCTGCGCCTGTGTCGTCGCGCCGACAATAACATGCCGGAAGCTGACCGTGTACGCCACGTTCTGAAAGGAATCGGTGAGTTCGCGTTCACCACACTGGCAACGCAGAACCCCACAACCGTCTCGGACGTGATCTCCACTTGTAAGCGTCTCGACGAACTACAGTCCATCCGCCTTCGTCAAGACACGGCTCCTACCCACCATCTGGGAAATGAAGACCTGCGTGCGTTGATACGCTCTATAATTCGCGAGGAGATGCACGCCAATATTTCCCAGTGCACACACTGTGTTCGCGAAGCTCCTTCTGTGCCTGGCCTACGGGATATCGTTAAGGAGGAGCTCGCGGCTATGCCCGTACTTCCGCCTCCCACCCAACCTGTTTCTGTGGCAACGCCATCTTACTCGGATGTGGCTGGTCGGCATCCTCTACCGCTCACTCCCATTACGACACAGGCCCCGCCCGGCTATGTGGCCGCCATGCCTCGGTTGCAAACCACGCCGACTTATTTCCCGCCACACCACGACCCCAACGTTGGCCGGCCAGTATGCTATTATTGTGGCATCCGGGGCCACATCTCCCGATTTTGTCGAAGGCGCCAACGTGACGAACGACGCGGCTACGCAGCCTACGAACGCGATTATGTACGCCCGAATTACTTCGACTACGTGCAGCGTACGCAGCCGTCTTTCTCACGCCGTTCACCATCGCCACCCGAGCCACCAACCGACCTTCCTCGTAGGCCGCGCGATACGCGACGCCGCTCCCCTATCGCCAGGCCGTCGGGCGCTGTCGCCCCTTCGGCCTGCGACCTACGTCACCGACCAGCACTCGGAAAACTAGTTAATGCAGTTTTGGGAGGGGAAGCTGCATCACGTGGGAAACTTACAATGCCTCCGGAGCGTCCATCGAACATGTTGTCAGTTTTGGTTGAAGGTGTTTGTGTAGATGCCCTTATTGACACTGGTGCCAGTATTTGGGGTGATAAGTATGGAATTGTGTGTGCGACTACGCAAGGTTCGAACACCCTACGGTGGACCTTCTTTGCATGGCGCCAATAGCAGCACGATCAAGCCATCCGGACAGTGCACGGTACGAATTTCAGTCGGTCAACTTCGTCATCACGTTCAGTGTGCAGTGTTGTCCCCGTGTGCGCATCACCTTATCTTGGGCTGGGACTTTTTGTCATCCGCATCCGCCGTCATTTCGTGCCAGCAACCGCAAATTGAACTCGCAGATACGGAGGACACCGACATTCTGGAAGAAAAGCCACAACTGAATTTGACAGCAAGTGCCGATTACGTTTTATACCCGGGCCACGATACAATCCTTTCAGTTCACTCAACCCAAATTCGTGATGGTGATGCGTTAATCGTTCCGTCTGCGCGTTTTATTCCCCAAGGAATCATTATCGCGACCTGCTTTGTCCGTTTTGCACGTGGGTCTGCGCCGCTCGTCGCTACAAATTCCACTTCTGAGACGATACTCCTCCCTGAAGGCACCACGCTCGCTTCCGTTGTGGCTGATGACAGTCTGTCTCTGGTTCCCCTCTGCTCTGTGTCTTCCGTTCCCCTGTCTTCAGATTCCGGCCCCTCACGTCCCACCCTGCAGCCACGATTAGCGAAGACCTCACGGCGTTCGAAACGAGACTCCTACTTGAGCTGCTCGAAAAAACACAAAAACTCATTAGACTGCATTTTCCGCGAAACCTTGGACAGACGTCTGTGGCAGAGCATCGTATTGAGACAGATGGGACTCACATTGTTCGCCGTCGCCCGCACCGTGTGTCGTCGTCGGAACTGAAAGTCATCGAAGAAAATGTTGCGGACATGCTTCAACGAAACGTTTATTCGACCTTCCTCGAGACCGTGGTCTTCTCCTGTTGTTCTGGTGAGAAAAAAAGACGGTTCCGTACGCTTTTGCGTGGACTATTCGGGCTTTGAATAGGATTACCCGGAAGGATGTATATCCGATGCCGCGCATAGATGACGCGCTGGACCGTCTACAAGGGGCTGAATACTTCTCTAGTCTGGACCTGCGATCTGGCTACTGGCAGATCCCCATGCGCGAGTCTGACAAAGAGAAAACGGCGTTTGCGACTCCAGACGGCTTGTACGAATTTAACGTAATGCCTTTTGGCTTATGCAACGCCCCAGCCACATTTGACCGCATGATAGATAAGGTCCTTCGCGGCCTTAAATTGAAAACATGCCTGTGTTACCTTGACGACATCGTCATCTTTCGTCAAGTTTTGCGGAACACCTGCAGCGTCTCGACGAGGTGTTGACTTGCCTGGCAAAGGCTGGTCTGACTCTGAACACCAAGAAATGTCGTTTTGCTACCAAATCGATAAAGGTTCTTGGTCACGTCGTCAGTAAAGATGGCATACGCCCCGACCCAGACAAAATTTCTGCTGTAGCCAATTTTCCTCGACCTCAGCAACAAAAAGCGTTTGCGTAGTTTTCTCGGCCTCGCGTCCTATTTTCGCCGTTTTGTCCGCAATTTTGCTACTCTGGCTGCACCTCTGAATCAGCTAATAAATTGTGATATCCCCCTTCAACTGGAGTGATGGCTGCGAAAAGGCCTTCCAAGACCTCAAGCAAGCACTTACTTCCGCACCTGTATTATGCCACTTTGATGACTCGAGACCGGCGATCCTCCACACCGACGCTAGTGGGCATGGCATTGGCGCCGTTTCTGTTGCAGCGCGATGTTCACCACCGTGACAGGGTTGTTGCTTACGCCAGCCGCTCTCTAACACGAGCGGAGAATTATACGATAACGGAACAGGAGTGTCTGGCCGTTGTGTGGTCTGTGCAAAGTTTCGGCCATATCTCTACGGCAGACATTTCACCATCGTCACAGACCATCACGCTCTGTGCTGGCTGTCTTCATTGAAAAACTTGTCGGGACGCCTGGGACGCTGGATTCTGTGATTGAAAGAGTACGACTTTACGGTTACCTACAAGTCTGGACTCAAGCATGTAGACGCAGACGCACTCTCGCGGTGCCCGCTGATGCCGTCTTCAAACGACATGGCGTCACTTTCTCATACACCGCCATCATCAGTTGCACCTGTCGACTATGCACCAGCTGACGACCAGCCGCGACTTGTCGATCATCAACGAGCAGACAGTTACTGCCGGAAAATAATGGATCAACTCGCTGGTTCGACACGTCCACCGAATAGTCGCCTACGTCGCCAACTGCGGCAGTTCCAGCTCATAGACAGTGCACTGTATCGCAGAAACCACCACCCAAATGGTGACACATGGGTCCCAGTTGAGCCTCGTTCTCTCCGGAGTCGCGTCTTGCAAGCTTTTCATGACGACGCCACCGCCGGCCACCTTGGCTTTCAAAAGACGTACGACCGCATTCGAAGTCGCTTCTTTGGCCAGGACTCTCGTCCAGTGTGGTGAAATACGTCGCATCTTGTTCACCCTGTCAGCACCGAAAACGCTCTACGGCACCCCCTGTCGCTCTCCTCCAGCCTGTTCCGTGTCCAACTACGGCCGTTTGAAGTGGTCGGGTATTGATTTGTATGGGCCCTTACCGACGACATCCACTGGTCACCGCTGGATCCGCACGCCGTTGATCACTTGACTCGCTACGCGGAGACAGCGCCACTTCCCTCGGCTAGCGCTGGCGACGTCCGCTGCCTTCTTTTTGCGACACATACTGCTACGACATGGAGCCCCTCGCGTACTGTTAAGTGACCGCGGCAAGATGTTTCTATCTGAGATCCTTGCCGAAGTGCTTCGTGCTCTAATACCTCCCACAAAATGACATCAAGCTACCATCCACAAACGAACGGTCTCACCGAACGTTTTCACCGCACGCTCTCTGACATGATATCAATGTACGTACGCCCTGACCACCGAAATTGGGACACTATATTACCTTCAGTCACCTTTGCCTATAACACGGCAGTTCAAAGCACTACAGGGTACGCGCCTTTCTACTTTGTCTACGGCCGTCATCCATCGCACGTTCTTGATACCTGTTTCTTTACCGCTCCTGTGTCGGCTTCTGCATCGTTCCCGGAACAATTCGTGTCTCGGATCGACCACTGTCGGCGACTGGCTCGCATGCACACAGAAGCAAGCCAGCAAGACCGCAAAGAAACGCTACGACGCTGTTCTCCGGTCCGTTTCTTTGCGACCTGGTGACGAAGTCTTAGTCTGGACACCGGTCCGCTCTCCAGGCCTCTGCAAAAAATTCCTACACCGGTTCCTTGGCCTTACAAGGTTCTTGAGGCTACTTCTCCGGTGAACTATCGCGTCACCCCGTTTGTGGAAGTTCGGACCGCCGTCATCGTGGCACGGATGAATTCCACGTTTCCCCGCCTCAACGCGACCAAGCGGGCCCCGGCTCCCGCCCGGGGGGGAAAATAGTGTGAGACCAGTGGTAGCCTCGTTTGTGGAAGTTCGTAGTCGCTGAATGGAATGTCCCACTGGAATGCAATCATTCACTGGCGCCCGGTTGCGGCCACGGCTTCTTCATCTCTGTATATACTCATCACCCCGATTCTTCTACCTTCTCGAACTATCATCATCGGTAACCTGGTTCGGTCGCCATCTTGCCGCCCTTGCAGCTCGGCCGCGAATGAAGCGGTTTTGCGCGTACTGGTCTGCCTTTCGCCTACCATCGGCCTTACAAGATTATATATATATATATATATATATATATAATATATATATAGATATATTATATAGTATATATACTATATTATATATATATATATAATTATATTATTATATATTATAGCGTATGAATGAAGTACGATGGGGCCGGTAAAAAATATACAGAGAAGACTAATGGGTAACGAACGAAGATGTATTAACGTTTCGGCTTCGGAGAAGCCTTCGTCAGAATAAAAACAAATTGCAAGTGAACTGGCTTATAAAGCAGCAGGAGCCAATCACAGTAAACATGGTGACACGTGTTGTGTTGGGCAGGACGACAACAGTTGATGAACAAATGATTTCATATCAAGGCTAACAGGATTTTTAAAAAACCAGGTCACTTTCACTGGCAAGATACAGTGACAGCTGTGCAAAAAAGGTAGATAGAGTAACGGGAAATGGGTGTAGGAAAAGGGCAGTGGATGAAAAACAAAAGTTCTACTTAAAAGCGGAGTCAGCAAAATATATACAATGCAGAGCGGGCAAAAAAGAGAAAAAGATAAACAGTAACATCTGAACAGTCACCTGTCGTAAGGATAGCAGTATAGATAGCATCACTTGTCAGGATAATGCCGAAGCTAAGACGGAAAAAAATGATAGAAATGATTAGTTGAGGGCACGCGCGCAACATATACACGAGGGCCAATGCAAACACAAGTATATCTACGTAAACGGCAGTAAAAAGGTTACACAGACGCGATCAGTGCGACAAGAAAGCCAGCGCGCCAACGCTTTCATTTAAACCCGATTTTCATAGATTTAATTTGTGAATAAGATACGATTCTCTGACTTCCCTATCATAATGTGAGCGGAAACCGGATTCAAGAATTGTTGCTTGTATTTTGTTGAATGAATGACCAACTACGTTGACATGTTGGGACAACGGCAGGTTCGGGAGGATCTTAATATGCGACTTGTGATTATTAAAACGAAGTCTAAAAGACGTGAGGTCTGGCCAATATACTGAAGCCGGCATTCGGTACACTCGAGCAGATAAATCACCGTTTTCGGTTTTCGCAAGTAAAATTACCTTTTTGTGTTTATGTGTGAAATTGGAAGCTGTACTGCTGGCTGTGGCAGTTGTCGTCATTTGGGGACAAATTTGACATCGCGGTTTTTTTGGCAGGGGTTGGCAGGCCAATGCAAGGTGGGCGAGGTGGTCTTAGACGATGTGAGTGAATCGCGTAGGTTCGCTGATCGTCGGTAGAATACGCGAGGCGGATCTTGAAAAATGCGTTGGAGCGTCTGGCTTTTGCATAAGTATGTTATGGTGCTTCTTAAGAATTGATGTTACTTTAGGGGCTGATGATGAATAAACTGAGTAGCAGATTAGTGGTTTGCTGAGTGCGAGGCTGTGTCGTCGGGAGTAAAAGTGCGTTTGCGATCAAGCATGCTTGCTCGTGTCACTGCATCGTCAATAATCTGCGTTGGGTATTTTTGTCTAGTCAGGGCGGCACGGGAGTACTGCGCAGTTTTGATTGAAGTCGGATTCTTGCGAGCATATCCTTTTAAACGAACCGCTTGGCTGTAAGGTATACTAGTTTTATTATGTTGTACATGACTGCTCTCGAAGTGGAGGTACTGATTGGCCGGTCTGTGGGCTTTCTATAAAGATTTGTACTTAGTTTCATATCCTTAACTGTCACTGTGACGTCAAGAAAGTTGATTACTTCAGCCCGAGTACTGGTGCGAAAAGAGATACGGGTGTGCAGTTTGTTAAAACAGAGATGAAGGAGATAAGTTCATTTTCGCCGTGTTGCCAAATTATAAAAACGTCGTCTATGAAGCGTTTATAATAGAAGGGCTTGAGAGAGGCATTTATCCAGGTATGCTGTTCGAGAGAACACATGAAAATATTCGCATAGCTTGGTCCAACCCTCGTTCCCATTGAAGTACCAGTTATCTGAATACAGTGTGCATTATCGAATTTCAAATTTATTAAACTCGAGAATCAGTTTTTAACAACGTTGCCAGTGTGTCACCATCAACCGGACTTGATTCGCAGAAGGCTTCATAGGTTTCAACGACAGCTCGTATGCCATCATCGTGAGGTATATTAGTGTACAATGAGGCTACGTACAAAGTCACGAGCAGCGAACCGGGTTGGAATGTCGAGTTCCATGATATCATTTAAAAAATGGTTTGTGTCTTACAAATGAAGGGAACTTAGGTGGGATATTGTTTATAAGCGAGTCTACATAAAGGGATAGTTTTTTCTGTAACTGTGCCAATTCCGGATACGATCGGCCCGACCTGGATTATCTTTTTTATGTATTTTTGGCAGTAGATAGTATCTACCTGCTACCGGACCTGAGTGGAACCAAGGGATTTTATTGGCGTCTGGTGCTACTTTATTAGCCTGTGCCAGAGTTGAAGGGTTTCCTTGATAGTGGCATTAAATTCTTCTGTGGGATCGGCATCGACACGTTTATAAAAAGAGCTGTCGGATAATTGTCTCAGGGCTTCGTTATATAGTCAATTTTTATTCATGACAACTATTGCGCCTCCTTTGTCTGCTGGCTTAATGACGATTCAGGATGTGTCGCTAACAACTTGAGCGCGTTGCTTTCATCCGCCGAAAGATTCTTACGATATGTGGCCTGCTTTTTGTATGACTCAAGTATGTCCCGCGTGACGGACGATATATACATGTCTAAACACTTATCGCGCTGTGTCGGGGGAGTCCAATGCTTATGAGGGGGTAAAGGGTCATGCGTCTCATTAGGGCTTGGGCGATCATGGAAATACTCTCGAAGTCGTAAATTGCGGCAAAAGTTATCCAGGTCTTTAAAGAGGGAAAATTCGTTAAAACCACCGGTTGCCGGGCAAAAACTTAAGCCACGAGATAACAGACTCAATTCAGCAGGAAGAGAGGTAGCGCAGGACAAATTTTACAATGCAAGAATTTTCTGGACTAGGGGACTGCAGTATATTCGCTCGCATTCTTTGCTGACTCCAGCATCTAACCGCTGTTGAACCGTAGCGGGCTGTACAATACCATCGCGGCGAAATTTCTTAGATTTTACTAAACCGATTTCTTTACTCTTTTTATGTTCGTATTCCTGTAATAAGTCTATTTCGCGCGAGGACAGTTCGGATGACATCCTTATCTGTTTTTCAGTGTTGCGGAACGATTTTTCGGAAGACTCATAGTGATCAATAAGAATTCGTGCGAGTTTCAAGTGACGCATTTTTTTAGAAACACTCTCCCACCTAGCGATGTGATGGGCGGACATTTTCGACGTAGCTGGCTTTAACATAATTTGTAGGCCCTTAGGAGCTTTAGATGCTCTGACGTAACTTTTGAGGGAGGAGGCATGCATCTGGGAACGAATGCGTTTGTCGGCCAATTTTTCTAAATTGAGAAATGTTTTAGAAACTTGCCGGGAAACAGCACCGTTTGATGCTGGCCTGGGTAGTCACTTTTGCAACGATGTTTGGCGACGTCGGCGCGTACTTGCGGAGTGGGTATCTTGGGGCCTCGGTGGCGCTGGAAGCGGCGGAGGGAGCGCTGGAAGTGGGTAGACCGGTGGGAGGCCCTACATCTTTGAAGGCTCGAACTCGGCCAGACGATGGTTCTGCTGGGTTTGCTAGTCGGATGCGTAGGTGAAGCCAGGGCGGCTGCAGATGAGTCACGAGTGGCTGGCGCATGTGCGGATGGGTTTCTGGGCGGCCTGGTACAGATTGGGGGCTCGAACGCAGGCACTCTGTGGGTGCACTATCTTTCCATTGGGGGATGAACTCGGTGGCTGACACTGGTTCCTCCAGCCGTGGCCAGATGGTGGGTTAGGTGGTCGTGGGCCACCTGGGAGGCATTAAATGGGATGGGGCGTTTTACGGGCCTCGGTTTCGAGGGACACGTGACTGGGGGCTTGAAAGCACGCGATCCTGCTACTGGCAAATCGGTTGCTGAAGTTATGGCTGGCGGCGGGGCTTCACGTGACGAGTCTTGTTGGATTGGTGCGTTCGGAATCATGGTGATCGGGCCGCGCATTTTAGCGGTTTCAAGCCTGCCGGTAAACTGTCAGTTCGACGGCTAGCAGAAGGGTCGTTTCCTGGGGCCGGGACGCTTGCACCGTCAGCCCAGTGTGATGAAGACGAATTGAAGCACAGCTGTCTGATGTGGCTGGCCATAATTGCGACACCTTCGTAGCTGGGGTGCAATCCGTCGGCCGCCAGGACGTTGCAGTGAAAGTGACCCTGGTTTTTTAAAAATCCTGTTAGCCTTGATATGAAATCATATCATTTGTTCATCCAACTGTTGTCGTCCATGCCCAACACAACACGTGTCTACCATGTTTACTGCGATTGGCTTCTGCTGCTTTATAGCCAGTTCACTTGCAAATTTGTTTTTATACTGACGAAGGCTTCTCCGAAGCCGAACGTTAATACATTTTCTTTCGTTACCCAGTAGTCTTCTCTTTCACTGTATATATATATATATATATATATATATTATATATTATATATAGTATGATATATATATATATATATATATATATATTTTGCAGCGTGATGTTGCGGTTAGCTACGAATAGGCAATTAGTTTATTCGAAAAATGGCACCGAAATCACACGACTAATGGCGATGCAGGCACAAGGTGGAACAGACACGAACCTTCAATTCCTTCTCTCGGGCAGGACACGTGCTCTGGTTTCGGGCTATGTACGGGGGTTGACGGCAATGAACAAGTCATCACAAAACTTCGCCCTTCACAATTCGCGACGAGAGGCAGTAATCGCCTCAACTACGACAATGCAGGCCGGAAATGGCTGCTTGTCATTCCTCGTCATCTCCCCCTCGATATTTGTGATATTCGTCATGCTGATCCGACATGTGGCCAAGAGGAGGGTGCTAAAAACATACCAGCGCATCCGCCTGTGCTATTATTGGCGAGGCATGTACAGCTTTGTGCAAAAGAAACCTCCGATCTGTCCAACCTGCCAACGCCGCAAGTCCCCGCCATCCTGTTTTATTGGTCCTCTTCAGCCGCTTTTTTGCCCGCGGCGAAACCATTTGTGATCGTGTAGGCATGACCTGTGTGGGCCTTGCCCTACACAGCTGCCGTGAATCGATGGGTCATTGTTGAAGTCGACCATCTCACGTGTTACGCTGAAACAGCTGCGCTCCCTACCGGCACAGCACGATACGTCGGCTCCGTTCTATTAGGTCGCTTCATAGTGCGCCATGGGGCGCCTCGAGAGGTCCTCACTGTCGAGGAATTCGTATTCTTATCCGATGTTGCCACGCAGCTTCTCACTGAGGGCCATAGTATCCACCGCACAACTGCGTACAACTCGCAGAGTAATGGCCTCACTGATCGTTAAACCCCAACTCTTGGAAACATGCTGTCTATGTACGTCTCCTCGTACCACGATGACTGAGACCTTTGCTCCCCTATGTGACTTACGCCTATAGTACGGCCATGCAGATCACAACGGGCTTTTCCTCCCTCTGTACCTACTCTACGGACGAGAACCATCATGCACTCTCAACACCGTGCTTCCTTCGCGTCCGCATGTCCAGGAGTGCACCCCAGCATCACATGCCGCCGAACACTCAGAAGAGTGCCGACAACTGCGAGAACTTGCACAACAGAAGACAGTGGCGGCAAAAATCTCGCAGCGACGACCAGCTGTAGCACCGTCCTATTCGCCAGGGTGAATGTTTTATTTGGCTATGGATTCCTTTGACTACCTCAGGATTGTCTACGAAGTTTCTCGCCAAGTATCACGGCCCTTACCGCGTCCTGGAGCCATACGTCACCGGTCAACTACATTGTTGAGCCTATGGCCCTCTCTACCGGTCTTCGCCGCTGTGGGCGTGAGACTGTTCACGTGCAGCGCTTAAAACCCTATTACGAGCCCTGTGTTCGTCTTGCTCTGTAATTCGCCTGGGTGGCGTCTTCTTCAACTGGGGGGAAATTAGAGCGTAGACTACTGGACATTCCCCAGCAACGCCATTCCCGTGCACCATCGCCGATCATCATCACTGCTATGCTTTTGGTACCCGTCATCTATCATCATCGGAAGGAGCTTCTGAAGAAGAGGTTCAGCTGGCTCGGCATAACCCCTTTGGCTTTCTCATTGCTTCCCCG
Source organism: Haemaphysalis longicornis (assembly GCA_013339765.2). Lineage (NCBI taxonomy): Eukaryota > Metazoa > Arthropoda > Arachnida > Ixodida > Ixodidae > Haemaphysalis > Haemaphysalis longicornis. The sequence goes on from CM023453.1 coordinate 172,241,242, forward strand.
GTGTTTAGCTCTCCTGAGCCCAATAAACCAATAAACCCTTATATTGTATATTATATTCCGGTAGAAGACTTGTGCTCGAAGTCGAAAACACTCGAAATAAACCCTCCGCTGTTTGCTGTTACCGAGGTTTCTTACTTTGTGTTCACCACGCCTTCGGCCCCCATCGCCAGCATGCCAGTTTATATAATATATATATTATAATATATATATCTATACATGTCGTAAATACAAAACCCCGCGGTATAGTCGAGAGGGGGAGTCGCCGCGGAACTAGCTCAATGGTAGAGCACCGCACGCGTTATGCGGAGGTTGTGGGTTTCGATTCCCGCTTCGGAAAAAACGGCGCATTTTTTTCTCGACTTGAATTTTTCAATTATTTATTCCTGCATAAAAAAAAGGCAATCATTCTTTATTTCGGCACTATAAAAACACTTGTCAAAACGCCAAACAGCACTGGCAATAAGGACTGCAACTTTGATATGTGTCCTTACGGAATCCCTCGTCTCGTACGTCTCTGTTCTACAAATATATATATATATATATTATATATATATATATATATATATATATATATACAGAAAGAAATGCGGCAGTCTACAACGCCAAAGAAGGCATAGGGGAATGGTTGGACTATATTTTTTTACCGTTATTGAAATTACATATATATATTTTTTCATATTAATTGAAGCGAGCAGAAAGCATGGAAGAAAAACACGCGCCCCAAATGGGGACCGAACCCACGCCTTTCGCTTAGATCTCGAATGCTTACCAATTCGGCTATCTGGTGATTGTGTTCTGCTTCACTTTCTGGGTATTTATATTTACTACAACTGTATCTGACGCTTGAGGGTCGTAGCCAGCGCCACTCAGAATACACAGGTAGAAGGGGACCTTCTTTTCAACCCCCGGGGCGTGACGCGAACGTCTACAGCCTGTCATAAGCGGGTAACTGGCGGGAAACCCTCTTATGCTACCTTGGCATCAAGGCTGCCACAACCGAGGCCCTCGCTAAGCTTTCGCAGGATAATATGGTTAGGAAATGAAGGGGCTCGTTAGGAAATACAGAAAGAAATGCGGGCAGTCTACAACGCCAAGAAGCCATAGGGGAATGGTTGGACTATATTTTTTTACCGTTATGAAATTATATATATATATTTTTTTCATATTATTTGAAGCGAGAAAGAAAGAAAGGAAGAAAAAACACGCGCCCAGAGTGGGGGCGGAAACCCAGGCCTTTCGATTAGATCTCGAATGCCTTACCAATTCGGCTATCTGGGCGACTGTGTTCTGCTTCACTTTCTGGGGTATTATATTTACTACACTGTATCTGATGCTTGAGGGTCGTAGCCAGCGCCACTCAGACTACACGGGTAGAAGGGGACCTTCTTTTCAACCCCCGGGGCGTGACGCGAACGTCTACAGCCTGTCATAAGCGGGTAACTGGCGGGAAACCCTCTTATGCTACCTTGGCATACAAGGCTGCCACAACCGAGGCCCTCGCTAAGCTTTCGCAGGATAATATGGTTAGGAAATGAGGGGCTCGTTAGGAAATACAAAAAAAATGCGGGCACTCTACAACGCCAAAGAAGGCATAGGGGAATGGTTGGAATATATTTTTTTATCGTTAGTGAAATTATTTTTTTTCATATTAATTGAAGCGAGAAAGAAAGAAAGGAAAAAAACACACGCCCAGAATGGGGACCGAACCCACGCCTTTCGATTAGATCTCGAATGCCTTACCGATTCGGCTATCTGGGCGACTGTGTTCTTCTTCACTTTCTGGGGGTATTTATATTTACTACGACTGTACCTGACGCTGAGGATCGTAGCCAGCGACACTCAGACTACACGGGTAGAAGGGGACCTTCTTTTTCAACCCACGGGGCGTGACGCGAACGTCTACAGCCTGTCTTAATCGGGTAAACTGGCGGAGGAAAACCCTCTTATGCTACCTTGGCACCAAGGCTGCCACAACCACGGCCCTCGCTAAGCTTAGCAGGATAAAATGGTTAGGAAATGAGGGGGCTCGTTAGGAACATACAGAAGAATGCGGGCAGCCTACAACGCCAATGAAGGCATAGGGGAATGGTTGGACTATATTTTTTTACCGTTAGTGGAATTATTATTTTTATATATATATATATATATATATATATATACCAGTCGAGTCCACTTATAACGGATTACCGTTATAACAAATATATCGGTAATATAACGATGAACAGCTATGGTACCGTTCAACTTTTGTATTCTTCTATGGTAAAATAAACCGCTTATTACCAATGCTCCAGTGCACGATATCGGATATAACGATTGTGATCCGGTGATATTGTGCACCGGAAGTGCAACAGTGACGACTCTATGACGCGGTTGCGCACCCTACTCAGGTATAGTGTCTTCGTAGGAGGCCCAATGCGTGACACAGTCCCTCGGGGACTTTGTTTCCGCCAGGACACTTACCTCAGCTAGGTGAAGCACCTAAGATGCTCTGGAAAAAGATTCGCGCTAGCTTCACACGAGGCAAACAAAGGTGACCGAGTGTGGCTTCTTTTTCGCAATTTCGTAGTAGTAGTACGACCTTGCTGGCATGCGAATAAAATGTTTTGAGCTCTGTTCCGTCTTTTTATTTCGCAACCCGCTTATAACAATTATCGGTTATAACGATGAGATTTCCTTGGCACTTGGATATTGTTATAAGTGGACTGGACTGTATATATATATATTTTATATATATATATATATATATATATATTATATATATATATATATATATATATATATATACAGAATGATAGGGCAGCAGTCTACAACGCCAAAGGAGGCATAGGGGTGTGGTTAGGCTCTTTTCTTTTTCACTACGGTTAATGAAGTAAACTCTTTTTTTTAATATACAGAAGAAGAAAGAAAGAAAAACACGCGCCCAGAGTGGGGACCGAACCCACCCAAGCGTGGGTTCGGTCCCCACTCTGGGCGCGTGTTTTTCTTTTTTTCTTTCTTCTGTATATTAAAAAAAAGTTTACTTCATTAACCGTAGTGAAAAAGAAAAGAGCCTAACCACACCCCTATGCCTCCTTTGGCGTTGTAGACTGCTGCCCTATCTTTCTGTATTTTCCTCAACGAGCCCCTCATTTCCTTACTATATATATATATATATATATATATATATAAACAGAATTAAGGTTGGAAGTCAAGAAAACCTAAGAAAACAAAGGGGACAATGCGGTAGGTCATAGAAACTGATGAATTTTTTGAGACAGAAAGAAGGTGAAGAAGTGGTGAAAAAACAACTTTTTCTTGTCTAAAAAAATTATTGAGAATTATCGAGAATAGAATCTCCTGTACAAAAGCACCTCATTTGTATCTATCGCCGTCTTCGGCCGCCACTTTTCCTTCCCACCCTGTCGTCTCTGGCATTTCTTAACACGAAAAATCTATAGACTTGACTAACGTCACATGTTATGAAACAATCACGCTGGTGTCATGTAGGCACCGTACAACGACCAATTTTTAAGCCCTCCTGCTGTCTAGCCCGCATTTGAAATTCACATCGTTTTTTTGCATGGTATCTCCAGGGCGTTTCAACCCCCCCACACTCCGACGGACGATATGCACAACACACCCGATGGACGATGAAGACGTCCGTTAACTCTCCCTTCGGTTCGGTGAACTCGGTTTTTGTATCATCACCTACAGCCGCCTAACGCGAGACAGGACGCTAAGGTCCTTCAGCAACGTGAGTTCAACTACCAATGTTTTCAATGATGCATGGTTTTTTGTGAATGTAGCGAACCTGCTCCTGTTACGGATAATTTATACATTGCCACCAAGAACTGAGCGTGCTGAAAGGGGCGCTGTAGGCGCTCTTCTCGGCGTTTGCGTGGTTGCCAGCCCTTTTTCACATGGGCATGAGGCGTAGCTCACGTCGTTTAAAGCTGCGCACAAGTTCGCTTGCATTTATGTGAATGCTTATAAGGGGCACTGACACAAAAAGTTTTGCATCTTGTTTTTTTTTTTGTTGCGATAAGTACCTAGTGACCTACTTATCACCATTAGAAACCTCATTAGCTTCAGCGTGCGACGGTTGTCTTTAATTAGAGAGATTTTGAATGCGTGCAGTCGCAGTTTCGGTTTTCAGCGGGTGCTGCTGTGAAACGAAGGATTTTATGTGAACAAAGCTGACCACGTGACCGTCGGAGGGATATACAGAGCAGAGCTGCCAAGCACTGTTAATCCGCGTTCTGCCGGCAGTTTCTGCAAATGCCCCGATCTACGTTACTGATCTCGTGAGCCCCCTTAATTAAAAAGCGACCGTGGCGTGGACCGCAGGCGCTGCGAGTGCAAATGCTCCGCGGCTAAAGAACGACGGGTGGACGCTCGAGACAGTGGGTGGCAAAGCACGCGTGCTGGGAGCAAGCCGGCCGGTCTGTCTACAGGTCCGCACTACAGATGTGTTCGTCTTAGCACTGCGGTGGATATTCGATTGCCACTCTCGTAAGTGGTGCAGATGACAATTTTTAATGCCACCCGCCATCGCATCATTAACTCCATTTCCATATATCTGCCATGGTTGGGACTTGGGTACAATTTCGTTGCAGCGGGTAACAAGCTATCACTTGAGCTACCAGCGCCTGCCCGCGCCACTTGTCGGCTGTGGCCGCCACCTGCACAGCGACCGTGCGGCTCGCTCAGTGGGGTTTTCGTGTCTCCAGTGCGTTCTCACGTCAAATGTAAATAAAAAGTATTAAGAACAGAGTGCCTGAAACCTCTCTTGGCCTTTGGTCGCGGCCAGCTGCCAGATGAGCTGACGAAATCACGGCGCCTCTGCCGCCAACGATCTGGTCGTTCGTTCTCGAGAGCAGACGCTCCGTCCTCCGATTGGAGGGACAGGCCGGGCGAGCCGGCGAAAACCGCCGGCAATGCCGTAGCGGCGAACACAACTCGTGACGTGTTTGGATGTTCTGTATTTACAAAATATCCGCTGGATGTCGATTGCGCTGTGGTCCTCTGCTGGCTGCTCCGTTGCGTTTCGCACACTTTAAAATTGATTTTAAATATGTTCTAGGCTGATTCGACGCTGATATTTTGCACATGATGTATGTGTGTTAACACCAATCTATCTCCAATGTTATCTCGCCTTCGCAATTTTGTGCCGGGGTACCCCTTTAAAATGCGCCCGAAAGGGACATTTACAGTCTGCAGCTATGCAGAAAAGAACAGCAGCACAGGCTTTGTTACACAAATGCACCCAATCAGTGTTTTATAGTGAGAGAGCCTACTGCCCCACATACTAGAGAGCAGGCCTCTCGAAAAACAAGTGGCAACGTTATTGCCGGTGTTTATAACTGGAATCAGCAATCAGGGATTAAATGGCATCGGGGGCTAAGTTGCGGTCATATTGCCGGTGCTACTGTTTTTATTCAGCCTGGGTTGTAACTAGTATTGGCGGCCCAGTGGCCCAGCCATAGAGATGGAGCTTACCATTTTCGATCAGCATCAGGGGTTAATGGTGATCGGGGGACCATATAGGCCGCCATATTGCAGGTATTCACTGCTTTGAATCAGATCAGCCGTTAATTGGCAAAGATGGCTGACAGGCCGGCTTATTGCTGGTGCTCACCATTATGTATCAGCGTCAGCGGTTTAACTGGTATCGGTGGCCGAGTCGGCCGGTCATATTACCGTTGTTTACCACTTTCGATCAGCATTGGCGGGTTATCTGGCACTCGGTGGCTGCGTCGCCGGGCATATTAGCGTCGCTCACGGCATTGTATCAGCATGACCAGTTAACTGGTATTGGGGGCCGAGTGCGAGCCATATTCATAGTGGTAACTTTGAGCAGTATCACCGGCTGAGTTGCATCGGAGGCCGATGGCCGCCCATAATTCTGGTGGTTATTATTTTCGACTACCATCAGCAGTTATTGGCCTCGAGGACATAATCGTGGAGCTATGTACGAGTGACGTCACTTATAGGGAGCCTGTTAATGTTGTCGTCGGCAGAACCCATTTGCTGTGCTTATGCTGCCCCCCTGTATTGTTTTGTTTTGCCCACTGTGTACCCCGTCCTCGTGGTTTTGATGCAAATACACGAATAGTGGTCTACCGGCCGAATAACCCGGGCAAGCAATCATCGACTGGCTCCTTCCCGGTGACACCGTCTCGTCTAGGTAGTTGCTACCATCGCAACCCACAGCTCGTACGCAACCAGCGCTAATACCAAGGATGATGCAACTGATCCCTACAGAAGTACGCTATTAATTAGTTATAGAAGACTTGTGCCGGGACATGTACGAGACTGTGTTGGCAACGAAAATGGACCTTGTAACAGCGACGGATACGTGCCACTGAGTTGTGATCTCACCGCGCGTACTGCGCGCATTCCCTGGAAAATGAGTGACTGCGAGAACGTGGGGTGGATTGCTTCGCTGCACATGCTTAAAAGTACTAGTACGATTTGCCGTTTGGCTAAGCAGTACCTATTTCCCGTCGAATGTTTTTAAAGTTATGCCCCGGTAAAATTATCGATGACTACCATACTCTGTCCGGATGATATGTTTACTTTTCGCGATAACTTGTCCGCAATGTATGAATGGTATAAAGAGGAGGTTTATATGGCTTCGAGTGGGTTTAAACATTCTATGTTTACTTTTCTTTAAGACTTCGCCGTAGGAATTTATAATTGCAACATGGGCTTTTGTCGGTTGGCACTGAACCTGCCTTTACCTACCAGCAAACTCGAGAACTCACGACTGCTCGCAACAGGTGAGGCTTTGTACGAGGCGAAACACAATGTGGCACAATGGGTATTTTCGAAATAGAGGAATCATCGTTGGGGCCCGAAGAAGTTAGGAAAACCCAAACGCAACACGCTCGCGCGCGACGAGTTCTGAAAGAGGCTCTTCTCCAACAGCTCGCAGCCTGCTTCGTATGCGCGGAATAGGATGTTGGCCACTTTAGACTTGGCTTCGCGGCCCGTTATTTCATCGCCGCTCTCGCTACAGTATGTAAAGACAGTCCCTAGCACAACTTTCACCGCACTGTCACTCCCTTTGTCGCATGTGGAACTTTGTATCCGTTGTGATTGCCACTAAAGCGATTGATGATCAATGCAACTGCCACGGCTTTGGCCGATTCTTGCGTGTAAGTATTTCTATCCGTCGGCCGCTCGCCGCTCTGCGCGTAAACGGTCTGGCCATGCCCGAACCGACCTCGGCACAGCAGATTTTTTTAGCACCGCACAGCAGACTCGGCACAGCAGATCACAGCAAGATTTTTGAGCACCGCTTTGAATTCACAGCTAATGACAATCACAGCTAACACCATTTTTTTCCCGCACAAAAAAACATCCACATTCGCGAATGTAGCATTTTTTTCCCGCGATCAGCTGCGACTTTAAACAGCGGTGACGAGGTGTTCCTGACACGACTTGCGTCGGTTCGAGCCGCTTGGTGGGCCGTGCGGCAGGCACGGAGGGTGTGTGTTTGGAGCGTTTTTGTGTGCAGTAAACGCTTTATGTTTACCTACTCTATCCGCTTCTTGCGAATGACAAGGTAAATGTAAAAATTAGCTCTTCAATCGTCGTTAGCCCGCACCGGGTTCGGTCGCATACGTCCTAATACATACCATGATCACGATTTTTTCTGGCAGCCCTACCGCAGTAGATAGGTTACAAAGTACCTGTGAGTTCAAACTATGCTTCACGCACTGATAACTAATCTCGAATACTACAAATTTTACACGAAAATACACTTCCACAGTGCGTCCTAAATGAAGTGTCACGCACTGCAAGCCAACTAAACAACGAGGTAGGAACGCGGATCATGATTCCTAAACGGGACGTTTAAAACGATCGCAGCACCGGACTCTCAAGCGGTGGCCATCGCGGCCAATAGGTATCGGGGGGCTGGATGGTGGGCCATAATCCCACACTTGCCACTTTAGATAAGGAGTCTGCAGTTATCTGCCATCAGTGGCTTAGTGGCCGGCCACGTTTCTGGTTGTTACGCTTTCAACCAGCATCACTGGCTTACCTGTATTAGGGGTGGTATGGTAGGCCATATTACCCGTGTTTACCACTGTGCACCAGTACCACCCTTACACAAATATCGGCGACTTTGGAAATAGAATACCGGTGAATGGTACCGGGTGACGAATTCCCGTACATATTTCTGCTGGTTACCTCCCTTGATGAGCATGAGCGGTAAACAGATTTCGGTGGCTGAGTGGCGGTCATGTTAGGGGTGCTACTGTTTTTGATTTATGTTAGAGGTTAATGGGCATTGGTGACTCAGCGGCTGGCCAGGTTGCCGGTGCTTCCCACTTGGGATCGGGATCAGCGTTTGACCTGTTGGGCGACAGAATGCCGGCCATATTTCCAGTGCTTACCACGTTTGATACGCATCATCCGGTCAACTGGCAAGAGTGGACGAGTGTTGGCAATATAGCTTGTGTTTACTGGATCTGGATCAGCATTAGCGGTTAACTGACATAGGCATCTTTACGGCCGGCCATAGTGCAGGCGCTTACCACTTTCGATCAGCAGTAAAGGTTTACTGTCTTTACAGGCTGAGTGGCCGGCCCTAAAGAGCCCTATTCTAGTTGCCTACCAGAGCTGGTGCCTACCACACTGGATCAGCATCTTCGTTTAACAGGTGTTGCTGGGCGAGTGGCCAACCATAGTGCCGGTGCTCACCACTTTCGATCAGGATCAGCAGTTGACTGGGGGACCTCATAGCCGGCCATATTTCTCGTGCCCACCACTTTCTATCAGCACCACTTTCTATCACTGGTTAACTGGCTTCAGTGGACGAGTGCTGGGCAATATAGATTTCGTTTACTGCTTTATCAGCCATCAGCAGTGGACATGATATTGGAGGCCTTACATGTTTGGATCAACATCAGCATTACACCTGGTATTGGGGGAAATTGGCGGCCTGTTTGCCGTAGGTGGTTGGAAAATGTTTATGCAGAAACATGAGAGGGGAAGAAGGAGAAAGAGTAAGGAGACGTGGGTGGCCATCTTGTTCCGGTGGGCCTCACAGGGTCGCCGCTGGCCTTCCCCCGAGACATCAGGGCTTCCTGGCCCTCGACCTGGCAACTTCACAAAGGGCTCTCCCATCGCTCTATGAAAGAGGATTCGGTGATTGGGGGTTCAGTTGTCACATCCATACAAAGTACTGGGTCGTGTTGGAAGTGTCCCAGCGTGAGCAGTATGGTGCATAGCTAGTGGGGTAGATGTGGTGGAGGGCGACGTGGTTGTGGTATGTGTGTGTTTGAAGTCTTGGCAGATGCGGGCCTCCGCAATGGAGAGAGAAGGATTCAGGAGGAGGATAAGTGCGTCGGGAGGCCCGTTAGTAGTACAGGATGTCGTTACAGGTTTGTGAGAGAGGGGTCAGAGCAGGTGGACCATGGCGAGTAGGGGCGGCCGGCCTCGTCCGGGACGTGACCAAGTTAGAAGATCGCGTGCCGTGGCGTGGAGCCACTTCGTTCCCAGGGATGGACTGTGTGGCTGGGTTTCCACACAATGTGGTAAAGGGTACAGTGTCGGCGTTGAGAGAGGAGGTGGAGTGCAAGGGTGGGAAACTGTTTTGAGCATAGCGGGTGGATGCGGCTTGAGAGCCCGTGTGCACTGTAAATGTTTTAATCGTAGCGTGAGCGATGTCGAGGGTTTAGCGAGTTCTGCCGTGTTTGTTTGATGCTGTTTGCAGGCTGCGAGAAACGAGGGTGGTTTTTATGTTTATGAGTGGTTGATTGGTTTGGATCTCAATGTTGCCAGTGTTAGTGCCAGCGCTGCCATGTTGCTAGAGTTTGGTGCTGTGGATAAGCATCAGCAGTTACGTTGTATTGGTCGCTTAGTGGTCGGCCATATTGCTGGTGTTACCAGTTTTCATCAGAATCAGCAGTAACTGGTGTTGGGGGCTGAATGCCCGTCTATAGCGACCGGTGTTTGTTCCTTTCCATAAGCATCTGCCATTAACTAGTACCGGGAGCTGAATGACCAACCATATTGCTGGTGCTCAGCACTTGCGAACATCGCCAGGGGTTAAACTTGCAGTACTGGCTGAGTGGCTGCCCATATAATCGGTGTTTACTGCTTTGTATCAGCATCGGCGTGAACTAGTATGGGTGGCCGAATGACTGGCCATGTTTCCGGTGCTTGTGGTTTTCGATTACCCCCACCGCATAACTGCCATCACTGTCTCAGTGGCTGGTGTTATGTGTGTAGGCTTTACCGATTAGTTTCTATCGGAGGCCTAATTGCACCTATTGTGCCGGAGCTGACCAATTTTATTCACCACCAGCGGTTAACTCGTATCTGTGGCTGAGTTGCCGGTAATAGTGTCGGTGCTTGGCACCTTCGATTAGCATTAGCGGTTAACGGCTGTCGAACGCCTAGTGGCCGAGCATATTGCCGGTGCTTACCGCTTTGAATCCCCATCAGCAATTACCAGCATAGGTGGCTGAGACCCCGGCTATGTTTTCAGTGTGAACCGCTTTGGGTTAGCATCCGCGGTTAAAGATCCATGAAGACGAAATGCACGTTTGGTTTATTTAAAATATTGCCTCCATACTATAATACTGCTACCATTTACGATGCAAAATTTATTTATATAAGCTGTATAATGAGGAAAACTGAGAAAAGCCATGCGACATCCTAGGTAGTTTTGGGAACTATACAGCAATCCTCGCTTACTCAAAGTCATAAAACCGGACGAAAACGTCGAGATAGCCAAAGTTTCGAGTTTTGAGAAGCGCCGAACATTTATGACCGAGTCAATTAAATAGGAGCTAATCCTAGTAACAAACGCTCTACTGCAAACGGGAACTTTCGTAATAAAGCAAAAAGTTTGCATAAAAAATGAGTATTTCGGGAGAAATAGCTGTGACGCGCGCTGGTTGTGCGTTCACAACGGCTCCCAGAAAAGCGTTCCGCTCAATGTATCGTATCAATTACTGGTCGCGACCACGTTCTACCTTGTTGCAAAGCAGGTACAGGATCTTTGTCGCTTCTGTTGTTGTAGGCATTTCTTAAGCCTCCCATTCGTCTTGATAATTAGCTGCACTGTCCACAGCCTTTTCAAAGATGTAGGTGTCTAGCAACATTCCGGTGAAAGGAACTTTGGCCTTCTACAGCGTAAATTTGCTGTACGCGACCGCGTTCGGCGCCTATTGGGAGTTCAGGGTTAGAACGCAGACATTATCAGTTGCTTATAGGGGATGCTGCATTGTTTCCTCTCTGTCAACCTTTCGAGATACCTGCGGTCCCCCGAAAAAATACTTCGTGATAATGGGGGCAAATGCGTGGTGCATAGGGGCGGTAAAGTTGCAGCCAAAAAAAGTCTTGGCATTAACGATATTTCGAGATATCCGCGTTCGAGTTAACGGGGGATTACTGTACCTATGATGTCTAATGGGCAGCTCGTTGCGAGTAGCTTAGGCAGAGAAAATACAAAGGAAGGAAATTAAACAGGAATTGCACGCCCATAGAACAAACTATTTGGGCTGAGAGAGAGAGAGAGAGAGAGAGAGAAATAAACGTTTAATGAAAACGAGCAAGTTTGTTGCTAGATGACATGAGAACCAGCCCTGTGGGGGGCGACCTTAGTCCGGGATGCCCTGGTCCTGGCTAGCTGCCCGGGCTCTAGCGACGACTTCTTGTTGCGCCGCAAGGTCCGAGCTGGTCAGCCGGTCCGCCCACTGCTCGTAAGTAGGGTTGGGGATTGGAGATAAAGACGGGGATTGCTGGCATTCCCATACCAGGTGGTATAGGGTGCCAGGGGATGGGCAGTAGGCACAGGTCATGTAGTATTGGGTAGGGTACATTTTGTGGAGGAGGGTACGGTGGGGGTAAGAGTTAGTTTGTAGCTTTCGGAGGGTAGTGGCTCTGTGACGACTAAGGCTAGAGTGAGGGGGAGGATATCTGCGGCGGCTGAGGCGGTAGTGGGTGAGGAGATCAGGGGGGGTGAGAGGGGTATCTGGGCAAGGAGACTGCCAGTCGGAGACGGCCTGGCGTGCATACTCGCAGGCAGCGGCGTGGGCCGCATCGTTTCCGGGGAGGTCAGCGTGGCCGGGTGCCCAGATGAGTTGGATGTCGGGTAGTTCGTGATTAGCCTGAAGGATTAGTAATTCGGCCGCGAAGATATCGGCGGCATGCCGATTTACTCGACATTTTTTATAGGGCGGCACAAGCAGACGCAAATTAGTTAGAGCTTATAAGCTAGCCGAACGAACGATTTGCGCTTAAATTTAGGGCACATTCTTTATAAAGAAACTGGAATGGTGGGACGAACAGTGGAAGTTACGAATGCACATGTAAACATTGAAGTACTGATGCGTACTGCTGTTGGTACTGCGGCACTATGCTTGGTTTAGCTGCACGGCAGTGCGGGGCTTTGGGGTTGTCTCAGACGACACTGGCCGATTGACGCAAGTAACGGCGTCTTACGCGACCATGTTTGTCGAGCGAGCAGTGTTCAGGAAACGATTATTTTCTCCCAGAATAAAAACAAGCCAGGTTTAATTACGGTCAAAAACAAACCAAATGCAGAAAACGGCTTGCCCGGTATGGTGGCACCATGTAGGTTCAGAACGGCGTTCCTCGAAGACGGCAGCACGCTGCAGGGCGGAGGCACCCTTTGAAGGGTCCCGTGCCGCTGCAATCGGGTCAACGTGCTCACCGCGTTGTTCTTTTCGTTTCCCAAGATACCTAGCAACGCGAAACAGATACGATGATTCAAACTTCGCCAGTAAACCGCGTTGCGGCGATAATTTTGATGCGGTTTTTACACAATGACTTGCTTCGGCAGTGAGCGAGCGACCCAAAATGGCGGCGCCAGCGTATACACTCTAAGAAGTGGAGGAGTGCTGGGCACTCTGTCTAGGAGTGAAAACTTTTGTCCCATATTTCACTCCATTTGGCAGCATTGGGCGACTCTTCCGAGGAGTAGCACGTGGCGGCCATACGAGAGGCGAAACACTCCTCGTGGGATTTACTTGCTGCTTTCGAAGCGGAGTACTTGAACCCTGTGTGGGAATTGCAATGCCATCTCCAAGGCAGCGTTCGGTCACTCCCTTTAGGCGTGAATAAGCTCTATTGACTGCGGCGTTCCCGGATACTGCAGAAGGGTACTGCTAGTCTCTCTTGGAAAGCATCCCGTTACGGCCCAAGAGCGTTCTGCTATTCCCCGCGAGGCGGCGTGTTTTCGCTCCGCCTGCTACTAGTCCCCCCCTCCCCCCCTACCCGCTTTCCCACGATGGTACTATAGACAGTTACAAGCAAACAGAAGAGGACAACCTATTTCGAAACAGGGAATAGAAGAAAAAACAAGCTCAGTCTTTATTTACTAATAAAATACAATCGGTTCATTGTTTTTTTTTTTACACAAAAAGCAATTTGTTTGGAATTAAAATATCACAGCATAAAAACGGTTCCTACTCCACATGCACACAGGAGACGTAGCACCTATTTAGGATACATCCAAGAAAAATTCACAAATAAAAATGCAGCAAAGCAACTGATAACACTGAAATACAAATATTAAATTAACACAATAAAAATGACATTAACACCAACAAATAAAAAGGTACTGGCATTAGCACGTAAAGCGTCAGTAGAAATACAGCAGTGGGAGAATAGTTAACAGTATTAACATAAAACAAAATGGCCTTAGTACGTCAGTGAGTGCTTCACATGGACTGGAAAGCCAGCTCTTATTTAGGACACATCAAAACATTTACAAATAATTTTTGCGAAACAAAAATCTTGGACTAAAACAATTCAGCGTGGATTACTATTAACGCATTACAAGGTGCAATCAACACAAAGATACAAAGCCATTGACACGGGAACTTTGCAACAGATATACGTTGGTGGGACAATAGGAAACCACCGAAAACATTCCCACTTAATTTTTTAGGCGGGTGGTTGTCAAATGAGGATGCGCTAGTAAGATTTAAAAAAGGCATAACTTGGTATTAAAAACAAACACGTACGAGCTGACTGCTTCATAATGTTGGTGGCGGCCTTCAGAACAGTACGGACCAGGGCGCCGTGCTTGAGCCGAAGTAACGTCTACAGAAGCAAGAAGGTGCGCTTCGCCTTTGAAGCGTATTACACACTGAACCGCCAAAACACAGACAGTAGCAATGGAAACCCATCCACGATGTCCAAAGATGTGAGAAGTGTCTTGAATGGGACGTCCACTCCTGCTGACGCCTCGGGGATATCTCTCTCTCTCTCCAAAAAAAAATATCTTCGGGCAGGGGTAGCGTCTTCCCGTGGTTCCTACATAGGCAGAAAGAGGGGGACAGCAAAGATAAGTTCCACAATTGAAAAACAATTGACGAGTTTTTGACGACGTGATAGATAGTTTTTGCGCCGAGGAGAACGCATTGATACCGTATTGGAATGCAATACTGCTTTGCGCAAGTCACCAGTCTACATGCGAATGTGCGGTGACATTGGATGCAGCCCACGCTCATTCTGCCACTTGGCCAATGTCATGTCAGACAGCGCGCCCTACAGCTGTCTGCCTACGCAATGCGCCCCAAACCTATTAGTGCTTACGTGTCCGTAGCTTCTATTGTTTACCCCGCTATCGTTCCCGGTATAAAAACATTGCACAAAATTTAAGTAAAGAGAACTCTTTTTGTAAGGTTATATAATCCCTGCATTGCATTTTGCCCTCAGCCGACTGCAACGTACGGCCCATTATACGTTCACAAGTACAGCGTGGAAAAGTTGCTAATGGGTCATATAGCTACTGTTTTCTTCATTCTCGAGTACGCTTCGTAGCATGCACGCTGCAGATCGCAACATTTGATGAGAACCAATAGGCTCGTTAATGAACGATCAGAACGCTCGAACATTAACCACATGCAGCGACGGCGACAACCGACGCGAAAAAAGTAACGTACTGGGTACAACGAACAGTGTGGGCGACAGCGACAAACGAAAACAAAAAGAATGCATTGCTGGCAATGCCATTCGTCGACGTTGCTGCCGCTCGCTTGTGGGCTGCTTCTGGTCGGTATAAGCCCGCGACGGCGACGGCCCCGTCGCCTGCCGCAGTTGCCGCCGTCAGCAGCATGTGTGTAAAAAAATTCCGTCTGTGTCGCCCACAATACCTGTTTGCCGTACCCAATTAGTGAGGTTTCTCGCGTCGCTCATCGGCTTAGACGCATGTAGTTACCCCTTAACAGTGCGGGGCGTATGCCCCGAAAAGTCCCATTTCCGTCCATCCTGCCCTCAATAAAAACGCAAAAAACCTGTCTGAACAGCACTTCAGGTCTGCTGCTGTACGCGCGGCGGTCACTAAAATTATTGTAATTTTAGTGACTGCCACACGGAAGACGCGCTCCGTATCACTCAGCCTATTACAATGTACGCAATTCTTTGGAGCCGCGCAGGTAGCCCACAGCTACTGCACGGCAGCCACTCTAGCCCTAGCCGCCGAGCTAAGAGTACAAATCAAAACGCAAAAAAACCTGTCTGGACAGCATTTCAGTCTACTGCAGTAAGCGTGGCGGTAACTAAAAATAATTATTGTAATTTTAGTGACTGCCACACGCTAGACGCGCTCCTATCACTCAGCCTATTGTACGCAATTCTTTGGAGCCGCGCAGGTAGCCACAGCTACTGCACAGCCGCCACTCTAACCCTAGCGACTACTCTCGCGACCGTGCTTCTTACCTGCGAAAACATTCGGCTAGGATACTAACACTTCACGAATCAAAGGGATTGAAACGGTGCAAGACTCGACGCTGTTTGCACACGGGTACAAAAACCGCCCTTCAAATCTAAGCAACGGTCAAAATGAGCACAAAAACGTTAGGGTTAACCGCTTCCGCGGACCGAAGTTAGAGAGCGACTCTGCTTCGTTAAATACACAAGAAAAGAATACGGGGTTAACTAATGGCTTACCTCTACTTCCCGCCAGCGTTTCTTCGTCCGGTAGATAAATCCAAGGTCGTCATAGCTGCGAAAGATCCCAAGCTCAAGGCGCGAAGCCTGCGACGCCCGCGAATGCAATCCGGCCAATGCGCGCGCATCGCTACACGGTGCACATAGTTCCGAAATCGGCCTCAGCGCTTACCGCTGCTGTGATGTTCGTCCGAAAGAAAAACTAGTTTCACGCACGCACGCACGCACGAATGAACGAATATACGAGTTGTTCTCGTGTTCATGATGTCGCGCTGACGCACAGGCATGCAGCAGTTAGCCAAGACGCGTCGTACTGTGTCGAAGCAAGTATGACGATAAGGGCAGGTCCAACTTCCCATGTTGCACGAAGCGTCTGCTTGAAAGCCCACATTGTTTACAAAGCGCAGCCCTGTATTTTGCGCTGGCGGGACATCACGGTCTGGTGCGGTCAGTAAGTCGCCCGTCCGGTCTTGGCGGGTTCACCGCCTGTGTCGGTTTTTGCAGAACACGCGCACTTGGCGGCTCGCTGAAGGTGCCTTTCTCACGCTTGTCGGGCGGTTCGCGTTACCTGACCCGCCGGATGTATGACGCGTTACGTATCGTGTTCCACGCCTGCGCCGCCGCGCCATCGGGAACAGGGGGGGAGTTAGGTTCATAATTTCTATTCGCTTAAAGGAGCCATGAAGAGAAAACACAAGTTTGGTTCATTCGAAAGATTGCCTCGTTAGAACCATAACGACACCACTTATAAACGCAAACTTCGCTCAAATAAGCTACATAATTGGAAAAAAGGAAATGACCATGCGGACCCACCAGCTCATTTTCCGCAACAGAACCTGTGATGTCACTTGGGAATGCTCTGCGATTGGCGGAGGCCGGCAAAAGCAAACGCATGTTAGGCAGGGCTTACTGTTTGCATAGCGAGCTAAATGCCCGTGAAACATACTGCACATTCTTTTAATGACAAAGAACGGTGGAGTAAACGGTTGAAGGTCCGAACGAACACGCAAGCGTGTGCGTCAATGCATACGAAACTAGCGCGGGCCGAGCTCGACATCTCGCCGTCGCGCAGACGAATTTTCGGGTTCGAGGCTCTTCGGTGCCAACGAACCCTTCCAGCACGCACAGCTGCGACCTTGCTTCGTATCGTAATCCCTTCACAGGAGGTTGGCCGTCATATCGCCAACCAGCAAAGGGTAAAAATAGAAACGAGGGGAGTAAGGAACAGCAAGAAGCGACGAGATAGTGCCAGTCGTCGCGTAAGTTTCGCAATGGTGTTGGCTTGCTGTCTGTCGTTACGAGGCTCGTTTCCAGTTTATAACCACTGAAAACTTCAGTTTGTTCGAGTACTTTACAATGAAATTTCGTTGCTGCGTTTTGAAATGCCCATGTAGTACGGGCAAATTGTCGAGGGAGTGCGACATCCCCGCCGGTGAGGAGATCTCCTTTTCATGTGCTGCCCAACGACGAACCTAGGCGAAGCAAGTGGCTACGTTTTGTGAACTTTGCAAAAGAGGAGAGAGAGCTAAAGGAAGTACAAGTGTGCTCGCTTCATTTCCGAGGAAGTGATTACGGCAGGGACCCTTACGTTAGCTCCCTCCTGGACATGCTTGCGCTGGTCGCCGATCTTCGTCAAATCGCTCTGACCTTGGGAAAAAATTCCGTAAACACCGCGCATTGACGCTCGTATCTTTCTGGTCGAAGCAGAGAGCTCGCGTGAACGGCTTTCCATACACGACACCGGCCCAACTGGCATAAGTGATACTGCTACGGAAATTGAACTATTATTAACCGTAATCAAAATACGGCACATACGTACCAGTCTATATTCGCCCGTCGCGACGGGTGACGAGGGCAGCGGTGCCGACGGCTGGGCGTTCGTCTGTTGTGGCTATCGCGGAATGGTCGCTTTCCCGTCCACCGCGTATCCCACAACTCTTGCCGCTCGTGCACTTAGAAGCATAGCGTTTTAGTGGTGTCAGGTTGTTAAATGCAAGCCAGAGCTCCTCGGCGAGAGTTTTGTTCTCCGGATCAGGCGATTCCATGACTAGGGCTGCGGGTGCACTAGGTTTTACTAGTATTTTTAAAATGGCCGCCGTCTCGATCGACTCCCGCGTGTGGGTGCTATATGGAGTCGACATACTAAGTATCTGTTTCATGGACCGGCTCTATGACGCCATTGTACACGTCACGGAATGTTCAATTTTAGCGGGAGATTTAAAATTTTGGCTTAAATTGCCTTATTTCTCAGTGAATAAAGCATCATTTGCTTCCGGGAAAGCGCTTGGGGTACTATGAAACACCTAATCTTTCGAATAAATCAAACTTTTGTTTTCTCTTCATGGCTCCTTTAATAAAGGCGATTGAGTTCCAGCAACCGATCGGTGTGTACGCTTTAATCGCCGCTCGTCAGCCGACGAGACAGTTTTCACCGTAGACGGTGTATTTCAGATGCCCTCGCAGTGATATCGCCTGTTCCTCACACGCCGATCTTGCAGACGGGCCCCATATTGCTGTTAATACAAGTTATCTAGCCGGATTTCCTTTATTTAACCTAATAAAAGCTATCGTATATACATGCCTATCTCGGCGACACTAGCCACGGTTATTGGGTCGGGTCCGTGTTGCGCTTGCGGCTTGCGCTATCAGAAGAGCGCGGATTTCACTTCTGGCAACACCATTTTCCTCAATCATCTCAGATTTACAATCGGTTTTTTTTTTTTGCTCGACTAAGCGCGGGACAAGCGTACGTCTATCAAACTCTTCCAAAGCGGCCGTCTGCAGCGGCCCTATGAGGTTGGTTCCTTCAGTTTGCCGCCTAGCGCCACTGAACGCTGCGAGCAATCGTTACACGAATTCATATTCTTGCACGTTTAGAATGCGCGGCAGAAGTAATCGGGCGCTTTTTACACAACTGCTTTATATAATATATTCGTAGGCAAATAAAACATCGCTGATGAGTTGGTGTGCGTAGATGGCAGGAGTGCATCTCCATGCTTACTCCCGCACTGTACAAGAATGAAATTGCAATTTTACTCTTCGTACTGGTGATGGGAGACGATACGCAGGTTTACTCTTCACTGGTGCGGGAGCAGAACTGGGGCTGCACTCCGCCGCGCACGAGAAGAGTACGCAGTCAGTTTTGCTCTCCTCCTCATGGGGAGCGAACATTGCATCCAACTCCCCGCAGCTTTCGAGGGGAGTCCGCCAATGCTCAGAAGAGTGCAATGACTGTTGGACTCTTCAACTACTCCCCCGATTTCTTAGAGTGTACGCGTCTCTACCCTGTACGGCGGACGCGTGAATCAAGGTAATCTAGTCTGCAGAGCGGTCGGTTCCTGTGATGTCATTGCAGACCACGAAAACAAACGATTTAGCGGGAGAATCGAAATTTGAACCTAAATCGATTAATTTCTCAGTGAATAAAGCAGTGTTTGTATCCGGACAAGCGCTGGGGGCACTATAAAACACGAAATATTTCGAATGAAACAAACTTGCATTTTCTCTTCAAGGCTCCTTTAAAGGTATGTACAAATTCAACAGGAGTCGACCGCAGTAAAATCTGAGTTTGTGCAACTGTTTTTTGTTTTTAGTGTGAAATATGACTGCTTTCGTTTTCTGAACGTTTATTCTTAAGCTATTTTTCTGGAACAAATCGTGAATTTTCATTAGTGCTACATTTGCTGCAGCTTTTAAACCTCATCGCTTGATTGCCCGGAAAAGAAAATACTTGTATCATCGGCATAATTTATAAACAGAGCCGACGGGGCATTACTGTAAATATCGTTCACGTACATATTAAAGAGAAACAAGGTAGCGTACGCTTCACATGGCGTATGCTACCTTGTGGCACGCCATGTGAAGCCTGAAGTGGATCGGAGAGACAGTCATCTGGGCTACAATTTTAGTACGATTTTTACGTAGTATTCCATAAAAGCGCCGGCTTTTCCCCGAATCCCATAACGTTCTGGCTTCCTAATCAGCAGCTCATGTTTGATAGTGTCGAAAGCCTTCGTGAAATCAATATATAGGCCCAAAACTAACTTTTCATCTTCCATTTGTCTTAAACTGTGTTCTTTCTGTGTTAAGAGCGCAAGTTCAGTACTGAACCCCTTGCGAAACCGAAACCGAACTGGAGTCAGATAGAAACTTAAGTTTTCCTTCAGAGACGGACATTTTCTATAAAATAGCTTTTTCTAAGGCTTTGGGAAAAACCGGGAGGATTGGTAAGGGGCGGTAATTTGCCATGTCATTTTTGTCACCTTTTTTTATGCAGAATGCTTACGCCAGCGAGCGGCATTTTCAATCGAAATAGAGCCTGCTCCAAATATAAATTATGTGCACTAAACACGGGGCAAGCAGGGGCGCTACATGCTTGATTGGTTTTATTTAATTAGCATCGATATCTTTGGCGCAACTGTTCTTTAAATTTAAAATTATATTTATGATCTCTGTTTCACATACTGGAGTCAGGAACCTCGACTACTCTTTCGTGGAGAGTTTGCTAGGTCGTTAGTAGTGGCGGTGTAGCCAACTTTAGTGAAGTATTCATTGACAGCTTCCACAACGGGTTTTCCCGTTAGCTCTATATTATTTATCTTTATTGTAGAGACCTTTTCCGGCGCTATTTTGTCGTTCAACATCGTGTTTAGCTTGCGCCAAACTACATCCATCCGTCCTGCTGTAGCGCTGAAAACATTATCTAAATATTCACGTCGCGCTTTTGTTACATCTTTATCTAGCCGATTACGATAGGCTTTGTATTGTAGTAGTATTTTCCTACCTTTGTTTTGATGAACTTTTGAAAGAAGTCATTTTTTTCTAATTCTCGCGGCAAGCTCAGCACTTACCGATGGTTTTCGAATTTTTTTACTCTGCTTAATTTCTACTAGCGGAAAACTCTCGTGATAAAGTGGTTTTAGAATTTTTATAAACATGCTGTCAGCAAGGCTTGCATCTACGCTTAAAGAACTTGATCCCACGATGATTTGGATATTTTATCATAAAACGCGGAAAGGCTGCGTTGCGTCTTGTGTTGAACAAAATATATACGCCGTGACTTCCGTTTGCTTAACTGACCTTTGGCGCATAGAAATATAGAAAAATGGTCACTGAGATCTCAGATCAGTACACCTGATTTAGTTCTACTTGCATCAATATTGGTAAAGAAGACGTCAACCAATAAGGATGGACCTTCTGTCACTCTCGTCGGCGTGTCCATTGTGTTTCTGACACCATAAGTATACATTAGAACACATAGGTTTGTTTGCAAAGAAGTATTCATCATATCAATGTTAATGTACCCACCTAGTATAATATTATAATGGTTCATATTTACGAACGAGAAAAGCGTTTCTAGGTAGTCCAGAAAAGGTGCTATCTTTCCGTTTGTAGGCCGATAACACCGAGCCAACAAGTAGCTTTGCATGCGAACAGTTAACATTCGTAGTCTTGGTTTAGAATCGAAAAAGCTTCGATTATTGACAATCGTACTTGTGTTTGACCAACGTACTTCCTTCCCGCCTGTCCCCCCGCCCCGTACAACAGTACGATTTATTCATACCCAGCAAGCTCATACACATCTGTGCTGTCTCTTGACCATGTTTAAGTAAGAAGCACAGAGTCTAGTGGCTCGTTCATTTCCTCGAGGAGTAGTTCCAGACCTAGTTTCTTGTTTCGGACCGATCTTATGTTTAAGTGGAAACATTGAAAGACTGGGAGAACGATTGGCCTATCTGATTCTGCAAGTTTTGTGGCAGGACGTAGGTCATCATTGCCTTTGGGGTTTCCGGGTTTTTTTCTGTTTTGCGTACTGCATTACGCGAGCTTGTCCGAGCCATCAGCACTTCTGACGACTTGCTCGTTCAGACCATCAGCCTTTCCACCAGAACTCGGTTATTGTAGTGTCAGACGTATTTGTAATTCTTGTCCTTTGGCCAGGTTTTAGCTTCGAACAGCAGTGCTGGAGTTTGTTTTTGTTAAGTTTCAAGAATGAAGATTCTGCCGTTTGTCTCTTGCAGTTTCTTTCGATTTAGCCACCATGCATCTCTATCAGCCTGACGAGCCTGCCGTTTTGCCAAATGATGCCTGCCGTTTTATCTTCTCTTGCTGGCAAACGGTGAACTGTCACTACACCACTTTCCATAATCGCTGGAAGTTTGTTTCTGGCTGTCAGTGCATTTACCTTACCCAGTAGATTTTCGTTTACAGTCTCTGAGATGCCATGAAATTCAAGGTTGAGGCGATGGTTCCTCCATTCGAGGTTGTCAAGGTCATCTATTAATTGGGCTACTTCACTGTCACTCCTGCACCCAAGGCAGTGGTGGCTCATCTGAAGGGCACCCGAAAGGGTGCCATCTCCGGGGGGTCCCGTTCGTCAGGCACCCCCTGACGTCTGACGAGGAGATCGATGTCGCGCCCTTCCTGCCTGCAACGCAGCGCAAGGAGCGGCTCCGACATCCAAGCCAACAGAAAAGGCCCAAAAAGCCCCTTCCGGGAGTACAAGCCCGCAAAGACAACACATGAACAGAAAACACACATCTCACGTCATGCTTAAATTAAATGATGGGAAGAGAAAACATCATTTAGTGGAACTGCAGAGGCCTCTTTAAATATCTTGACGATATTTACGAGATGTCGCTTGCTAATCAGCCAAACATCATGTGTCTGCAGGAAACACACCTCAATTCCAAACAAAAAAAATCTTAAATAGGTACAGGGTATGCAGAAAGCAAAGCGTTGGCTGCACGCACTCTTAGCGTGGTGCGGCCATTGTCGCCGGAAATCATTAGCATGGCATCCTATCACTTTGAACAATGCCCTTGAGACTGTAGCCATTCGCACAATAATATTTAATACGTTGATAACAGTGTGCTCTCTCTACAAACTCTCCGAATTCCAGCTTTTGATCTATGATTTCAAGGGCCTTGTAGATCGGTCGCCCGAGCCCTTCAATCTCAGTGGATTATGTGCATTGATCTCAATGCACATTATTACTATGCGGCTCTTTCCGCACGGATAACCATGGTCGCCTAATTGATCTAATTTCTAACATCTTCAGGAGCATGGGTATTTAACAAAAACAAGCCCACATACCATAATATAGAAAAAAACGCTTGCTCAAACCTCGACTTGCAACCTGCAGTCTCTTTTTCTCTTGAGTGGGACCCGGGGGGGGGGGGAGGGGGGAGGGGAGGGATTGTGACCACTGGTAGCCTCGTTTGTGGAAGTTCGGTCCGCTGAATGCAATGTCCTAGTGGAATGCAATCATCACTGTCGCCCAGTTGCGGCCACAGCTTCTTCATCTCTGTATATGCTCATAATCACCGATTCTTCCGCCTTCTCGAACAATCATCATCGGTAACCTGGTTCGGTCGCCATCTTGGCTTCCTTCCAGCTCGGCCTGCGAATAAAGTGGTTTGCGCGTACTGGTCTGCCTTCGCCCAACATCGGCCTTACATATATATATATATATATATATATATATATATATATATATATATATATATATATATATATATATATATATATATATATATATATATATATATATATACCTCAAAAAAGTGCGCATTACTTTGCGGTCTGGTCCACACAATAGGCACTGCGACGGAAAATTTTCATTGCCTAATGACCTATCAGTAATTGCTATACATAAATTACTGCGCTATTAGTTAAATTTTTGTTCCTAAGCCTTTGAGGTCCAAACTTAAAAACAAAGAAAACAAATCTTGCTCGAAATACAAAAATTCCAGAGATAAAAGGGTCAGTCAGAAACGTAATTAGTCGAAATTCAAATATGGAATTACAACTGCGTAAGCCACTTTTTACACTACCTTTGCTTAAAAGAAGGGCATGCTTCCCGAAAAGACAGAAAATCAAGCTTCATTTATAAATTTGGTGTATTTTTAATCAAAAAACACTTATCGGCGCCTCGTTTCTTATCGAACAAGGGATGGCCGTAGGTACTGCTCCTAATGAATGCGCCCCAAAGAGCGCACCTTTTCTATAGTGTCATTTCTAAAGTGTTGAATTATTTCTTGTCGGGCACAAGGTCGTCTGTGCTCAGGCCGTCCAGTAGGAGCACCTCCTGGACGGCGCCATCCGACTGCGTATCTTGCACATAAATGTTTTCTGGAATCCCGGGTCGTTGGCCAAGGCGCTGTTGACGCGGATCCGTGCTGGAATGGCGTGCCTGAACCTTATCTGCACGCCCTCAGTGCGCGGATGCTCACACTGGCCCATGGCGTACACGTAGTAGAACACCTGGTCCGCATTCAAGCGATCGCCGTATGGTGCAAACCCCTGTGGAAAGCGCTGGGAAGCACGCTGCCTGTAAAGGTCCAACGGGGGCCTGATGGCCGCGCTTTCCGCAATAAAGAGGTTGAGAAACGCGCTGAAGTTGGCGCGTGCTGAAACGCGCCGGATCTCGCTGTCCAGCTGGTTGCGGAAGCACGCCGACCGGTTCTGGTACTTCAGCCGGTCGACCAGCTGCCACCAGTTTCTGTAGTCCCCGTCGTCCGTCGCCACATCTGAGCCCCGGACGTCGACGGCCTCCATGACAGCCTGCAACATCTTCGCTCCCAGGATTGGAACGAAGATCGGGTGCAGTGTCTCCGAGAACAACGCGGGCATCGTAACCAGGGCGTGGGGAACGTAGAGGGTGTTCGTGTCCGCGTTGTACTCTACCGACGTGGAAAAAATGGACGCTCTGAAGAGAGAGTCGTAGTTTATCGTCTTGTTGAAGTCTCTCCGCACTACGTCCCAAACCAGGGTGCCGAAGTGGTCCAAGCTTGTAAACTCTGGCGTAGACGTGGCGTATGATGTCGGGTGGGCCACATTAGCTCCCAGGTAGGCAAGCTTCATGGAGCGCAGCTTCCGCACCGCAGTGTCTACTGAACTGCTGCTGAACCAGGAACGGACGTAGCGCTGAAGAGTTCGCCGAACGTCGGTGAAGAGCGCCTCTACCTCTTGCCGTAGAGGTATTCGCCAGGCCCTAATGTCGCCGCCGAGTGCCTCTGTGCCCATTATGCGCATGCCGTGTTTGTAGAAGTTCTCCACCAGGTGGAGACAGCCCTGCACCCGCAAGGGAACGGCACTAACGTGGGTGTCGTAGCTGAGCGGAATCAGCGGCGTGATGTTTAGAAAGGACGAGTACTCCACCAGCGCCCGGAACTGGAAATAGTCTGCCAGGTCGGCCGGAGTGCACACTTGCTTCAGCATGTCGACGATGCGCGAAACGTAGTCCTGGTCCAGGATTCTAAGTTTCGATCGACCCCCGTATGAGCTGGGGAAAAGGTGCGACAACCAGCTCAGCGTGGCGTTCCCCAAGCTTCGAATTCCCTTCGCCGTGACCGTCCGCGCGTTGGCAGCTCCCGAAACGATATTCATGAGCCGCTTCTCTATATATACAATCTTGCCAGCGACCTTCGTCGGGTTGAGAACGTCCTTCAAAGACGACTCGATGAGGCGCTTGTAGTCCCTTTCGGATTGCTCCGGGTACAGTAGGAAGAATCGCTTGAGGAGCAGTTCGGGGGAGCGTACGTGCGGAACGTACCGTCTGGCTCCACCTTTTTCATTACCTCCCGACGGAGCGAGGTAGACCCTCGCCAGGGGGTGCACGTTCACGTGTTTGAGGTACTCGCTCTGCAGCTGCGGCACCATCTCCTGCAACCCGAGGTGGAAAATGACCGCGGGGGCTTCCGTTTGAGGTGGCGTAGGAGAAGAATGCCTGCGGTGCAGCCTCGCGAAGAGCTTGTCTCTCACCGCCCGGGAGCCATTAGACTTGAGGCAGGACTGATAGAGGAACACAGCGTTGCGGACCCAGCGCAAAGGGCTGCGCTTCTGGGCACGCACGTTCAGGTCAAGGCAGCTCATGAGCTTCTCGATGCTTTCTGCTTCGAACGTGGGCTTAGCGTTGGGCTTGAACCAGCGGGGTCCGCACACGTGGCCGTAGAAGTCGTCGCAGGGATCCACCCTCCTGTCCAGCTTGGTGTTCATGTGGTGCAGGTACCAGAGACACTCTGGCTGCGAACATCGCACGCTGCTCTCTTCCAAGTGGATACGTCGGGCATCTCGGAAAGACTGCGGAGATTTGGGTTTCGAGATTTGTTTCCTCGGGCTCCTTAACGGCAGATTCGATGTGACATTTGGAAGCTGCTCGGAAGAAGTGCTTCTCGTTCCAGCTCCACCTTTTCGGTCGTCCCTTTCTTTTTCCTCTGCTGTGTCCAACTCTCCTGCAGCGCTCCGCTGGGGCCCTCCTTCCAATGCCCCGACCAGCTCGCTTTCCGGGTCTAAGCGTCCCGAATCGCTGTCCGCAAGCTGGTCCGGTTCATGTGGTGTCGTGACGCCGGGACTGCCCAAATTCCACCTGCATTATCAATCGCGAAAGGGTCAGACAATACTTCTGCAATGCAGACATTTCTGATACTTGGGAACCTAAACTTCGGCTAGGTACATCGCGCAAGATACAGCAGAGAACTTAGAACCATTGCAGAGCTTCATACTTGTGCATTTACTTAGCATCTCTGTTGTTGCTACTTCCCAATTGTTTTGTAATCACAGTGCTGCCGCGACTTTCTTTAATTTCAAAAAAAGGTACACGTTAGTACGAACACCAATCTAGTGTGAGAGCGCAGCCACAAGCAAGAGCCAATAAGACCAGTTCACCGTTATTTCAAAAACAACTGAATAGGGCAGGGTTTTTTTAACGAAAACGCGTTACTACAAGACAACCAGCTCTCAGATCTAAACTTTTTGTGTTAAGGTACTCCCTGTTCATATTTCGAATAAAAATAGGGTTTACATGGACTGAGGGCAGAACTGCCGTGTTGTTGAGGCGTAAATATTTATCACCTCGTAAGAATTCCACTGTTGATGTGATCGTCTGACAGCGATGCTTTGCAGAAAACATTACAGCCGTTTCACTCAATGTGAAAGCTGTCGGAAGTGCGGAACGATGATTCGCCATAATGGGTCGTAGCGACGTTATCCGATCACTGCTAAAACTGGATGCGAATCAATTTTCCCGCCTTCTCAGAGCTCGCGCGCTCTCTGCCTGAAACTGCGCCAGCGGGCTGTTCTGTTATTTTCGTGCTTGCTTTTTCCTCACGCACGTGCTGGCCTGCCCTGCCAGTTTTTTTCGCTTACTATCGTATGAACCTACCCAACCAGCGTTCATAAACAAATGAACGCGGACGCTGCCGGTTAATTGGGTATACTTTGCATCAAATGAACCTGCAGTTTACTCAGCGCTAAACAACTGGAGATGTATGGCAAGCACCAGGATTTTACGAGTTTAGAACGCTTATGACTATATAAACCGCTTGGCTTTCGAAGCCTCTGGGTTACGCCGTGGCGAAAGCGGCTACGGCGGAACACCGGCTTTACTTGGGTCCAGCGAGCGAGCGACGACGACAGGGCACGGCCCTCTAGTCCTCTGCACCTAAAAATTAGTACCCTTCCACTCTGTCAAGAAGGATGAGCTGCAAAGTTGGACGCAATACACGAGATGTACGAAATAGAACACGTTTGTTTGTAATTTGCGATCGAGTAATTGGCATTTAGCGTATAATTTATTCAAGTGAACCAACACGAAGCTGTCTGTTTCCCGCCCGCGTCGTAGGCATCTTAGTGTCTGTGTAAACACTGACCAATGACATCTGCGGACCACTGACGACACCGGAAAGTTCGCATTGGCGCTGTGAGCGTACACGTTTAAACCTCCCGCCGGCACAACGGGCATGTCACCAGTGAGGGCGTGAAACCTATATCTACGCGTGCACCCTCCTTCCCTCCACTTCCAACTTCTGCCTGATAAACAGCAACCATTTATGTGCGCGTGCTTAAACCTGAAAGGCACCGACAAAATTGTCGCTCTGAAGGCCCTTCAAGCTGAACGAGAAATATTGACTCACGTCGGCGTTGCTTTTTATCCGGGAGAGATTCTCAGCTACTCGGCGAAGTGAAACTTGCGGTGGAAAAGGCGGCGGCAGCGGCATTCTGCTGTTTTCGCACGCATTTGCGCTCTTTTGCGGCAGACGCTCCTTCGATCCCCGCTGTTCTTCCTCCGACTGAACGACACGCGTGTGTCTATGGGGAGTCAAAGCCCCGAAGGACTCGAGCTCTACTCTAGTGGACAAACATTTGGCTGCCCGTTTACGTCCCGCGTCGTAGGCATCTCACTGTGTGTGTAACATACCAACCCAAGCCCAAACCGCTGGACCATTCAGTGCAGCCGAGAGGTTCCATTAGGCCCCGAGACTTCCACGTTTAAATTTCGCGCCAGCACAATGCGAATGTCACCGGCAGCGGATCCACCCCCGCTCGGTAGTGCATGCACGCCCCCCCCCCCCACCCCCCCCTCCCCCTTCTTCCACGCCAACCACGCGTGATTAGGCGTGAAATGCACTAACGAAAAGATCGCGCGGGAAGCATTTCATGCTGAACATAGATCGGTTCACGTCGGCGATGAAAGCCGGCAAGTTGCTGTGGTAACGCCTGATAAGGGCGCTACCCGCGTTATCGGCCGATTGCGGAGATATCGGTTTCAATATATAGAGTTCACTGACGACATGTCCGCTGGGCTGGCGGGTAGCTTAAACGTGTGCGTCCACCGTCCCAATGCGCGCTGTCCGATGTCCTCAGTGGTCGAGGGGATTGCGTTGGTGCGGTACGCAAACAGTAAGATGCCTACGACGCGGAAGGGAGAATGAAGCTCGTACCCTTCCAAGTTTTATTGGGATAAGACTCAATGGAAAATCACAAACAAACGTGTTTTGTTTCGTGCATTTCGTGGGCTGCGTCCAGCTTCGCAGGTCATCCGTTTTGACAGAGTGGAAGGGCACTAATTTTTCCATGTATATGTTTTGCACATCTTGAAGCGGGAGGAAAGCGATGTGTTCCTATCCCACAAAGCTCCCGTGCCGACAAATCAGGAGCGCACACCACTCAAGAAAGCATGCGGTTGCAAAACTCCTATAAAATTGTAACGTGGCGGCAGGACAGTTGACACGTACAATAGCGAAGAATTATGAACGATCTATTTACAGAATATACATGGCGGCCATAACATAGCGCGCTGCAGCACCCAGCCATTTCGTCATCTTCGTCGTCTCCTATCTGAGCCCAGGCACTATATGGGACATTGCCCGCGTATGTGTCCTGTGACATGTACGGTTAGAGTTAAGGCTGAAAGTTGGGCTAGTTGGTGTTGACTTAGATGCATATTACCAGCGAAAAAAACAGACAGGGACGAGGAAAGAAGCAGACGGGACACTCCTAGACTTCAACTGAAAAGTTTTACACAAGAAACACCGTAATATATGAAATGCCAACAGACAAGGATGATAGACCTTGCAAGTGATAAAACAAACAAAAGAGATAAAAACCGTCCACAATCTTAAATACGTACGACCCACACAACCAAATTACATCCCGCGCATGCGGCCTTGCAAAAAAATCAGCTCTTTTGCCGTCAGAGCGATGGAAGGCTTACCTGATACAGTTAACTGCCTCCTTTTGAATATAGAAAGCCTCAGAAATTTCGCACTTTGCTTGGTCGCGCCCCGCTATCTAAGACACGTGTAGCGCCAAATGCTGGAACACAACCAGGACACCGTTTACAATGTCGGCCAAGTGGCCCCCCCCCAGCAAGCGATGGAAACTGCAGCACGATGCTCCCTCAGACGGCATTTATACATCGCCCCGTCTGCCCTAAATAGCATTTGCCGCAGGGCAAGGGAATGCTGTAAACAACGCCAGTTCTGCAGGAACAAACCTGGTGGCATGCTTTATTGTGCAGGCCTTGCCTCTTATCTTCATTGACAGCTGGGCAAATCCGCCAACAGCTTCCCAGGGCAGTAGCCAGTACATTTACACCGCATTTTTTGCCCACTTTTTTCAAGCGGTGTGTGAGCTGATGAACATATGGTACTGCTACCCTCCGCAACCTAGGCTGGCTGTCGGCGTCTCCTTTTGGAGAACTAGTACCCGCCTTAACCTTTTGATGAGGCTTTCAGCCACAGAGGCAACCAGTTCACGGGGGAACCCAGAACATGTCAGGCGGGCCACCTGCGGTCCATACTTTTCAGCAACCCTGTGGCGGCATGACTTGTCCAGGGAGCCACGCAGACAGTTCATCGCTATACCGCGCTTGACCACCTTTGAATGCGCCGAACCGTAATTTAAAATCTGCTTTTTTGATCGAGCTTGGTATGCCCAGCAAATGTGCTTATCACGCAATTGTAGGTTCACATCTAAAAACTGTATACTGCCATTCACTGGCACCTCATGAGTGAACCTTAAGCCCTTTGAGCTATTCATAAACATTTTTAACACTCGTTCTACCACAAGCTGTCTGTCCCGACTACTGTCCCCTTTTATAAAAACAATGAAGTCGTCATTTTTGCGAATATAAAATCGTGGTCACTGACCAAGTCAAAAAAGGAAACAATTTGACGATTCGGAGCCCGTATGGGCTCCGAAACGTCAAATTGTTTCCGTTTTGACTTGGTCAGTGACCACGATTTATATTCGCAAATATGACCCCTGACCAGACGCAGTTTCGTCGAACACTCGACTACGTTAGCTATCGGAGCAAACACGGACAAGAGGTTGTTACCAAGATACGGCGATTTGTTTCCTTCACTTCAAAAGTAGCCGCCTTCAAGACGCATCTGAGCTTCAACATTGCTTGCAGACACGAGAATCTGATGCCTAAGTCGCTTCGAATGAAGACGCCCGTAAAAACGCCATGGGGCCATCAGATCGTTCGACAGGCGGAGAAAAAGCTGCTCGCTGCACGGGTCCAGGAATGCCGCAAGAACATAAGAAGCTTGGAAACCGAAGCATTTTTTGCTCGGCGGCAGCTCGAACACCTGGTTCAAGATGGCTTCCCGGACATCCACCTTCACGCCAACTTC
Organism: Haemaphysalis longicornis; assembly: GCA_013339765.2. NCBI lineage: Eukaryota > Metazoa > Arthropoda > Arachnida > Ixodida > Ixodidae > Haemaphysalis > Haemaphysalis longicornis. The sequence continues at coordinate 172,272,084 of CM023453.1, forward strand.
GTCGCAAGCAAAAGGAAAGAACAATGCGAAGTTTCTCAAAGTAAGAAACTGGAATCTTTAAGGCCAAAGAAGAAAACGCACCCCAAGAATGCAGTCCTAAACTTGTCATCGTATGAGCCAACGCCTGCGGAATCTTCAATCCTGTGCCTTGGTATGAACTATAACACGACGTCTCAGCCTGACCCGAAGAAAGTTATCGGTGCCGTGGAGCAAGCCGTGGGCAAGCTTCCACCGGGGGTACGTGATGAGGAACGCACGCGGGCCATCGGCGTTCTCTCGAGCTGGAAGAAGCGAACACCGTGGACGCGATTTACGGCTTCCGAAAAACAAGCCATCAAAAACCTCCGCAACAACGACAGCATTGCCATTCTACCGGCTTACAAGGGTAACGCCCACCGTTCTTCTTAACCGAAGCGACTACCACGACAAGATGTTGCACCTGTTGAGGCGACGCGGATACCTATGCCCCCCTTGCAAAGGATCCGACCGGCAGTCTGCAGACTCAGCTTCAAAAGCTGCTTCAAGGCTGTTTCAGTTAGTTCCTCCGCAACACAAAAGTTTGTATTACCGCCTGTTGTGTACAAACGGATCCGCTCCCGCTATTTACGGCCTTCCAAGGTGCACAAGCCTGGCGTTCCCTTGAGGCCGATCGTGGACTTCACCAGGTCTCCGCTCTACCCGGCTATCCGGGTATCTTCACAAAGTGTTGAGCCCCTTAGCTGGTAGGACAACGACGAATATTGCCAATTCCGCGGATTTTGTAGAAAGGTACGGGACTTGGCTTTGCGCGAGGACGAGGTTATGGTATCTTTCGACGTAACCGCATTTTTTACTAGCGTTCCAACAGACCTTGCAGTACAAACCTGCACGGAAGCCCTGCGTTCGGACGCCAAACTCGCCGACCGGACTACCTTCGACGTACCTGAACGGAGTGAGCTACTCCGCTTTTGTCTCAGTAACACTTATTTTTCCTACGGGCACAAAATATACAAGCAAATCCACGGAACAGCTATGGGCGCCTCTATATCTGTCACCGCAGCCAACATTGTCATGGAAGCGGTCGAGCAGAAGGTCCTGGACAACTTCACGCCCGCCCCAAAGGTCTTTCTACGATATGTTGATGACTGTTTCTGCATCCTCCCTAAGGATGACGTGCCGAGGTTCTTGGAAGCCCTAAATTCGGTTGACCCTCACATACAATTCACGTGTGAACGAGAGACTGGGGAGCGCCTTCCGTTTCTTGATGTTTGCATTCGTCGCTCGAACGGCTGCCTCTCCTTCACCGTTTTATCGCAAGAAGACACACACCGGGCGCTACCTGCAGTACAGCTCATGCCACCCCATTGCTCACAAGAGGTCTGTCGTCTCGGCACTGATTACCAGAGCCAAACGCCTATGCTCCAATCAACAGAGATTGAAGGAAGAATTGACGACTGTGCATCAAGAGCTGTCGGCAAATGGATACCCTAGGATTTTGTGGCAGGAATCGAAAATCAGATTCTACGACCGAACGGAACCGCCAGCAAGACGGCCACCATGCGCGCCGCCATTCCCTACGTTTCAAGGAGTCAGCGAGGCACTTTGCCGCGTATTTTCTAATATGATTTACGTGTAGCGCACGTGCCTTCAAGCAAGCTGCGCAGCAGGCTCGTGAACGTAAAGGACAAGATGGAGAGTGACAAGTTCCCGGGAGTCGTATACAAAATCCCTTGCGCTTGACTGCGCTTGCGTTTATATCGGCGAAACGGGCAAGTTTTTACGAAGATTGAAGGAGCATAAACGTGACGGTTGCAAAGAAAATCGAACGACGATGCACTGGCAGAGCACGCCTGCCAGCACAATCACCGCATCGGTTGGGACGACACCGCTATCATAGCAAAAGAAAGAAATTTGGCCTCCGTCTTTTCCTCGAGTCACTCATCATCCAAACCACACCTCATACTGTCAACCGGACTGATGGCAACATGCCTGCAATCTACACAAAGTCATTGCGCCATATCTTGCATATAAATTGACGACGGCCTCTTGCCCGCTTTATTGTGAACAAGGAACCCGTATGGGCTCCGAAACGTCAAATTGTTTCCTTTTTTGACTTGGTCAGTGACCACGATTTTATATTCGCAAATATGACCCCTGACCAGACGAAGTTTCGTCGAACACTCGACTAATGAAGTCGTCAACGTATCTAAAACATTTCACAATATCACGGTCAAAGCACGCTTCAATACGTTTGTCACAGGAGGCTAAAAATATTTCGCAAAGCAAAGGGGCAATGCACGTACCAATGCACACACCCTCCTTCTGCACAAAGTACCTGTCCTTAAAGGAGACAAATGTGGAATCGAGGTAGAAGGTTAAAAGGATCATAAAATCATCAATGGACAACCCGCTAGCATTCTGGAAGGCGATTGGTCTACTTTCTTCAATTAAAGCCCTCACTGTGTCAACCAATTCCCTTTGAGGCACACTGTGAAACAAATCCTCAACGTCTATAGAAAAGGCAAAAATCGGCTCCAGTGCTGTCCGATTGTGTTAAAAAATCCACTAACTCAAGCGAATTCCGGATACGAAACGGATCTTCGAAGGAGAGCCTGTTTAAATGCTTTTGAAGAAATTTAGACAAAACACCCTGCCACGACCCTTTCTCAATGGTCCCTAAGGGCCATTGTTTCTGAGAAAGTGTGTGCATTGAGTGTGTGCATTGGTTCGTGCATTGCCCCTTTGCTTTGCGACATATTTTTAGCCTCCTGTGACAAACGTATTGATGCGTGCTTTGACCGTTATATTGTGAAATGTTTTAGATACGTTGACGACTTCATTGTTTTTGTAAAAGGGGACAGTAAGTCGGACAGACCAGCTGTGGTAGAACGAGGTGTTAAAATTTTTATGAATAGCTCAAAGGGCTTAAGGTTCACTCATGAGGTGCCAGTGAATGGCAGTATACAGTTTTTAGATGTGAACCTACAATTGCGTTGATAAGCACATTTGCTGGGCATACCAACCTCGATCAAAAAAGCAGATTTTAAAATTACGGTTCGGCGCATTCAAAAGGTGGTCAAGCGCGGTATAGCGATGAACTGTCTGCGCGGCTCCCTGGACAAGTCATGCCGCCACAGGGTTGCTGAAAGTATGGAACGCGCAGGTGGCCCGCCTGACATGTTCTGGGTTCCCCGTGAAACTGGTTGCCTCTGTGGCTGAAAGCCTCATCAAAAAGGGTTAAGGCGGGTACTCGTTCTCCAAAAGAGAACGCCGACAGCCAGCCTAGGTTGCGGAGGGTAGCAGTACCATATTTTCATCAGCTCACACACCGCTTGAAAAAAGTGGGCAAAAAGTGCGGTGTAAATGTACTGGCTACTGCCCCTGGGAAGCTGTTGCGGAATGTGCCCAGCTGTCAATGAAGATAAGAGGCAAGGCTGCACAATAAAGCATGCCACCAGGTTTGTTCCCTGCAGAACTGGCGTTGTTTACAGCATTCCCTTGCCCTGCGGCAAAATGCTATGTAGGGCAGACGGGGGCGATGTATAAATGCCGTCTGAGGGAGCATCGGGCTGCAGTTTCATCATCGCTTGCTGGGGGGGGGGGGGCCACTTGGCCGACATTGCTAAACGGTGTCCTGGTTGTGTTCCAGCATTTGGCGCTACACGTGTCTTAGATAGCGGGCGCGACCAAGCAAAGCTGCGAAAATTTCTGAGGCTTTCTATATTCAAAAGGAGGCAGTTAACTGTATCAGTAAGCCTTCCATCGCTTCGACGGCAAAAGAGCTGACTTTTTTGCAAGGCCGCATGCGCGGGATGTTAATTTGGTTGTGTGTGGTCGTACGTATTTAAGATTGTGGACGGTTTTATCTCTTTTGTTTTGTTTTTATCACTTGCAAGGTCTATCATGCCTTGTCTGTTGGCCATTTTCATATATTACGTGTTTCTTGTGTAAACTTTTCAGTTGAAGTCTAGCGAGTGTCCCGTCTGCTTCTTTCCTCGTTCCCTGTCTGTTTTTTTCGCTGGTAATATGCATCTATGTACGGTTAGAACGGATATTGTACAGAGAAAACGTAATGTGTGCAAGTTAACCGCCGGATTTAAGTAATGGCTGAGGCGTATTCCGTTAGAGATGGTCTATGTTGTCTCTCGCCCCAGTTAAGGAAGATTAAAATAAACTTCGCAGCTCTTCAACTTTTTGCGCCATCTTCGAACTCGCGCACATAAACATGTGGATACCTGTTAGTGTCACAAGATTAGACCTTTGGGCACGCTGGCATCCTCTTAATATCTTGAGAGGGAGCGTATAGCTGAATACACGAAAAAACAAAGGAGACAACACGACACTGAACTCACAACTAATTTTACTGAAAACGCAAAAAATTATTTCATTGTGTAGGCACGTGGGTTTGGTCTTAGTATTTATGCATGTATTACATTGTCATTCAGCCCCGTCCAGCCTTCTTCCCTTTCGCGCGTATTCGACTACACTACGCTGCCCTTCAAGGTGTTAAAGTCGTCAGACCTCAAGGCGTAACGTTATATTTAACGTCCCTTGACTTCCGAAGCGACGTCAAACTTATTACACCCTCAGTAGCGGGCACCCGTAAGGCGTTAGATCGTACACCGTAACGCTACACCCTCCACGGTGACTCTGTGGCTAATGCTGTTGCGCTGCTGAGCCCTAAAATGCGGGTTTGATTACTGTCCTTCGTGGCCGCTTTTCAGATGGAGGCGAAAAGCGAAAACGCCCGTGTGTAGAGATGTCGCCGCACATTAAAGATCCCCAGTTGGGCAAAATTGATCTGGAGTCCTCTAATGCAGCGGGCCTTATAACCAGCTTCAGAGAGTAAAACCACAATTTTATAAATCGTAACGTTGTGCCTAACATCACAGAGTTGGCCAGTATACGTATGCGCTGCTCTGTGGGAAGGTAAACCTGAAGGACTCTTATCTCGCGCATGCATGGTCGTCAGGAAAAATACAGGAAAACAAGGAGCTGGAATCAACGTTTTAAACCCTTATAGTGAATATTCATATTCCGTTTATTAGGTGCAGAGTACCTTAGAAGGGCACAATGTTCGTCCGCGTCCGTGCGCGTAGCATTTACAATCGCAAAAAATCACACAGGCACCGGCAGGATTCGAGCCTATGTCTGCTAGACCAGACGGAGGTAGTGTCAGAGCGCTTACCCACTGGGCTACGACATTTGTTTTATTATTATCATTTTTTAAAACACACGTACTCGGCTACGACCGTGAGTTAGTACCCGAGAGTCAAACGGCTTCCTCCCTCGCCTGGAATGGTGCAGAGTACCTTAGGACCTCCCAATGTCCCTCCGCGTCCAACCGCGCGCACACCAGCATCAAAAGAAAAGCAAGCGAAATTTGATTTGAGCCGTGAGTTGCAGGTTCATTTAGGGAATAATCAAGGCGCAACTCATGGCTCAAATCGAATGACGGTCGGGGCGCAACTTAGATGTCACTCGGGGCGCAACTTGGATGTCATTTCGAGTCCCCGTACTCCGCACCCTCGCCGTCATCCACGGAGTGGAGATGCTGCCATTCCGCTTGAGCAATCGGCTTGGGTGTTCTGACTGCGTGCTTGGAAATAAGTATTCATAATAATTTGATTCATAATTTTCTTTTGGGAATGGTGCATAATTAAAACATTTACGTGTAAGTAAGAGGAGTGGTGTGTACACTGAAAGGGCTCTGAAATTTTACAAATTCTGCAAACGTCTACAAAAATCAAATCCCTTCCTTCTAACGACAACGACAGTTGAAACGCATATCTTTCTTGCACGCGAAAATCAAATGGCGAAGTGCCAAAATCAAAGCCGTGGCAGGCAATCAAAGCCAAAGCGTCAACGATCAAAGTGCCGACCGGCTGAGATTCAAAGTCCAAGCGTCAACGATCAATGTTCGAACTGCCTGCTAGTCGAAGACTAAACTCGGACGAAACGGATCGCTCATGAAAAGCTACCCCCCCCCCCCCCCCCCCCCCGCTCATCATTGACCTTGTCACAATGTCGCAATCGGATGGCCGTCGGCATCGTAACGCGGGACTCGGGTTCGATTCCGACGACGAAAAGCGTGCTTATCTTCTGTATCATGCTTATCATGCGCCCTCTCATTCTGGAAAGTTGGCTTGTCTACAACGCATTTGGTTACCACACGGCCAGCAGATAAAGAAAGCTTCGCTTTTAAAAAATATTTGAAAGAACTGTCTTGCTGCGTGAAACACAGTTCGCGCCGAAAGCATCCAGACGACCAAAAACTACAGAACAAGGTGAACAGATCGTCAGGACGCTTTAGTCTCCAGTTCCATACGCATCCCTCCGCAATGTCTACTTCTACGCACAATACTTTATTGCGTATAAAATATTGTTGGATGTGTCTAGTGTGCCGTCCGACGGCACAATACCTGCATGGTGAAACGAAGCGCGGAAAAAAGACGAGAAACCGGGAGGAACAAGTAAAACAGGAAGGAAAAAAACAAATACAGACCAGAAGGAACAAATAGGACAGAACGGAAAAGAAACGACAAACCGGGAGGAACAACGCTACGGAACGGACAGAAAAGTTATGTCCTATCGTTCCTCCCGGTTTGCCGTTATTTTTTTTTTTTTCGCGGCTCGTTTCACCATGCATCGTTACCAACTCGCCCAGCTATCTTTGTTACTTCGGTATTATACGCCCTTCACTAAAGCGACGTCCACCAGCTTTTCGCAAAAATAACGTGTTTGTAATTACTTCGCTTTCCCTTACGAAACGTAACGAAACCTAACGTAACCTGACGCAACATAACACAGTAAGCAACTGTTTAAAACGCTAGAACACCTTAGTTAAGGCATGAAATGTATTATAAACTAAACATAAAAATAACTAAAGGAGGCAAGAGCCAGACTCGAACGACCAGCAAAGGCGTCAGGAAGGTTGAGCCTCCTGCGAGGCTAGTTTCAAAAATTCCAATGTCATCTGGCGGCACAGTATCTATGGCTGCAGAGCTAAGCTGAAGCTCCGTCGGACGGCGCTAGAGAATGTGCGTTTTTTTTTTTTTGTCTTTTTTGCCTAGCTCTTCGGCTATAACTGTGCTCCATTTCAACGTGCAATTATGCTAGGGGAAGAGCAGCATTTGCAACGGGGCTCCGTACCTGAAGAGGCGCAGGGCTGCCCCGGCCCCAGTGGCGGAACCGGCGAAGTAGGAGGTGAGCAGGGCTCCGTTGATTATGGCCAGCGCCACAACGGCCGCTCCCAGCGCGGCCTGGGTGGCACGCCGGCACAGGCGGGCGGCCTCGGACTCCGAGCGTCGGCCTCTCCCCACGGCGGTGGGCTGCGGGTCTCGAAGGCGGGCCTCGGAGGCTGCCGTTCTGCTGGTCATGACGACCGGTGGTGGAGGTGGCGGTGGTGTCAGACGAATAGCTGTTACCCATACAAAATGGCCGTCGGCCACGAGAGAGAGAGAGAGAAAGGACTTTATTGAGGTACCGGCAGTCGGGGACGGGTCAGGCCACGCAGGGCTTCACCGTCCCGTAGTCTTCACCGCTCACCGCGGCGTCGGGCCGACCCCGAGGTCTACGTCTGGTCGGCGCGGGCTACTTGGAGTGCCGCCGCTGTCGCCCCTAGCCCTCGCTCCCGCAGGAGGAGGCCGAGAGGAGTGCGGGTTCCCCTTTCGCCTTTGCCTGTCCAGTGCAGCCTCGAGCCGCTGGATGGCCCTTAGCTGATCTTCTCGCCCCGAAGAGCGCACTGAGTCCGCAATGTCCGGTGGGAGGATCGGCCTCCCCGCACTTGAGTCGTGGTCCGCACATCCCCACATCAAGTGGGCCAAGTCTGCGTTCACACGCGCACACACACTGCACACCTCGTCCTCGTACATGTCCGGGCACACGTGGCGCGCGAGCGCCGGCGTAAGCACCGTCCCGGTTTGCAGTTGTCGTAGAAGCACGGCCTCTCTCCTCGCGAGCCCCGGGTGGGGCGGAGGATAGGCCTGCCTCTCTGTCCTATACCAACACAGCGTAGCACCGTATGTGGTCAGGGGCTCTGCGCCGTTGTCGTCCTCGTCGTTGCTTGGCTCCTCGTCGACGTCGGCGTCCGTCGCTGGCGCGGCCCGGCACGCGGCGAGATCACGGGCCGCAGCGTCGGCTGCCTCGTTGACGTTCCTGTAGCCGCCTCGCAGCTCCCGACCCATGTGGGCCGGAAACCAGCGCACGGTCGTCGTTGCGTTCTTGCGCGCGCCTTCCCCGATGCCGGAGAGGACTCGCATCGTTGTCTTGCAGACCATACCCCTGGCGAGATTGGCGATGGCCGACTTCGAGTCGCTGAACACCGTTCGCGTGTCGGGGTGAAGCAGGGCCAGCGCTATGGCCGCCTCCTCCGCCTGTCTGGCGGTCTTGGCTTGCACGCTGCCCGCACTCAGTACTTCTCCCGTGGCGGCTCGTATCGCCACCACGGCGTAGGTGTCTTCCCTGTCGCGGCGTTTGGAAGCGTCCACGTACACCGCGTCGCTCCTCCCATTGTACCCCTTGGCGAGCGCGCACGCCCGCGCCATCCTCCGCTCCGAGTTTCGCCCCGGCGCCACGTTCTTGGGTAGCGGCGGGATCACCAGGCTGCTTGCGATGTCGTCGCGCAGCGGTACTAGCTCGTCCTCCTCGTCGAAGGAGCAGCTTAGTCCCACGCGCTGTAGTAACCTTCTGCCCGTGCGGGTCGACCCTAGGCGCTCCAGTTGAGACGTTCGCTGCGCCTCGCTGATCTCCGAGAGCGTGTTGTGTACTCCTAGAGACGCGAGGGCCGCGTTGCTCGTGCTGTTGAGGAGGCCCAGGGCCGCCCGGTACGACTTGCGTATCGCCGCGTCGATCTTTGCGCGTTCTTGGGTCCGCCAGTCGTGGAAGGCTCCCACGTAGGCCACCTGGCTGACCACGAACGCCTGCAGCAGGCGCAGCAGGCTCGCTTCTCGCATGCCGCGCGCCCGCGTGGCGAGGCGCTTGACGAGGCGCGTGGCGATGCCCATCTTTGTTACCAACCGTTCGACAGTGGTGGTGTTGTAGCGTCGGCTCGCGTCGATGTGCATACCCAGGACGCGGATGCTCGTCGCTTCGGGGATCGCCGTGCCGTCGCTCCCGCGTACCACGATGCTGCGCTCCGCTTCGGTCTTCTTGCGGTGACGTCCCGTCGGGGGCAGGACCAGGAGTTGCGATTTTTGCGGGGCGCATCGGAGACCCGTGCCGCGCAGGCTCTCCTCTATGCCGTCCACCGCCTCTTGTAACGCCGACTCGATGTGGCCGTCGCTGCCGCCCGGCACCCACAGCGTAATGTCGTCGGCGTAGATGGTGTAGCGGACGTCGGGTAGCTCGTCCAGGCGGCGGGCCACGCCGATCATTACGAGGTTGAATAGCAGCGGCGAGATGACAGAGCCCTGCGGCGTGCCGACGCTGCCCAGTTCTCGCTCCTCGAGTTGTGTCCCGCCCACCTCCAGTCGGGCCGTGCGGCCGGTCAGGAAGGTTCGAACGTAGTTGTAAGACCGTTGTCCCAGGCCGAGCCGGGACACTTGGGCCAGGATCGCCGAGTGCTTCACCTTGTCGAAGGCGCTCTGCAGGTCCAGGCCCAGGATGGCGCGGTTGTCCGAGGTCGGTCCCGACGGCGGAGCCAGCACCTCGCGTTGCAGCAGCAGCATTGCGTCCTGTGTCCCCAGCCGCGAGCGGAAGCCCAGCATGGGGTCAGGGTACAGGCCGTTGGACTCGAGATACCGTTGCCACCGGTCGTTGAGAACGTGCTCCAACACCTTCCCCACGCACGACGTGAGAGAGATGGGGCGCAGGCTCTCTATGCCCGGCGGCTTGTTGGGCTTCGGTATGAGAATTGTCTTGGCCGTCTTCCACTGTCGCGGGAGGCTGCCGGCTCGCCAGTGCTCGTTGAAGTACTTTGTGAGCGATGTTATGGCCGCGTCGCTCAAGTTACGCAGCGCCTTGTTCGTGACGCGGTCCGGGCCCGCCGCCGATCGGCAGTTCAGGGCCTGGGTGGCGCGCCGGACCTCCCACTCCTCGATGTCGCGGTCGAGCGAAGGGTTGGGCGGGCCGGCGTACTCTCCTTGTTGTTCCGTCGCGGTCTCGGGAAGGTAGCGCTCGTTGAGCCGCTTGTGTACCTCCCGTTCTCCGAGCTCCTTCGTCGCCGCGTACATGATTTGCGCGAGCCGGTGGCGTTGATACTCCTTGCTTTGGGTTTCGTCCATCAGGTGACGGAGGAGTTTCCACGTTCCCCCGCGATGGAGCTGGCCGTCGGCTTCGTTGCACAGCTCGAACCATTGCTGCGCGCACAGCTGGCGGCTGTACTTCTCGATTTCTCGGCCGAGCGTGGCGATCCGCTTGCGGAGGGCGCGGTTGTGCCGCTGCCGCTTCCACCTTCGCTGTAGCGAGCTTCGAGCCTCCAGCATGTGCGCGAGCCGGGGGTCTATTCGCGTGGTCTCCTCGGACGTCTCCGTGACGGACGTCGCCTTCTCGACGGCTGCGACGACTTTGCGCGTCCACTGCTCTATGTCCGTGATTTCACCCAGGTCTTCGGTGCGGTAATCGTGCCAGTTCGTCAGCCGGTGCTTGATCTGCCCGTCGTCGGCGCTGGTCTTACTGTTGGGTCGGAGCGGGATGACGACTTCCACGATGTAGTGGTCGCTGCCGAGATTTATGCCCGTGTTCCTCCAGCTAGCCGTACGGTCGTCGGGCAGGTGGAGAAACGCCAGGTCTGGTGTGGTGTCTTTCACGACGGACGTGCCGATGCGTGTGGGGTGTGCTGGGTCCGTGAGGAGTACGTAATCCGCTTCGGCGGCGTCCTCCAACAACTCTCGGCCCTTGACCGTCGTGGCGGCGTGGCCGAGCTCCTTGTGTCGCGCGTTGAAGTCCCCGCACGCGACGACGATGGCGCCGTCGCATGCGGAGACTGCCCCGCGCGCTCTGTGCAGTAGTGACTTGAAGCGTTGCTGGTTGTGCTGTGGGTTACTATACACGTTGACCGCCATGACGATCGTGCTCGTGCTCTTGTGCTTGCCCGTGATCACCGAGAGTTCCGTCGCACACATCTCGATGGCGCTTCCTCGGTTCCCCATGAATGCGTCGTGCTTGATGAAAGTGATGCCCTTCCTGACGAAGGTGCACACGCCTTGCGCCGCTCCGCGCCCGCAGGTGCGAGCGCTCGGCGGGCTAGCGTGCGCCCTGTAGCCGGGGAGGGACGGCGCGTTCTCTGCGTGGGTTTCCTGTATCATGATGACGTCGGGCTGCTCCGCCGGCGTCAACGTTTGAAGGTGTTGTTGCAAGACCGCCTTCCGGCACCGAAAGCCGTTGGCGTTCCAGTGCCAGATGCGGAGCGAAGTGCGTTGCCTGGGCGTCGTCATCATGGCGGAGAGACGGTGATCGGGTTGCCGTGCTCTTGTGCTGCGCCCCTTACGGATGCTGCCAGTTGGTTGAGTTGTTGCTGAACGGGCAGGATTGCCTGCTGAATTGCTTGCTGCATGACTTGTATCATTCTGTTGGTGAGTCGTCGCTCGAGGGCGTCAAAGTCCTTCCCCCAGCGGTTCATCTGGGACTCGAGCTTGCGGTAGCGGTTGTTGAGGCTGGCGTAACTCGTCGGCTTGCTGATTGTGCTCGAGGCGGCAGTCGACATGCTGGAACCGGCGTCGCCGATGTCCTCGTCGCACTCGTCCTCCACCTCTTGCTCCCGCGCCGGGGACGCGCGGCGCTGCGCTACTTGCTTCAGCGGCGGGGCCGGGCACTCCGTCGGCTTGGCGGTCGTAGTCGTTTCTGCGGGCGCGGGCTTGGACCACGTGGTCGCTCTCGCTCCCCACAGTTCCTCGAGCTTTAGGGTTAGTTGTTCGATAGTTACCCGCTGGGCGTGCACAGTAGCCTGCAGCTCCTTTACCATCTTTCTCAGCTCCACGGTTTCCGGGGAGGCACTCGCTTGTTTCGTGGCGTTATTACCGCGGCGTGGCGGCGGCCGGCTCGCGCTCCTCCGTCTCGACTCCGAGCGGTCGCGGCGCGCGGACTTTGAGCGCCGGCGGCTCGGCGCGGCAGCCGCTCCACCAGCTGCGCCGGCGGCAATCGCCGCCCAGGCGGGGCCTCTCGACGTGGCGCGGCGACCGCGCGATGTACTCCTGGCGGCACCTCGCGACGCGCTCCTCCGCGACGATCTCCGGCGCGACGCGCTCCTGCCGCGGCTGCTGCCGCGCGGCGGAGCGATTTCGGGGAACTCGTCTCTCCGAGAGAGTCTGATCTTGGGCGCCGGCGTTGCCGCTCTCGCGCGTTCCTCCTCCAGTTTCCGTTCCCACTGTCGCTTGCGGACTTGATACGGGACTTTGAACTTGTTCTTGCACGAGCCTTCGCCCGTGGGGTGTGGGCCGCCGCACAGGCGACACCGCGGCTTGCACTTGCCTTCGTGCCCGTCGCCGGGGTTCTTCAGCCCGCACGCAAAGCACACGCGGGCGCCCGGCGTTGGGCACACGTCCTTCCTGTGTCCGATTTGGCCGCAGATTCTGCAAACCTCTTTGTGCTGCCTGTAGAGGTAGCAACGCGTGACGACGCCGCCGTACCAGACGTAGGACGGCACTTTACTCCCGTGGAACAGGATGACGACCGCCATCGACTGACCGAGGCGGTGCGCGTCACCGGCGGTAGGGTTATGCCTGTTGACTACTGTGGCGGTAGATGTCGTCCGCGGAGTCTTCCAGGCCCACTCCACGTATCACGCCGCGAGAGGTGTCCTCCGGCGCCGCGCGGTACGCGTACGTCTCGTATTCTTTGTCGCCGATGGCGATCCTCTTCACAACCTCGTAGCGTAGCATTCTCTCCCAGCTCGGGGTGCTTATGACGAGAATATTCTGGGCAATGTTCGGGAGCATCGTGTCCTCGCGCACGGCTTCCTCGTCCGCCTTGGCCGCAGCGAAGATGGCGCGGCGCAGGTCGGTTAGCGGCGTTTTGCCTATCTCTAGGCCGCCACGTGGCCGCACGACCACGCGGAACTCATCTCTCGACGCAAAGTTTGGCATGCGCGCCGATTTTGCCATGCCGGCGTTGACTTTACTCGCGATCTGGGCTCGCGTGAGGGTGGCGTGGCGTTGTGAAGCACTCGGCTTACCGGCGTGTGGCGAAGCCCGCTGCGGAGAAGCTTCGGGAACACTCACGGTCTTCTTACGGCGACGCTGATGGGATACGCGGGTCCACCCGGCGTGGTCGTCGTCTTCCTCCGGCTCGTCGGCGGCGCGCGGACACTCGATGTCGTCGACTACGTGGCCGTCGGTGCCGGTGTTCGCAATTACAGTCCCCGTCGATGCACAGTCTGACACAGTCCGCACTCGCTGGGAAGGGTAAGGGTCCGCAGGTGACACATCCATTTCACAGGATTCGGAGAATAATTCTTCGTCGGAGCGCCGAAGATCCGCCCGCTGGGCAGGTCCGGGCACGCCCGCGGCGGCGGCGGCGGCCGTCGACGTGGCCGACGCCATGCCCGTACTCGTTCGAGCCCTCGTTAGGCTTAGCTGGGGTGCCTCGCCTCGCCGAGAGAAGATGCTCGTAAAACGGCCAAAAATGGGCTAATCGGCCCAAATTTGGTATCGGCGTGGTCCTCGCAACGTTAGGAAGCTCGTACGTACGTTTGGGACATCAGAGGCGGGATGGTCCTCCCGAAATCCGTGGCGGCGACGGAGCCGACGTGGAGTGCGTCCGCTCTGCTCGGCGACCGCAGCGCCCCCCCGTCGGCCACGAACGTGCGGCTATTGCTCGCGAGCCCAACTTCTTCATCTTCCAGAAGGAAAAATAGCGCAGGCGGACAATGGGAAGACTGCCGTGTCTTCTGCGCTCGTGTGTGAACGTCTTCCTTTTGTGCCTGTAAAAGCTGCGCTGTCTTTCCTTTCTGATAACGTGTGACCAACACGCCCAGACAGCCACTTTAGCGGCACTTTATTCGTTCTCATCTCTTTGGGAGAAAAGACGAAGAGGAAGTAGGCCTTCGGAATGAAGGCTAGCCCTCTGGTGGGCTTGTTCGTCTCTGCAATACAGAGCATAATTTTGCTGGAAGAAAAAAAGGGATACCTGTCGCAATGCTGCGAAGCTTTTTCCGAGCAAGTTTCAATATTGCGCGGAAGACTTCTGTGTGTGTGCCGTTACTTCATGTGTACGCAGTTAAAAACCTCAGCCAGTATGGTTGCCCAGACCAGCGACGATTGCATACTGTTAGCGGTGAAGACAAGGCCGTCGCTTATCGCGTTACTGCAATGGAAGGTCGATTCCGGTATAACTTGCAAATTACTGGCTTCTTTGCCAACCCCCGTTAGTGCAGTTTACTGATAACGTAAATTAGCCTTTTCAATCTCCCACGGTGATCTGCGGCAAGGGCACGCGCCATCACATAGTTGATTCGAGGAACTCACGACCTACTGGGGCTGAAAGCACATGCTGCCTTATTGTTGCTCTAATGGTGACTCAACAAACGAAGGACGAGTGTATGTAAGAAATCCCTGACGCGGCCAATACCCGGACTGGGTATGTTTTCGGCCGGACGAGACGAGAACAAAATGTCATATGGGGAGGAATCGAGACGATTAAGATACTCTTAAAATTGTGATTGAAGATATATTTAAGCTTACCGTCATTGGAAACAGAAGGCGAACTCTTGTGCCTAACTACGATGGAGTTTTTTAGCGCCAAAAGACCCCGGTGACACCTTTGGTTGTCTGACGAGACAAGGAAACTTTGAAAATGGCGAGCACACTCTAGCACTCATTCCAATGCAGCCAACGTGAAAGCTACAGCGTCCGAAGATCTAGATCACCAGGGTACCGTTCACAATACCGGCATATTAACTAGGCAATTGGATAAGCTTTCACGGCGTGGTAAAGAGTCCTTAAGTGACCTCGTAATTTCTTAAGCTCACGTTCACTCTAATAAAATAACGTTTAATGACAATAATACTATGTGTAATGATGTTTCAGTTCGGTTTCCGTTAATAGTAAGACTTTCGCACTCCAACGACAAAGTATCCTATCGTTGCGCAGTCAACCAAGAGATACAGATTTCAGCATAGCGGAAGACTTCTCGCCAAACGTTCGCCTTGCTCGCAGATACTTGATTAATTTTACGAAGGCTTGCAATGTGCCATTTAAACTCAAATTCTTGCGATGTCAAAACTTTCATTTTTGTCATCGTCAAAACGACTGTTATGGAACTGAAGTCATATCAAACAGATACGTCTAGAAACTCGTCTTCGTAACCCCTAGTCACTCCCCGCTGTCATTCCTCGTTACTGGCACTCGTAGCCCCATTCTAAAATTTGATTCCTTATGCAACCTATCAAATGTATCGTACTGTAACATTGTCATCCTCACCGAAACCAGGCCAAACCCGTCAGTGCTTGCAATGCTGAAGCACTTCCCCGCTCAAAGAGTTTGCATATTGCGTAAGGATAGAACCGATATTGTTCGCGGTCGTGGTGCACTAATCGCAGATCATCGCCAGTTACGATGCGCCGCAGTTAACTTATGAATATACCGCGAAATGGTCTGGCTCAGTTCCAATGCCCCTTTTCCACGTGCTGATTGTTGTGTGTGGCACCGCTCAGTCAATAGCGGCAGCTATTTCATGATGCCTTGTTCGCGATAGAAGCTACTTATCAGAACGTACCCATTCTACTTCTTGGCAATTTCAACTTCCTTTTAATCGAATGGTCAGATCTTGCCCCTAGGCTCCCTTCTAATATCTTTGCATCGCAGTTTGTACACACACGTCTGACCTTTGGGTTGTCGCAAATTGTAACGAATCCAACGTGAATTACTGGTCATTCTGCAACATTCTCGAATTCCTCCTTACCAGGCAGCGTATAAGCGTTTCCTAGTCAGTACAGCCAGCCGTTTTTAGTACAGTACAGCCAGCGAGCCAGCAATACAGCCAGGCATCTTGACTGTTTCTCACCTTTGTGTTTTCCGAGATTTCGGCGCACGTTGAAGATCCTTAGGTGTTCAAATTAATCCGGAGCCATTCACTACAGCTACGTGAACACTAGCGTCCAACTTGCCGTGCCGCCCTGCCGACGGCCGCCTGCGGCTTATAGCCGCAGCCTTCACCCGCATCGCGGCGTGACGCCGCCGGCGGCCGCACGTAGCTTACGGTGCGCCTCATCACCTGCGTTGCGTCGCCGCATTAAACCTTAAAATAAATCAAATCAATCTTTGTGTTTTCTTCAAGGGCTTAGTGACCACGCAGCCTTAAACGCAACTTCTCAGAGCAGCGTTCAAGTAGGCAAGAAAAAAAGAAATATATTACCATTTCCAACCGTGGCGATTATTCGACCATGAACCGAGAGCTTGAAACCTTTGCTGTCAACTTCGTGACCAGTATTTTTACCCGCTATGCTGAGCCCTACAGGAAAGTATTCAAGGATTAAATGCAACGCTTAATAAATCTTTATACACCAGGTACCACAATAACTGGGCGTCTCCGCTCTCCTTAGTTTAACGTCGCTTTAAAACACCTTAATAACAAAAACCAGCGCCTCTTCCGTTGCCGAAAATAAGCAGAAGTTCTCCTCGAACACATTGCCTTTAATGCTACTAACCGACTCAAAGCGATTTTGCAAGACAATAAAGCCTGAACAATCAAATCTTACCTCTTTATAAGATAGCTCAAGGTGCCCTGTCTTCGACAGGGTAGTGATATCTTGAATGCTGCGTTCTGTTCAGTATCCACTAACGAACCTCCTAGCGATCTTGCTGATATGCCAGATTTCCG
This sequence comes from Haemaphysalis longicornis, assembly GCA_013339765.2. Lineage (NCBI taxonomy): Eukaryota > Metazoa > Arthropoda > Arachnida > Ixodida > Ixodidae > Haemaphysalis > Haemaphysalis longicornis. The sequence goes on from CM023453.1 coordinate 172,288,818, forward strand.
GCACCCTTCCAATACTAGCATTACTTTCAACCCCACTGGTGTAGTTAAAGTAACATACTCGCTGAGTAATTCTTCTTCCATTTGGAATCGATGGTATCAATGCCAAAGTGCTCAAAAGCACCACTCTCTGGCCTTATTGGACAAAGAAATATCGATGCTATCTTGTATGTAAAGCCGACACGTGTTTGCTGTATGTGCTGTGTGCTCCCTAAAAACTTTTCTGCGATGATGATGCGCAGTTTTGTAGGTATATATGTCCTTTGTTTCAATCAATAAAATTCCAGTTGTTAGAGTGCGCTAGTCCTCGTCGTTTCCTTCTTCGTCCTTGTTTTTTTTTTGCGCAATCGGTGCCATGGATCAAATATACATTCTCGATCATCTTGCCCATCATAATTCAGCAATCCTTGGACACGGTACTTGCTCCATGAGACTGGCTAATTAGAAAAATCACCCCTATCTTCACAAAAATTGGCTCTAATCCAGGCTGTGACGGTGGTTGGAAAGCATAGCTTTAAACAACACCCACAACAATTACCCGTGCGGCGTCACTTGAATTCACACACATGTCTCTAAAGAGCGAAACCAGATATTCGTCCAGCCGTTACCTGGAATTCGCGGGGGCGGCGTACCGAACGCAGCAGCGTCGGCTACGGCCGTGCTAGAGCGGTGGACGCCGCCGCCCTAGCCCGGACGTGTCGACAGAAAGAAAAGGGAGAGGAGCGTCTTTCGAAGGGTGAGGCAGCGGAACCTAGCCATCCTGATGTGCTAGTTTCGGGGCTACACCACCGCGCGACACAAGCGCAGACAGCGAAACAATTCGGCATGTCATCTTAGTGATTCCCATTTACGCCGATTAAGACTAGTTAGTTTAGTACGTTTGAGAATGGCAAGAAAGCTGAGGTAATTGTTATAATCACTATTTATCAGAACCAGTTGCTCCTTCCGCCTTTTATAGTACCTCTTAAAAAACTACCGAATTGGTATTCATCTATTTATAAAACAGAGTCCCATTCGTGGCAAGCAGTGCGCAAAAGGTAGCGTTTCTCTGGCGGACAGATGTTTGTATGGGGTCTCTACATTTTGTTTTCCCGCCATTCAGACCAACACTTAACGTATCTTTGCCGTACGACCACTTAATTCCGTCGGACCCGGTTTACCCAGGAGGTGCTGTAGAACAATTTAATTAGGACGTGAGGAGGAAGCGCGCAATGGACGTGAAGTTGCGCCAAAACAGGTCGAAAACAACCGTCGCTAAAGCAGGCGACAAAGCCGTACCTCCTACGCACCCGCCCGCGAGATGGCACCTCCACGCGGGAACGCTGGGTTAATTCGCCGCGCCATCTACAATGTGCTCTGTAAAGCGAGATCCACACGACGGAGAAATCCTGTCTTTCTGGACGGCGAGGCCCGCTCACCTGACCGGTTGTAGGCTCCCCCCTCGGTGGGGATAGCCCGCGGATGCTCCGGGAAAGAAAATACCTCTGCATGTTTTCGCTCGACTGCGGCAGCCCTCCGCGGGGAATGGAACCTGTTTCTGGGCACATAGGGCTGCACGGAGTCTTTCAACGCGTGCTCATTGCGGTCACGGGTTTTATGTCGTAGCAGGTGGAAGCGGCTGGAAGGGCGGCTTTTTCGACGTGATGTGGTCGACACGTGGTGAAGTGACAGGTGCGGGCGCCGCTTGGGATATCGCTATTATTGCAGGTGCTGTTGTCGGGAGATCAGGGAGAAGCGCGCCTTGAGGTTTGGAAGCGGTACGGGCGAACGAGAGTAAGGAAAAAGAAACCGGTTCTGTAGGGTGCCACGCCGAGAATCCCCTAGCTTCCTTCGCGCTGTCGTCTGCTAGTCACTCCACGTAGCTCCGCACGTGTGGATGCGCAGTCAAGCTGAACAATCCGGTCACGTGCTCTTGACGTCCCATGTCCGTCCGCCTCCGCGCACCTCCTCCTCCGTCCTGTGATAGCGAAACCCTCCGCCGCTGCCGCCGCCTCCGCACTGCCCCACACGGCGCGAAAGAACGGTTGCTGTGTAGACGTAGAAAGGTTTGCTTTGAAAAGGAAACCGATCGTTCCCTTTTAATTACCGTCCATTTTCTATCAGGTGTGTACGCTCGAAAACCATTGAACATATCATTTACTCCTATACAATGCTAATTTTACATTGTCGGCAAACATTTTCAATCCCCACCAGCATATCTTCTGTAAAGGCCACTCTTGTGACACTCAACTTGCTGTATTTCTCCACAACATCTCGACCGGAACATTCCAATCGATGCCCTTTATCTTGATTTCGAGGAAGCCTTTGATGAAGTCCCTTATTATTGGCTAATGCTTAAGCTATCTCGCCTCAAGTTAGATTCGTCTATTTTAAATAGTATTCAAAGTTTTCTTACGCATATTCAAGTTTGTTTATGCCAATTGGCAGTCGTCTTCTCTGTCACCAGTAATTTCTGGTGCCCTACAAGACACTTTACTGGAGCCCCTGTATTTATTTACATTATATAAAGGACCTCCCCGACGTTGTTTCTTCCAGAATCAGTGTCTTCGCGGATGATTGTGTTGCTTCCCGGCCGATAATCGATTCTTGATACCAAAGTGCTCTTAAAAACGATCCCCTTGCTGTTCAAGAATGACGCAAGAAATGGCTCATGCCATCTTTTTTCACCGTCATCCTAATTATGCACACGTACTGCCTAAACAATATTGCTGCGAACCATGTATGGGTTTCTTTATGTATTGTTTGTTTTTACTGCCGCGCCACGCCCGGCTGTGTTATCTGCGTTCCAAACGAAGCGCGTCTTGCATTCTTTACTTTTCTGCCACACGGGCTATCACAATCAGATAAGCAGACTGTTTCGCTTAAACGTCACTAGCCAAGAATAATCTTCTGTGATCTACAATGTTCTGGATGTGAATCGACGGTTCCAGAAACACTGCCGCCGAAAGATAAAAGCCTGCAGAGCAGGCGCCGCGGCGTATACAGTTCGACGACACTCGCCTGTGCAAGTCACTTTGTTTACCGCTGCTTCGCCGCCTCTGTATTCTTTTGAGTTATTAGGGGAGCACAAGTTCGCTCCAATAAACTTGTTTCTCCTTCAAGACAACTGTGTCGTCCTTGGCTTCATGGCATGAGGGGCGGGGTACTAAGCCTTTATGCTCTCTACGACATCTGGAAGCCACCAAGCCAGTCCAGCCAGAGAAAGCCGCCGACTTCAAGGATTGCTACCCGAGTTCGGTCTTCTGCCAGAAGAGCCCAAGAGAAGGAACGCTGCAACCAACACCATGGTGCAAGACAACGTCGCCAATCGTCCTACAGCAGCCCCGAGAACCGCCATCGTTCCGGGTAGCCACCGCTGAGGACCCCGAAAAATGGTTGGAGGTGCTGGAGCGCGTCTGCATCTTCAACCGGTGGGACGACAAAGAAACTTTCCGGCATGACTTCTTTTACTTAGAAGATGCTGCTCGAACTTGGTTCGAGAACAATGAGAGCTCTTTTACCGACTGGACTCAATTCAAAAGGGAGTTCCTTAAGACCTTCACTACCGTGATGAGAAAAGAGCGAGCTGCGATTTTGCTTGAAACGCGAACGCAGCACTCAAACGAAGGGTTCGTGATCTTCGTTGAGGAGATGAAGTGACTTTTTCGCCATGCGGACCCCGAAATGACTGAAGAAAAGAAGCTCAGGTGTCTAATGCGAGGAGTGAAGCAAGAGCTTTTTGCTTGTCTAGTCCGTAACCCGCCGAAGACGGTGGCGGAGTTCGCGTCTCAGGCGGCCGCGATGGAGAAAACGCTAGAAATTCGATCGAGGCAGTACGACCGCCCTGTCAACGGACTGTTCTCGGAGACCATCGGTGCCGCAACTGCAAGCTCCGATACACTGCGGGAGACCATCCGAGCAGTGGTCAAGGAGAAGCTACAGAAGCTTTTTCCAACGACGCCGCAACCTCAAGTGGCTTCCCTGACTGACGTCATCCGAGAAGAAGTTCAACAGGCGTTGGGGACTTCTACGCCTGTTGGGATCGGACACCTCGTTGCGGGTGCGCCGCCAAGAAACGAAGCCGTGGGACCCCTAATGGAACGACCCTTTTAATGGCGATGACTTGGTTACAATGATAATGATAGTAATGCACGTACGCTCCGCTCGAGCGCTGGGTCTCTTCTTCTTCGTCGCCCGCTAGTCTCCAACATCCTCCGGGGCCTCAAGTGTGGCGGGATCCAGTTCTAGAAGACGTAGCTTCTGTACTGGCCTCTTGATGAGCTTGCCTCCTGGCAACCGCACTGAACAGGCTCGAACCAATCCGTCGGTGCCTGGGTACACTTCTTGAACCCGGGCTAGTGGCCAGAATAACTTGGGCGTCTTAGGAACGTCCACCAGCACAATGTCGCCGACCTTTAAATTTGTTGAGCGATGCGTGGGCGAGCGATGCGCTGATGGTAGCCGCAACAAATATTCATGTTTCCATCGCTTCCAAAAATCTTCCATCATTTTCTGTCGATGTTGAAAGCGCCGGCGACAGTCAGTTCCATCGTGCGTACTCATGTCGTTCGACTTCGTCATTGCTTCAGGTAACGTAGTTAGTGGCTGACCAACTAAGAAGTGTGCTGGCGTGATGGCTACAGGATCGCTTGCGTCATTCTCACTGTATGTGAGTGGCCGTGAATTAATTACCGCTTCAATCTCGGTCAGAATGGTTGAAAGTTCTTCCGAGCAGAGGCAGCTTCGCCCTAAAACTTTGCGGAGTGTTGTTTTCACGGTTCCGACTAACCGTTCCCACCAGCCTCCCCACCATGGGGCCGCTTCAACTATGAACTTCCAACTAATTCTCTGATTCGCAATGAAATCCTGGAAGCCGTCTTGTTTCATCACTTTCCACAGCTCCAGAGACGTTCTCTTGAAGGTTAGGGCATTATCGGAATAAATTGTGCTTGGGAGCCCCCTTCTCGCAATGAAGCGCCGGAAAGCCAACAGGAATGCAGGTGAGGACATATCCGAGACCAGTTCCAAGTGCAATGCTCTTGTTACGGCACACGTGAAAAGTACGATGTACACCTTTCTGTCAGAGCCCTCTGACAACCTCGCATACAATGGTCCGGCGAAATCAAGTCCTGTAGTGTCGAATGGTTTCGCCTTCTCCACCCTGCAGGTGGGAAGGGGTGGATACGGCGACACGATGGGTTTAATGCGAAACCGGGCGCATATCACGCATCGATTGATTACTTTCTTCGCAGCTTGTCGTGCTCTTGGGACCCAAAATCGCTCTCGTACGCTGTTTATAATTGCCGTCACTCCTCCGTGCATCACTCGACGATGGGCATCCGCAAACACAAGTTCGGTGAAGCGATTTCTACTTGGAAGTAGTATCGGATGCTTGACGTCCCGGCTGTCGGTGAGGTTTTGTAGCCTTCCCCCGACGCGGAGAATACCATGCTCATCAAAAAATGGGTGTAGTTGGGCTATCCATGACCTACTCGCCAAAAGCGAACCTTGACCTTCACCTTCTTGTTGCCAGCCTCTTTCTTTGGGAAACGATTCCGTTTGAACATGGTGAATCCAGTATCTCTCGGCTGCCAATATTTCTTCTGCAGAGAGGACTCCAGCTTGCTTCGTCTGGCATTTAACGTTGGAGACAAAGCGTAATACCATGCAGTAACCCGGAGAAGTTTGCGCAGCGCGCCAAACCTGGCGGGGTCCATAAGTGGGGCTAAAGGCACTGTGCTTCCCGCAGCGTGAAGTGTTGTAGGGGTTGCGGCTTCCATGCAAGAGGTTTTGTTGCTTTGGGGCTGTAGATGCATGATGTCCGGCCATTCCGATGAGGTCTTGCTCAGCCAAGCCAGGGCCCTGCCACCAGTTCACGTCGGTAGCCAGTGCTTCTAAGGAGACCCCTCGGGTCAGTACATCTGCAGGGTTGGTTTCGCCAGGACAATGTCGCCAGCTACAGCCTGATGTGTTGGACAGGATTTCCTTGACACGGTTTTTCACAAAGACGTCTAGGGTCGAAGTTGCGGCACCAAATGTTGCGGATCGGACACCTCGTTGCGGGTGCGCCGCCAAGGAAACGAAGACGTGGGACCCCTAATGAACGACCCTTTTAATGGCGATGACTTGGTTATCTTGCAGCAGCTCGATATCCGGTTCCTTACAAGGCACGGCTACCTGATACCGAGTCCCAGTCTTGGTGATTTTTTCATTGAAAACAGACAATGTGTCTGCTCTGCAACAAGCTTCTTCATCTGGCGCTACGCCCATTGCGTCGAGCGACCAAAAGGACTCCAGAACGTCATGCTCCACTCCTTTAGCTTCTGCTTGCACGCGCGTAACACAGACCATGACCTCGGATGTTCCATCCACGAAGCTTGTTTCTTAGCAGGACCTTGTAACGTCATCCAAGAGTGGTCTTGATCGCGACCAATCCTTGCACCTCCGTGCTGCGTATTAAATCGCCGCTCACAAATTTCCATAGTTGGTCCGATCCTATCAGTAGACTGATGCCTTTCTCTGCACATCCTCGAGGCACAGTCAGTTGGTCTGCCAGGCCGTAGCTTTGCCTCCGCAACTGATCTGCGAAAACGGATTCCATGTCAGTAGCAGGGATACGTGGCAGATTGTCGGCATTGCTATTGCCTCGATGGTGTACTCGCTGGCATCAAACTGGCTACGTATGCAAAGCTGGACTACCTTGCACTTCCTAACACGAGAAGGTGCATCGGACGCGAAAGTGTTCACGGCGATGCGTGTCTCTCTTACGACTTTCAATCCCAATCTCGCTACGAGATCTTCTTTGACGAACGTTACTGCCTCCGTCGAAAATCCTCTGACATAGGACGTCTCTTTGGTCCCGACGATCCAGCAACGAAAGTCTGTAATTCACGTCCTCGTCAAGTTGGCAGCTTGTACGGCAGTCGAAGGCGCACCGTTTTCTTTCACTGGCCTTGTAGCAGCAGAGACTTTCATGTCCAGCTTGTCGCTCCGCCTCGCTTGGAAATTGGGATCGCACATAGTCGAAGCATGCCTGCCTTTACATGTCTCACATACCAATTTCCGCCGGCACTCGTTTGCACGATGGCCCGTCATAGTGCATCGGTAGCACCGCCTAGCGCTAGATAGTCGTTTCTTCTTCTCTGCGACTGTTAATGAAGCGCTGCACGCCTCAGTCGCATGTTTCTTAGACCGGCAGAAGAAACACGCACTGGGGTTTTTCTTCGCTTCTTGCGATGCATGCAGGACTGATGACGAGGGCACGTGCTTCTTGCGGTAACCGCGGCTGTTGGAGGAGGACGTCGCTGGAACACTGTGTTCCCTTGCTTCGAGCTCTATCCGTACGTATCTCAAGAGCTGCTCTAGCTTCTGGCAAGACGTTGTGGCACTGGTTGCCTCTACTGAAGCAGAAGGCACCGCTCCCTGCGTATCACCTTGAAGACGTCCATGGCGGTGGAATGCCAAGACGATCTCCTTCGGCAGCGCCTCCAGCAAAACGTCGTAGAGCATTGCCGAGAAGCTGCTTGTGGGTACGTCCACTACGTTTAGGCATCGGACATTCAGCTGAACACAGTCATAAAGCCTGCGCAGCTCCTTGTCCTCCGAGTGAGACGTCACGGGCTGTAGCTCGCGGAGGTTTCGAAAATGCCGCTGTATGATACGGCTCTTGTCGCCGAACCTGTCCTTCAGCAGCTGAACGGCACTTTCATAACAGGCCTCCGTTGTTGGCAGCCCGGCGATGGCAGCTGCTGCTTCACCCGACAAGTAGTTTCTGAGGTAATGAAACTTATCGGTAGCGGTGAGAGCCCGGTTGGTGTGGACTGCGCCGTTGAATTGCTCCCAAAACGACGTCCAGCTACACACGTCTCCATGAAAGGGCTGGATGGTGAGCATGGGCAGACGGGGTCCAGAGATCTGAGATGGAACCGTCGTTGGGGCCTGTGGCGTGCTAACCGCAGCCGAGGGGGCAGGTTGCGCCGTGTTGCTGACGCCGAGTTCCTCGAGCCGGTACGTAAGGCGAGTCAGAGCCTCGAGCGTCTGGTCGTTGTAATGGGCCGCCGACTCGTACTCCCTTTCCAGCTCCTCGACAGGAACCGCGTCCTCGACCTGGGCGTCGATCTTGCTAAGCTCCTCGCGGCTAGCCACGAGCTTGTCCAACACCTTCCGGAGCGCGAGCCGGTCGGAGCAGCCGCTCTCTATGAGTGCTGTCGCCTCTGTAGAAATGTTCGTCGCTTGGGCTCGCCTTGCAGCGCGTTTCGCCTTCAGCCGGTCCATCGTTCAGCGAAAAAGTCCGGCTTACTCGCTTGGTAGGCAGCCCGGTCCGCGCGTTGTCTCCCTGGGTGCGGTTCCGAGAAGGACGAAGCTTGCTTGGGCGACCGTTTCTAGAAGAAACTCGTCGTCGCCGTCGCTCGCTGTCCACGTCGGTGGGAGCCGCTCGTTTTCCCTTGGGATTCGGCACCAAATGTTGCGGATCGGACACCTCGTTGCGGGTGCGCCGCCAAGAAACGAAGCCGTGGGACCCCAAATGAACGACCCTTTTAATGGCGATGACTTGGTTACAATGATAATGATAGTAATGCACGTACGCTCCGCTCGAGCGCTGGGTCTCTTCTTCTTCGTCACCCGTTAGTCTCCAACAACGCCTTCAGAAGCACCCAGTCAGCCCCAAGCAATGACCTACTCCACAGTTCTTCGTCAACCCCGCCCTGCTCCAACCCGTCGTGAAGAGGCCGAGCCATACCGCCGTCCAATGCCGCGCGCCCGACGCCCTGTAGACCAATACCAGACGCCAAGGAAGACCGACGTGTAGCGAACGCCCGATAATCGCCGGCTGTGCTACCACTGCGGAGAGGCCGACCACATCTACCGTCGCTGTCCCTACAACAGGCTCGGTTTGCGAGGGTTCTCCGTCGACGCCCCACGCCCCCGATACAGCCAGCGCCCTGCTGAGATCGAAGAATACCTCTTCAGCACCAACCGAGGACCAGCACGCTTCAACCGTTCACTGTCGCCCTACCCGTATCAGTCACCGAACCGCCGCAGCACTGCTGACTTCTCACGTGGAAGGTCCCCCAGCCCACGCGGGGGAAACTAAAAGCCGCAACTTCGGGAGGTAAAGTTGCACAACGGCGGAAAAATGAAAACCCTCCAACGACGCAGCCACTCGCTGAAGACCATGCTTCACGACATGCCCCGACCCCAACGACCCAATCTAACCCTGACGTGACTCCCGACCACGACGACAGCAAAACGGCGCGACGTGTACCCGGCATGACCGAACCTGCCGATGAGAATACAACGAAGACCACGTCGCAGAGTGCCCGACCGTCAACATGCAGAAGCCAAGATACGACGCCACGACGCACCCGGAACTCGAAGAAGGCAGCGTCCGACGTTCAACTGTGCATCGACGGCTTTGAAGTAGTCGCCCTCATAGACACGGGAGCTGGCTACTGACTCATGAGCGGACCTTTTGCGTCTAAGCTGAAGAAAGTTATGACCAGGTGGGACGGTCCGCACATTCGCACAGTAGGACGCCACCTCGTGACGCCAAGTGGAACGTGCACATCGTGCGTCACCATAGACGGCACAACGTACTCTGCGGCGTTCTTCATTTTGCCTAACTGCTCCCGCGACGTAATTCTTGGAATGGACTTTTTGATGGACAACGGTGCAATAATTGGTCTACAGACCAAGTCCATAACTTTTTCCTCCGATCACTCCATGACGCCGGAACCGAACCCCGAACACCGTGCTGCTTTAAGGATCGCCGATGATCATGTCATACTGCCAGCCCGCGCAAGTTTGATGATCACCTTCTACTGTGAAGATGCTGTTCCTGACGTCGACGCTATCGTAGAGAGTTACCAAAGGTTGCTCCTCGACCGCGGTGTCTCCGTTGCAAGAGGCATTGCGCGCTTTACGCAACGCCGATCCCAAGTTTTGGTCACTAATTTCAGCCAGGAATACCAGCATTTAAACAGGGGCGCTGCAATTGCGTTCCTCGAAGAAACGCAAGAAGCAAGTGACGTGATCGCGGTTGCCGACTTTGAACGTGCACCCGAAGATCCTTCGAGCTTCCGAATCCCTTCGACGTGAATCTGGCGTTACCGCAAGAAGAACCGAAGAAATTATTGGATTTGCTGCATCGCTACAGAGAGTTTTTCGTCGAACTCAAAACTACGTCAGACACCTCGAGCGAAGCACCGAATAATAACCGAAGATGGAGCCCGACCTACCCGACAGTCACCGTACCGCGTCTCTTCACACAGGCAGGAAGCCATCCGGACTCAAGTCGCCGACATCCTCAGCGACGACATTATACAGCCATCGAAAAGCCCCTGGGCTGCGCCGGTCGTACTCGTGAAAAAATTACGCCCATCTTCCGGCGAGGGAACCCTGATGTGATGCGACGCATCGGGGGGGTTCAATTGGGGTTTCCATTGGGTTGATTCTCTAAATCGCGTGAAACGTGTTGCGAACGCGTATGATGCATTTCCATCACATGCGGGTGTTCTCATACGCGGGAAGATGGGCGTAATTTTACTTTTCATGCACATGCATACGCGACATGAGAGAGTACACGTGTTTTAGCGGCACTGGCCACCCATCGCTGGTATTGGATTGCGTCAGTCCACTCGCTGAAGGGACTGTCGCTTCCATCACGTCTTCATCCGAAGATCTTCTTCTTCAAGTCAAGCACGGAGGTATCGTCAAGCAAAGTCTAGTCAAGGGCGAGATCGAGCGATAGACTGATCCGGCGCCGTGCGCTCCCCCGCTTATATTCCCGCTTTTTAAAGGAGAGGAGCCGGGGAAAGAGTCGCGCGCATGCGCACGCTTGCGCGCCGGAGCAGACGCGAACGTACGCGAAGCGCGCGCACACCAGCTGTTGTTATGATAATGAGACGGAGCGAGAGCGCTGCGCACAGCTGTCGGAGAGAAGAACGGAGGAGAGTTGCATATGTGCAGTGAGCGTGCGGACGCCGCGACAACGGAGGGACATACCCGAGAGCAAGAGATGCGTCGCATCTAAAAAAAGACGGCACATTAAGGTTTTGCGTTGACTACTGGCGACTGAACAAAATCACCAAAAAGGACGTGTACCCCCTCCACCGAATCGACGACGCCCTCGACCACCTCTGCCACGCGAAGTACTTCTCATCGATGGATCTGAAGACCGGCTACTGGCAAATTGAAGTGGACGAGGGAGACAGAGAGAAGACTGCATTTATAACCCCGGACGGCCTATACGAGTTCAAGGTGATGCCGTTCGGGTTGTGCACGGCGCCAGCAACGTTTCAACGAGTCATGGACACGGTGCTAGCTGGCCTGAAGTGGCACACCTGCCTTGTATACCTCGACGATGCTGTGGTATTCTCCCGGACTTTCTACGAACACCTTGCAAGGTTGCAGTCTGTACTCGAGGCCATCAGTACGTCGGGGTTAACGCTGGAGCCTGAAAAGGGCCGCTTCTCGTACGAGGAACTCAAGTTTTCGGGCCATGTCGTCAACGCCGCGCGAGTCCGGCCTGATCCGGCGAAAACTTCCGCCATAGCAAACTTCCCAAGACCTAAGGATAAGAAGGGCGTGCGGAGCTTTCTCGGACTATGCCCATCCTACAGGCGCTTCCTTGCAAACTTCACCCGCATTGCAGAGCCACTTACCCGCTTGACGAAAGATAGCACCCCTTTCAGCTGCGAAAATGCTCAAGAAACAGCCTTCTGCGGGCTGCAACAATGCCTGCAAAGCCCGCCTGTGCTCGCGCATTTCGACGAAAATGCCGAAACGGAAATGCACACGGACGCCAGTGATATAGGCTTGGGTGCCGTCCTCGTACAAAAGCAAAGCGGGTGCGAGAAAGTAATCGCCTATGCGAGCCGTGGTCTGTCGAAGGAAGAGAGAAACTACTCAGCCTCTGAGAAAGAGTGCCTAGCGATTATATGGGCCATTTCAAAATTTCGCCCATACGTGTATGGAAGACCATTCAAAGTTGTGACAGACCACCATGCGCTGTGTTGGCTCGTCAATTTGAAGGCCCCTCTGGCCGTCTTCGTAGGTGGAGCTTGCGCCTGCAAGAATTCGACGTAACACTAGTCTATAAATCCGGGAGGAAACACTCCGACGCCGACTGCCTGTCCCGTGCCCCCGTCGACCCACCACCACAAGACTCCGATAAGACACCGCGTTCTTCGGAGTCGTGACTGAGAGCGACCTGGCCGCACAGCAGCGTGCCGACCCCGATCTACGTGTCATGATCGACTACCTCCAAGGATGCAACGTCGCCGTGCCCAGGTCCTTCAAACGCAACTTACCTGCATTCTGCCTGAAAAACTCTGTCCTCGTGAAGGTGAAGAAGAATTTCAGCCCCGGAACGAGAGCGAATTATCTTCTTGCCATCCCGGCAGATCTTCGTGACGAAATTTTGGAAGCGTGCCACGACGACCCGTCTTCCGGACATCTCGGCACAGCTCGCACAATCGGGAAAATCAAGATGAAGTACTATCGGCCCCGCCTTGCATCCGACGTCACCCACTACGTCCGGAGCTGCCGTGACTGCCTGCGACGAAAAACGCCACCGACGAGACCCGCCGGACTTCTGCACCCGATCGGCGTCCAATCTATTCCCTTCCAACAGATTGGAATGGGCCTTCTGGGCCCGTTCCCTACATCCCGCTCCGAGAACAAGAGGATTGTTGTAGCGACAGACTACATGACGCGCCACGCAGAGACTGCCGCTCTTCCGAGGGGGACGGCACAATAAAGTTCTTCATAAGCTAAGTCGTGCTGCGACATGGAGCCCCGGAAGTCCTAATCACGGACCGCGGAACGGCCTTTACTGCGGAGCTGATGCAAGGAATCTTACGCTACAGCAACACGGATCACCGAAGAACGACGGCGTACCACCCCCAAACGAACTGACTAACGGAACGCCTGAACAAGACAATCACGGATATGCTGTCAATGTACGTCGACGTTGAACATAAGACTTGGGACGAAGTGCTACCGTATGTCACCTTTGCGTACAACACGGCTATCCAGGAAACTACGCAGATGACGCCGTTCGAACTTGTCTACGGATGACGGCCGACTACGATGGTCGACGCCATGCTTCCGCACGTAGAAGACGACGACCTCAACACCGACGTCCAAGGATACCTTCAGCGCGCGGAGGAGGCCCGCCAGCTGGCTCGAGTTCGTAGAACGGACCAGCAGCTGGTCGATGCCGGGCGCTACAACCTCCGACGCCGAGACGCCGAGTACCACCCTGGGGATCGTGTGTGGGTTTGAACTCCCATCCGTCGACGCGGACTAAGTGAGAAGCTTCTTCGACGGTATTTCGGACCCTACCAGATTCTACGACGTGTCAGTCAACTTACCTACGAGGTGATCCCCGATGGTGATTCCGGGACATCACGACGACGCACGCGGCCCGAAGTCGTCCACGTGGTATGCTTGAAACCTTACTATGCAAGATGACGGACTTTTTTTGTTGTTTGTTCGGACTGTCCTATTTTAGCATCGGGTCGATGCATTCTTAGAGAAGGGGTAATGCCGCGAACCATGTATGGGTTTGTTTATTTATTTGTTTTTACTGCCGGGCCACGCCCGGCTGTGTTATCTGCGTTCGAAACGAAGCGCGTCTTACATTCTTTACTTTTATGCCGCACCGGCTATCACATTCAGATAAGCAGACTGTTTCGCCCTAGCGTCACTAGCCCAGAATAATCTTCTGTGATCTAGAATGTTCTGGATGTGAATCGACGGTTCCAGAAACACTTGCGCCGAAAGGTAAGCCTGCAGAGCAGACGCCGCGGCATTCAATTCGACGACACTCGCCTGTGCAAGTCACTTTGTTGACCGCTGCTTCGCCGCCTCTGTATTCATTTGAGTTGTTAGGGGAGCACAAGTTCGCTCCAATAAACTTGTTTCTCCTTCAAGACAACTGCCTCATCCTTGGCTTCGTGACAATATGGTCTGATCGCACTCTAGCTCCGTAAAGTATTTAGGCATCCACGTTAGTCATAATGCAACCTGTTCCAACCATACCAGTCATGTCATTAACGCAGGTAAACCGTGTCCTTGGCTATTTACGTCGCAATATTTCATTTGTACCATCCTCTGTTTCACCCCTGTCACACAGGCCCTTTCAATCGCGATTGAGTCGATCCGGATCATGACTCAATCCGGTGCGGACGCTGCTACACGCCGGTCTATCGCGACCGAGGCCGATCCCGCTCGAGCTCAGTCCTGGTTCCCCAAGCGCGATTGACGTTTCCGAGCGCGATCTGATGAAAGGGGTGATACTCTCGTCCCCGCTGAATAATGGCACAGAACGTGACAACTTCAACACCACAAATGGCATCAAATAACTTCGCTCAAATAAACGTGCGATAACGTTTGTATGGTTGCGCATAACAACGAGCGCGAAGCGACCAGACACGCTAAATACAGTTAAGGCGCCATCTGGCGTACGTGAGTGCAACCTGTGCAACTTCAAAATCCAGATGGAAGCTTACCGTGTAGCAGCGGCGATCCGTCGAGCCCGCCATAAAAGTGAATCGCGCTTCGCTTCATTCCGGATTGAAAGTGCCTATGTTAACGAAAATTGGTTAAAAATTACTCAAGAGGAAACGATGAGTCTGTTCTCGACTACCTTGAATTGGCATTGGATGGTTTCACTCATACCGATGTTAATATCCTTTGGGACAAATTTAAATCAGTCTGTCATTTCTGTCTCGATAACTTTATTCCAAACCGCGCCAAGATAGTACACCGCAGAAATCCCTGGATAAACCGCGACATAATTCACCAAATACGCAAAATAAAGCGACTTAGAAAACACAAAAGTAATAACAAAGTAAACTTGCAAACCTTGCGACGAAGGTTGACAGCAAGTATACGTGCCAGTAAACAATTCTATTATTCTGAAACGGTTACAAAATTCTTAAAGGCTGACCCTGCAAAGTTTTGGCACCATCTTACAGAAAATGGCAAAACATCGATTGATCACGTTTCGATCGACGGAGAAAAATTGACGACCGCAAAGAACTTGCGTCGCATTTTAACCGTTACTTCCATTCCGTCTTTTGCAAAACCAGCCCATGTGACACATATCACAATAAAACGGACGGCCTTAGCTCTGATTTCATAAGCTATGAGGGTATCTTTTCGATGCTGTTGAATCTAAAGCCGAAATCGTCATGCGGCCCTGACTGCGTTCCAAACAGATTGCTTCGCTGCTATGCTGAATCACTTGCACGTTTTCTTGTAATCCTTTTTCGGTTGTCTTTTTCGAGTGGTACTGTGCCCCTGGACTGGCTAATCGCTCGTGTTGTCGCTGTATTTAAAAAGGGTGACCGGACAAAAATCGAAAACTATCGTCCGATATCTCTCACGTGTACATCCTGCAAGCTGTTGGAGCACTGTATTGCAAATTTTATGATTACATTTCTAGAAGACAATATTCTTTTAACCCCGTTTCAACACGGCTTTCGTAAAGGCTTCTCGACCACCACCCAACTCATTTCTACCGTTCATACACTCGCGTCCACTCTCGATAAATCTGGTCAAACGGATATAATATTTATGGACTTCAGCAAAGCATTTGATCGGGTTTCTCATTCTGGTCTGATATTGAAACTTAACCGATTACACTTCCCTTCCAACCTAGTTAAATGGATATCGTCCTACTTAAACACGCTCCGTCAGTTCGTCGATGTAGATGGCCAGTATTCTGAGTTCCTTCCCGTTAATTCTGGCGTCCCGCAAGAAAGCGTCCTAGGCCCGTGGCTTTTTTTTTATTTACATTAATGATCTAACAGCCTGTATTGATGAGAGCGTTACTATTAGATTGTTTGCCGACGATTGCTAGTTTACAAGGAAATTAAAAATAACAATGACCAGGTTTTTTTAAATGGTAGTATAAGGGCTATTTCTGACTGGTGCGATAAGTGGCACATGAAACTTAATCTCGAGAAAACAGTGTTCATGCGCGTTACCAACAAAAAATGTCCCGCTGAATTTCAATACCGTATTAATGACGTTGTAATTGCTCAAACTGAAAGCTTTAAATACCTGGGCGTAACTCTCACTATTCACCTAACATGGTCCAAACATATCGATGCTGTCCGCGCATCTGCTCGTCGCAAACTTGGTCTCGTCAGACACAGGCTCAAATACTCGCCCCCGCATGTTAAACTGTTGGCTTACAACTCGTTAATTAGGTCTAGACCAGAATATGCATGTATGGTTTGGGACCCCTTCTATAAGAAAGATATTAACAAACTTGAGCAGATTAACAGACTTGCAGTTCGTTTTATGTATAATCGTTATAAAAGGTCTGATTCTCCTACCGAACTAATCAACGCAAATGGAATTAGGTCCTTAGAATCTCGGAGAAAGCTTGCTAGGCTAAAATTTTTTTTTCATCTCTGGCATCAGGACTTAAAGCTCGACTCCTCTACCTACCTTCAGCCTTCAACCACTAGACCCACACGACATCACCATTCCTGTAGGTTAACTCCCATTTTTGCACGTACAGAGAAGTTTAAACATTCCGTCTTTCCAAGAACCATAATAGATTGGAATGCCCTCCCCGGCCACATATTGCTTTCAAATGATGTACCCCGGTCAATTGAAAATTTCCTTAACATGTAAAATTTGAGCTGTCTTGTGTTCTCCCCATTTCAGTTGCTTGTTGTATGGCGTTATAAATGGTCTTCTTTTTTTTCCCCTGTTCTTCATGTTTTTCATGCATGCCTTGTATGCCAAATCTCGGCTTTACTACACCCTTGCTTTTTTCTCTTGCGCTGCTTTTATTACTTATTCTTTACTTTTTGCTTGCAATGTTAATGTGTATCAGAATATTGTATCTGTACCCCACTCCTGCTTGGGCCTCAAAAAGGCCGGCAGTATTTTGTAAATAAAAATAAATAAAAGTGTGAGGGGTATTAATCTACTTGCATACAAAAACCCCTGTTACGCCTTTGAATCATTTCAGAACCTCGAGCGTTTCGGCACTAAAACCGAAACTTCACCTCACACCTCACCTTCCGTCGAATGATGGCACGCCCTTCTCCTTATCAACGGTTCTTTTATTATTTCCGCCTTATTATAAGTTAATAGTACCCCTAATAAAGTTTTCGTAACGCCGCTTACCCGCCACGCGTTCACACTACAACTTTTCAGTGTTCATTTTTTGTTCATGCAGCACCAAACTGCAACAATATTCCTGCCAACATTGGCGTTATCATCGATATCAGTCGTTTTAGGCTTGCGATAGAAGAATTGTGTCCTGATCTCTAAACCTTAGTGTTTATTTCTTTACGCTGTATTCTGCCTGCCATTTTGTCTGCCTACCACTCATCTAACGCCCTCAAAAGAGCCCTTGAGGTAAAATAAATAAAAAAATAAATAGAATCACTTGAAGTCACCACGTACGGCGACTAAGCACTCATTGTCGCCGGCTCTGTAATTGGATTCTGAAATATTCAATAAGGGGGAGTGTCTGTAACGGCATGCCACGTTGCTTGTAACACACATTAAATAGTGACCACTACATAATACAAAAACAATACCCACAGGTAATAAGCTAAGACAACTACGCAAATCACCAAACATAACAGACTGGCCAAAATTCAGCTTTCATGGACAAAACCAACAGGAATCACAAGAAACGACATCTCTAGAGAAATGGACACAGCAATTACTCGAGGATGTCAAGCTACATACGAAAACGCCAGATGAAACTCTCCCGGATGAAATATTGGACCCGCATCTCCTACACCTTATTGAAGCATATCACAGCATCCAAAAAAATATGTCGGAGGAATCAACTAAACCATCGCCTACGCAGAAAACCAGCAAAGCTGGGTGAAGCAATACAAAAGTAAACCGCTCAACTAGCAAAAACCCACTGGGATGACATATGGAACCAAATGCAAGGACCCCTGGGCATGAAAAGAAGATGGCAGTTACTAAAACACCTCATTGAGCCCAACAACACCAAATCAGAAACAACAAACCTAATGACACACCTAGTACAAAGCCATAAAAGAGGACAGGAAGATCTCACCAGCCAAATTAAAGATACATACTTCCCAGAAGCATCACTGGACCTAATCCACCCTTACAAAGGAGTAGTAAACCACGAATTAGACAAAGAAATAACAGAATCGGAAGTAAGAGGAGCGTTGCACAAACTACGCACACAGTCCACACCAGGACCAGACAAAATCACTAATAAAATCCTCAGAAACCTAGACGACACTTCAATAACAACCCTCACAGCCCTTTTTAACGCATATTGAACTACAGAAACACTACCCCAAGAATTAAAACATGGAAAGGTCACGTTTTCAACGAAACCGAGGAAATCCATCAAAATCGAGAATCTAAGACCAATACCACTAACTTCATGCCTGGGCAAGCTATTAGAGTACATAATACATTCCAGATTAACACAGCACTTAAGCATACTCCATATCATACCACCGACAATGATAGGTTTTCCAGCGGGACTCTCCACACAAGTTATACTACTGCAACTTAAAGAAGAAATAATCATCCCAGCAAATCAATTTAACACAGCAGCAATCCTAGTTCCTAGACCTCTACAAAGCGTTCGACAACGCTAAACACTCAGCTATTCTAAACAACTTACAAGCAACAAACCCCCGACAAAGAACTTACAGATACATCCAAAATCTCCTCTCAAATAGAACAGCAACAATATCAGTAGGAGATGTGCAATCAGACACCATAACACTGCCAGCTAAGGGTAACCCACAAGGGACCGTGCAGTCACCACTCCTCTTTAACTTAGCAATACTAAACATTCCAAAAGAAATATAGAAAATACCCACCTTGAAATATCCTTAGACGCGCATGATATCGCATTGTGGATACATGGAGGCAGCGACGCTCACATAGGACACACCCTTCAGAAAGGAGTAGAGGCGGTCTCAAAAGCTGCAAACGAAGCAGGATTAACCTGCTCACCGTGCAAGTCAGAATTACTCCTGCTCCCGCCCAAAAGAAAGAAAGAAAAAACACCTCCACAGACCACTCCACATTCAACAACATCAGATACCCATAGTTAAAACAATCAGAATACTAGGATTGCACATAAAAAGCGAATTGCTCAAACACAATACGCATTAGGAATCTCCCAACACATGTAAACTAGACCATATGTCTCATGAAAAGAATCACCAATCGAAGAGCAGGCCTTAAGGAGCGAGACCGAATTCGCTTGATTCAAGAATTTGTAATCAGCCGAATTACCTACTCCATCCCCTACCTCCATCTAAGCGCCCAAGAAATAACAGCGATAAATACTGTAATTAGAAAATCCTACAACGCAGCATTACGAATACCATTAGGTACATCTAACTCTATACTCGATGAGCTAGGCATATACAATTGCGAGGAATAAAAGAAGCGCATTTAACTAATCAATGAGTCCGTCGGACCAAAACTCCCACAGGTCGAGATATACTGAAACATCTCAGAATCACCCCCCCCCCGGCAATAATAGCTGAGAGATAGCCCATTCCATTATAAATAAGAAACAACCTAATCATAAAACCACTGCCGGAGCACCCAACATATCACCAATACAGAAGGGAACTTAGGGCACAACACCTACAAAAAAGATACCCTCCAGGTCAAAATACCCTGTTCGGGGATGCCGACAAATACCGACATAAACAGCATTCGTCATTGTTGTAACGAAAGGCACAGACGAACCACCAGTTCATGGAATAACCATCCGCACGAAAAACCCAGAAGAGGCGGAAGAGGCAGCAATAGCCGTAGCATTGACGCAGCGCCCGACACTCACCCCCCCCCCCCCAATTATCTCAGATTCTGAAAACGCTATTCAAAATTTCGCCCAGGGCAAGATATCATCCTTTGCGCTCAAAATTCTTCACAAGAATCCCCCCTCACCCCAGTAGACATACTCTGGATACCGGCCTACGCGGGACAGGAAGGAAACGAAACCGGACACTCTCAGGCTCGAGATCTTCTTCCTTGGTGGGGTTTTTTGGCGCAAGGGCATCTAAGGCCAAGAGCGCCATTGCTATGATCAGGTAAAAATGTGTTGATAAAATGAGTGCAAATAGTGCATAAAATTACTTCAGTGTGAAGGGCCGGATCCAAAAGATGAGTGAGGAGCATGATGAGGCATGGAAGGAGATAATGGTGTCTAGGGTCATGGTAAACAGTACACTAGGGATGAACAAGGTAATGAGGTGGACGAGAATGCTACTTTCTAAAACAAACCTGTTTCAAAAAAACCGATATCATTAAGGTATCATTAAGGATAATCATTAAGGTATCATTAGGGACCGATATCATTAAGGACAATCTCATAAAAACATTGCAATGTGCCGTGGCATATTCTTACGGTACATTTCCGGGAAATAGCGTTTCCTTTCCGGTTCCATGACCGAGCATTCTACCAAAACATGGAGGACTGAAAGACTCTCGCCACATCTGGCGCAGTTCGGTGGCTGGTCACCAGTCAGGAGATAGGAATGCGTGCCATGTGTGTGTCCTATTCGTAGTCTGCATCGCCAGACCTCAAAGGCCCTGCTTTTTTCCCTGGCAGCTGATCGGCCAATTATAGGTTGTACCAAGTGAAGCTTGTTGTTTACTTCTTCGTCCCATTCTTTCTGCCAGAGCTGAAAGAGTATGTGTTTTACTGCTGGTTTCATATCCAGGTAAGATACTTGCGTGATGTCAATACTGGTTCTTTCAGCTGCTCTGGCAGCAGCCTGGTCGGCTTCCTCGTTGCCAGCTATGCCACAGTGGCCAGGAACCCAGCACACTATAATTTCTAAATTTACCTGGTGTGCTTTGTACAGAGCTTTAAGAAGGGCAGTAAATGTGGGATTCTTGGTGCCATTTCCTGTGGACAGGGCTTGTGAAGATAACAGACTTGTGTGTTTTGCTTGTGATAAAGTGGTCCACAGCCAGATATACTCTGTGTGCTTCTGCTGTAAATTGGTTGTATTTTTATGCATTGTTTTTGCTACTGAAGATGCTGTCCAACAGCTGCACAGGCCACAGCCGATTTGGTTTTCGATGCATCAGTGAAACACTGAGTTGCCTTGTACTTGGAGGTATGCGAAGTGCTGTTTGACATCCAATAGAGAGCCTTTCCTGTCTACTTCTCTAAATGAGGTGTCGCATGATATGATGCTCGTATCCCAGGGTGCCACGCGTTCATTTGGGGTCATTTTGAGGGTGTCATCAAACGAGATGGATAGTTTTGTGGAGATGGAATTGATCAGCAGTGGAAACGGTTCAGCTAAGGAAGGTCAATTTGAAAAGAGCAGCATTCTTGAGTTATCTCTTATAAGGGAGTCACATGGGTGCTCAGGCTGTGATGTAACTTTCAGGGCATAGGTAATACCACTAAAAGTTCGCTGGTACTCTAAAGACCAACAGTCTGATTCAGCATAGAGGCTCAGTACTGGACTACTGCGGAACGCCCCTGTGGCAAACCTGATGCCCAGATTGTGGATAGGATCAAGCATTTTCAGAACAGTGTTAGAGGCTGACCCGTAAACTACAAGACTTTTGTACAGGTGTCAGTGCCCCATTTCATGTGTGCTATTATCCTCAGCACATTCATTGCCTTCAAACACTTCAGTTTCAGATGCTTCAGGTGGGGGGTGAACGAGAGTCTCGAGTCAAAGATCAGTCCGAGAAACTTATGCACGGTTTTAACAGGAAGCAGTTGTCCATTTAAGTAGATTTCTAGTGCAGGGGCAATGCCGCTTTTTTTCGAGAGCAGTACACATGCCCATTTTGAAGGATTAAACTTGAAGCCACTGTCATCTGCCCATTTGGAGAGCTTATTCACTGATAGCTGAATTTGGCGTTCACAAAAGGTGAGATTGCAGGACTTGAAGTCAATCTGCATATCGTCAACATACACAGAGTAAAACATGGTTGGCGGAAGTACAGTGCGCAGGGAATTCATTTTTACAATGAAAAGTGTGCAGCTCAGCACACCTCCCTGCGGCACTCCTGTCTCTTGTGTAAATGGTTTAGATAGTACTCCTATCTTTACAAGAAATGCCCGACGAGAGAGGTAGCTTTCAATTGTTTTTAGCATATTTCCTTGTATTCCAAGGCACAGAGATCTCTCAGTATACCAAACCGCCAAGTAGTATCATAGGCCTTTTCAAGGTCAAAGACTACAGACAGAAAGTACTGTTTATGCGCGAACGCATATCTTATTTGGGACTTCAAGCACACAACTTGGTCAAGCGTGGATTTTGGTTCTCGAAAACCACACTGGAATGGATCCAGGAGCCAGTTTGCTTCTAGAAAATGCATTAATCTTCGGTTGATCATTTTTTCAAATACTTTGCACAAAACAGCTAGTCAGAGCTATAGGTCTGTAGCTCGAGGCAACAGCTGGGTCCTTCCCTTCCTCCAATACTGGAACAACAATGGCCTCTTTGAGCCTTCAAGGGATATATGCATTGTTTGAGATCTTATTAAGAAGTGATAGAAATGCAAGTTGACTTTCTGTGTGCAAGTTCTTGACGCGTTTATTATCAGGTCCAGGTGCTGCTTTACCAAGTGTGCTTAGGCAAGCTTCGTACTCAGGAATAGAAAACTCAGCATTATATGCCTCGCTTGGAGGGATTTACGATGAAGTTGCAGTTTTTCTTCCCTACGTTTCAATTTAAGAAACTTGGCTGAGTAGTGCGTTGCACTTGAAACCCATTCAAAGTATGCTCCAAGTGCATCCGCCTGATCTTCCAGAGTGCCACCAGCATTATCAACTAGAGGGCGGGGGCAAGTCTGCTGCCCTTGCAGTTTGCGTATCCTATTCCATACTTTATTTTAGTCGGTGTAAGAGTTATTTCCCTCTATGTACTTCTCCCAACTCTCACTTTTTGCTATCCGTCTCACTCTTCTCGATTGGGATTTGACGCGTTTGAAGTTTATGTAGTTTTCAGTCGTGGGAGAGTTACGGAAAAGGCGCCATGCTGCTTTTTGTTTTTTCCTAGCACTTTGGCAGTCCTCATTCCACGAAGGAATCGGCTTTCTTTTTGGGTTACCAGAACTTTGTGGGATACATTCACTAGCGGCTTCAATTACGTGCTTGTCGATAAAGGAAAGTGCGCTGTCGATGTCCAGCGAATCTAGATAGTCACGTGGAAGACAGGTGAGCTGTCGAAACTTTTTCCAGTCAGCAGACCCCATCCTCCATTGTGAGAGAGAGAGAGAACAGTCTTTAATGAAAACTGGCGATGTCAGCCCAGCTAAGATGCCTGGCTTGCTACGCCAGATGAATTCGATGACGATGATAATTATAATGATGAAGAGGAATACATATGATTTTAACTAATTACAAAGTCTGATCAAGACTTTGTCTTTTAGGTATGCCAATAGGCTTTCGTTGCACGAGCGACACGTTTGGAAGAGTTCCAAGGACCTAATACGTCCCTCAGTTCTAGTTTTGCTGACAGCGGCCGGCCCAGGGACATTGCGAGAGACACTCTTTGTGTAGTAAAGCGCACACAGTCACATATTA
This sequence comes from Haemaphysalis longicornis, assembly GCA_013339765.2. Taxonomy (NCBI): domain Eukaryota; kingdom Metazoa; phylum Arthropoda; class Arachnida; order Ixodida; family Ixodidae; genus Haemaphysalis; species Haemaphysalis longicornis. Next base: position 172,312,357 of record CM023453.1, read on the forward strand.
GGTGTTGGAGGTCTTCACGCACACCACACTGTGGCACAGAGGCGACGAGGACTGATTGATTTGTAGCAGTAGTAATCGCGTGTAGGCGACGTTCAACCGCATGCGGTGCAGTACTGCTTCATCAATGCTTGGATAGTCCCGGTGGCATCTTAAATTACAATGCGGGGTCGATAGAGTAGAGGGGACGCGTAATGGCGGGATGCGTCTGCCCAAAGCGATCGCTGCATGCTCCATGCCACTCTAGATGCAAGGGCTGAAGCATCTTTGCGAGAAAAATGGCCCCGGGGATTTTTGATCCGCGTTGGTCATGCGCTTTGGATGCTGCAACGTCCGCCTTCACATTTCCAGTTGTCCCGCAATGGGCAGGGAGCCACTGAAGGGCAATTTGATGATGCGCTTGCAGAGCTTGAAGATGTAAAGCTTGTACATCAAGCACAAGCTGATCTTTGGGGGAAAGACGCCAGACATTGCAGTGCAGCCCGAGAGTCCGTGAAGATGGCCCACGCGCGTGCCGGCTCCTCGATGATGTGAGCCAAGGCCATCCGCAGAAGCTGCAAGTTCGGCAGCCGTAGATGATGTTTTGGTGGCTGAGCATGGCACTGAGGGTGGTGGCGGGACGAAGGTATCCACACTGCGACAGTGGATGATGTGGATGACACCGATCCATCAGCGTACAGATGTGTATGACCTCCGTATTTGTTGTACATATTTCAAGAGCAAAACCCGTAGAGCGGCAGGTGGAATAATGCTCCTTGCGTGTAATTCCGGGCACCGTGGTCACTATTTTCATGGGCGGGGAACATCTACGGCGGGGTGGAGATGAAGTGATGGCGGCTGGTAATGCTGCGGCAGGAAGTCGCGACACTTCAGGGACTGAACTTGGCGCTAAGGGTGGTCACAATTGCCTGGCCACAATACGCAGTCGCACGCGGAGAAGCTCCTGCGTGCCGAGAGCCAAGGGTGACAGACGTCGGCATTCCGTCAATTTCCAACAGTAGAGGTAGTTTTCGGAACACCAATGCAAGTCCTCAAGATCTGTGCTTGCATGGACTCTAGAGCCTTGATAGTTCCTGTAGAAAGAGGGACCAAAATGGCGATGCTGTAGCGTATGAGGCCAACGCACAGCGCTTCGTAGAGCCGAAGGAGAGAGTTAACGGAGCAACCGCCGGAGTTTCTGGACAGCATGCTGAATATACGGGCGATTGAGGTAAGCTTCTCCTTGAGATGGCGGACATGAGGTGACCAGGTGAGTGACCTGTCGAATGTTACCCCCAGAAACCTATAGCTGGGAAGGTATGGGATGTCAGTGCCGCTAACAGTGAGCCGGTAGTGCGTGAGGTCCGCTTCATAAACGCCAACGCAGCACATTTGCTTGCCGAAATTTCCATTCCTCGGGCTGCCAAGAACGATACAATGGAGTTGATTGCTCGCTGCAGTCTCGACGGCAGCACACGTCTGTTTCGGCCAGAGCTCCATATGCAAATGTCGTCCGCGTACAAGGATATTTGAAACGACTGCGGCAAGCATTTTTACATGCCTTTAATGGAGATGATGAACAGCGTGGGGCTTATAACCCCGCCCTGGGGAACACCTCGAGTCACTCTGTACAGTGCTGAGTCGCCGCTGTGTGATGACATGTATACATACCTATCGAAGAGATAGTCTGATAGCCATGCATACATGCGGCCTCCTATTCCTGAAGACTCCATCGCCGAGCGAATAGCATCATGCGCTACGCAGTCATAGGCTGATTTCATGTCCAGGAACCTCCATTGTGGTACACTGTTCTGCCCATGTGTCGACACTACCTTTTCTTTCAGCACAATTGGAAAGTGGTGGCTTCCATAAGAGTCATCCAGGACGTGCCAGTCCAATAGTGGGAAGAGAGTAGCAGTGCAGAGAGCTAAGTCAACTGATGGGGATGTTTTGTGCGTGGGACTAAAGTATGTGGGCTTCTTTTTGTTCAATGTGCAAGCTCCAGTGGAGACTAGTAATTTTTCTATCATTCGCAATCTTGAATCGTAGTTTTCACAGCCCCAGAGAGGATGATGGGCATTGTAGTCTCCTGCTATTATGTATGGCTCTGGGAGCTGGTCCATTAGATTATCAAATTCAGATTTGTGTAGTCGCTTGTCTGGGGGAATATAAATGGAGCAAATTGTTATTAGTCGCTGCAACCACATACCTCTCACAGCTACAGCCTCTAGTTCAGTCCTGAGTTTAACTTCCTTAGCTGTGGTTGACCTTTGAAGGATAATAGCCACACCACCCGATGGTTGGTTGGTGTTTTGCCTGTCCTTTCTGTATGTGACGTACTGGGGTAAAACGTCTGTGTGTTTGCTGCTTCAGTGGGTTTCTTGGAGACACACTGCCAGAGGTACATGCTCCCAGAGCACATTTTTACATCATCCAAGTTTTTCAGAAGCCCCCTGATGTTCCACTGCAGTACACTACAAAAAGACATTGCTAGTATTGAGACGTTTGTTACTAAAGACAGGCTCAGCTTGTTAGCTGCCAGAGCCTTTTCCAGTAGAAGACACCTTAGGGAGCTCTGCTTTTTTGATCAGTTCCTGGGAGTTCGTACGCTCCAGCGGTTTGTGGCGATCCTTCGGCGTGATTGACGTACAGGATGGCTCACATCTGTCCATAGCCTCTAAAGAAGGCTTCTTTGTTGACGGTTCGAGACCTAGGGCCTTGGCTGGCCTCCGGTTCTCCTGTGAGGTTACGACCGTCTCAGTGGTGTTAGCTGTGAAGATCGCGAGGCTGCAGCTGACACATTGGCCGTTTTCGGGCCACCATTTCCTTGACGTGCAGCAGGTGTCGCTGTTTGCACCTGGGGGGCTGAAGATGTTTCCTCTGGCCCTCTCAACGAGGTCCCTGATTGGACAGTTGCCGCACGTGGCGCCGCCCCCTGACGCGCCACGTCGGCGTATGCTATCTTATGCGTCATAGCAAGACGCCTGCGTGCTTCGGGGTAAGGGAGGTTTTCTTCTACTTTCAACGCAATGATTTCTTTTTCTTTTTTCCATTGCTGGAATGAGCGTGAGTATGCAGCATAGTCACCGCTGCAGTTGACACAGCGTGGTGGGGCAGTGCAGCCTTCCGACACATGGTCGGTTTTTCTGCATTTTGCACATGTCTGCTTACCCCTGCAACTCTGTGATCCGTGGCCGAATTTCTGACAAGTATAGCACCGGCGCTGGTTTGGGATGTAAGGTCTGACTCGGATTTTCACGTAGCCAGCTTCTACGGTCTCCGAGAGAACCATTATGCCAAATGTGAGAACAATGTGCTTGGTGGGGATTTCTTTGTTTTCGCGGCGGATGACTATCCGCTAAACTTTGATGACATTTTGCTCATGGAAGTCTTCAAGGAGTTCATTTTCAGTAAGGTCTAGGAGGTCTGCTTCACTTATAACACCACGCACGGTGTTCATGGAGCGGTGAGGACTGACAGTAACAGCTGTGTCACCAATTTTGTCAACTTGGAGGAGCTTGTAATATTGAGTCTTATCTTTAACTTCAATCAGCAGGTCGCCATTGGACATTTTTTGTGCCTTATAGCCAGCCCCAATGAGGTTCGACAGACATTTGGACACAAGAAATGGTGACATCTTTCTCGTTGTGTTCTCATTTTCCGAGTGCATCACATGAAAGCATGGAAAACACTCTTGCCTCTTTGAAAGAAAAAATTCAAAGGTGGTTGCCTCGATGCGCTCCCTTTTAAGAGAGCGATTCATGGAAAAGGGATTTGGAGATGCCATACAACAAGTATGTGTTCGGTGGCAAGGCCGGTCGCCCACCACCGAGCCCAACAAGGGAACGTGGCTTTTTCAGCACACGCTAACCGTACCTTGCCACTACAACCCTATGCTTGAAATCAAGAGTGATGTCTTTGCACAGGGTTAACCCTCGCCGCCTGGAGAAGCATGGAAGCAAAAAAGGAGGAAGATGACAGGGCTGGGTTAGGAAAAAAACAGGAAAAAGAAAGAATGGAGGGGAGGACAGGAAAAGGCGACTGGCTGATTTCCCCAGGGCGGGTCAATCCTGGGGTACCGTCTGCAGGAAGCAGGGGCCAAAGTGCCGTGTTGCCGCCACCAGGGGGCCGTAAAGGTCCAAAACAACCCTGGTTTCGGCTCAGCTACCAGGATGCTCTTTTCCCTGCACACGGCAAAGCCATGCACAGCCAGAGCGTAGGTGGGTCCAACCCACGTTGGTTGAGGGTCCGCGGTGTCGCCACTGCCGTCACCTTGAACACACAAGGTGCCCCTGCGGGGAATAACGTTTCTCTCTCTCTCTCGCTCTGTGACGGCACTTAAGATGTTGCAGACGCGCACTCAACTCATGGGCACACACGTAACCTGAACCCCCGGTGCACGAAGGGATGGTAGGGAACGAGGCAATCCACGGTGCAGCCCGAGCACATACCCTCCGGGAATTCCAACGCCAGGAACGCAACGGGAGGAGAGAACGTTCTTACCATTTGGAGGCACCATTATAACAATACCGACTTTAGTGCAGGGAAATATCCGTCACCAAAACTTCATCCGACTAAGAAAGAAAGCATGGCCCTCGTAGCCTCCGAACCAGCACGTATAACACGCAGACGACTGTGTTATTTATCGTGTCGTTAACACTGCCCAAGATCACATTACGTTGTGAAAAGACCGTGACCAGATAAATTCCTGGTGCGCGACTTGGCAAATTATCTTGAACAGAACTAAGTGCAAAACTATCTCTTTTTCTCTTAAGCATTCTCGCTCTAATTTCACTTGCTGTGTAAATAACGCAGCAACATTCCCAGCCAGTACCCACAAATATTTGGGTATCAATTTCACTTCTGCACTTTCCTGGTCAATTCACATTGCTTCAATCTGCGCAAAAGCATCTAAAACTTCGGGATACCTGCGCCGTAACCTCCGTACCGCAGCTTGAATTCGCCTCATCTATAAGGTCACCTCATCAAAGTTACTTCGTTTATCTGCTCGAGTCCATCCAAAATAGAGCAGCTATTTTATTTATCAGATATATAATCGCAATTCAAGTATCACACAGATTAAGCTTGACCTTTCATTACAACCATTACTAATTCGTCGCATGGTCGCCCTTTTGTGATTCTTACGCAAATATTGCCATTGTGATAACCCATCCCCACTCCCCCTCGAAACCCCTGCACGCATGTAGTAACGTTTACACAAACAATTCAGCTTCGAGCATGTCTATTTAAAAACACTTGCATTCAATTCATCAGCTCTACCTGGTGCCATATCTCATAGATGCGAACTTCCCGAGGCCATCGCTTATATAACAAACCGTGACAGATTTCGTCAACAACTAGATGCGCCTTTTCCCTATATTTTTTTTCCAACTTTGTGCTTTCCACGTACTCGATAACCATTCTTTCTATATCACTTCATACCTTTCTTGAATTTTCCTGTTGATTTGAGCGTTTATTAATTTTTCAGCGTAGCTTTTCATTAAAAATGTATAATGATGTTCTGTTAATCTTGTTTACATTTCTCGTTTCTAGTGTGTTGGCTATATGCCCCAAGTTCCTTCTTGTATAGCCCCCCTTACCCCATTCTCAACCTAAAGCCTGTATGGCGTTTATAAATAAATAAATAATATTAAAGGCACTATCCAAAGCGATTCCCGTATCTGTAGCCTCAATACGACATTTTCGCACCCTAGCCAAATATGATCCTGAAGTGCCATGCGCGCAAACGGTGACCAAGCCCCAACAATCAACACTCTCGGCCAGAATAAACTAGTCATTAAAGACATCAGGGTACATAAGCGCCTCTCCCTCCGAAAACCAAAATCCTCGCACTTGGTGCTCATAACAGTGCAGGAGCAAGCCTAGAGCATAATTCAAACAAATACACATCCACATCCAAACCGCCTGCAACTCATCCAACCAGCACAAGCCCCATCCCCGAAATGCACCATCTGCACAATCCCTACCACCCTATCCCACGGAACGCCGGCGTGCCCTCAAAACACAAATCCCCAAATCACCACCGCTGAGCGGTGGAGATCTAGGCAAAACAGCGCAAAAATGACGAAGACAGAGGGAGACACAACGAGGACTGCACTGAACTGTCAACTGGATTTATATCGAAAGAAACAATATAGATAGCCGTCCACCCAAAGATTTATCTGCGCAGGCGTAGAAAATTTAGTTCTTTAAAAAAGCTCATAGACGCCATGCTGGCGCATGCCTCACCAAGCGTTAAAATTCGTTCTGATGCTAGAATTTCATGTGACAGCCCTGATTTTCACATTCGAATGATAGAATCAGAACGAAGGGTAAATTTGAATGAATTTTATCGCTAGGTGAGGCATGCGCCTGCTTGGCCTCTATCAACTTGTCTGAGGAAAAACCAAATTTCCTACGCACGCGCAGATCAATCTTTGGGTGGACGACCATCTCTATATATTCTTTCTTTCGAAACAAAACAAGTTGACTGTTCACCGCAGTCCTTGCCGTGTATCTCTCTTGGTCGTTTTGCGCTGTTTTTCCTAGATTATGCACAGTATAATCTCGTTAAATCTGCCCTCGTTAATTCGGAAATTCGGATAATTCATCATTCCCCAACCCTCCCTTCAAAAAGTGTGCAAAGCCCTGTGGCAACACACATTCGCTACCCGCCACAGTGTCTCAGTGGTTAGGGCGTTGTGCTTCTGTGCACGAGGGCGCGAATTCATTCCCCGGGCGCGGCGGCCGCTTTTGTGATGGATGCAACAAGCAAAAATGCCCGTGTGTACGATATTTCGACGCACGTTAAAGATCCCCAGGTGTTTCAAAATTAATCCGAAGCCCTCCGCTACGGCGCGCCTCATCGCCTGCGTTGTGCCGTTGCGTTAAATCAATCAATCAATCAATCAATCAATCAATCAATCAATCAATCAATCAATCAATCAATCAGCCAAACAGTCAATAAACAAACATTCGCTAATTCGCCGCAAAATTGCACGCGCACCGGTTAATTCGGACTGGTGGGAAACCAATGATGGGGCAACTGAAACGACTTTTCGGAGCACGTATCGTCACCGTCTCAACCACCTTCACGTGATTTTAAAGCGACAGCGACCAGGGGCGGTATTCTCGTAACTGTCCCTTTTGAAAACGTCCCTTTTGCGTCCCTTTCATCGTGACGTACTTCCGGTTAAGCAGTGGACGTTGGCAGCATGAGGGAAGGTTGGCAGTAGGTTTGCCGCGCTCATGTTGCCTCACTTCCGGTTGTTTGCTTTTAGCCAATCAGGGCTCGCCAAAGGGACACTTTTGAAAGGGACGCAAAAGGGACAAAACTCGAGAATACCGCCCCAGTATTGCCGTCGCGGAGGGCCATTCATCGCCAGCGCTCGCCATCCGTCGACAGCAACGGTTCGCTGTCGAAGTTGATGCAACGGTGCTCTGTTCAAGCAACGGTGCGCTCCCGAAGGTGCGCTGTCGCCGGCCAGTTGACCGATGACGAGATCATCAGCGCTGCCCTCGGTGTGGCGGATGAGGCGTCCGACGCAGAAGACATGTGCGATGTGCTACGCCCGGTGCGTTGCACCGGAAATCAATCATCGGAGGTCCTCGTCGTCCTAGGAGAGTTTTTCTACGATGTTCCAGGCAATACCCTCGTGCAAGAGGGATTGTCGCATGCCTGCAAACTAGTCCTTTCCGCACAGCTGGCCGCAAAAAAGAAGCAAGCATCACCGATTTCTTCTCACTGTAAAAGTGTGGAATACAAGAATTGAAAATGTAAGTTTTTGTTATTCATTCGATAATTTGACATTAGGGTCATTCGGAATCTTTCTCCCTCCCTTGAGATCCGAATTAACGAGGTTTTACTGTACCAACACGCCCAGTTGACACTGTGGTTAGAAACACGACAGGCGGTACTGACTTCAGTGATCGCAAGGGTGGCCTTGATCTTTGGTATACTCATACCAACGCCCAACAATTTCTCACGCTGAAGACGAACTCAGTTTAATAAGTTCATTACAGCGAAACTGTACGTGAATTATACACCAGTTTCTCGTGGTGATGTGAACGCTTTACTCGCCGCAGCCGTTTACCTTCTCCTCGCCACCACTGATGCCTCTTTCACAAGTTCAGCGAGCTGTCGCCATTATCAACGGCTACACCTTTCACTGGCTTTGAGACTGACGTACCTCGTTCGCTCTGAGGAAGAATACCGGTAATTCAAGGAGCATCGGCGCGCGCAAAACCGCGAGCTAGCGCAAATATTACAACAGAAAGCTGCTGCCGTAGAGCAAGCAGCCGCCATTGTTACCGCCTCGGGTTCCACCTCGTCGAGTAGCAGCGAATCCCTCCTGGATAAAGAGCAACTTGTCCATTCAGATGGTTGTGTGAGCCAATAGTAATAATATACAAAGTCACTTAAGTGAAACTCCACCATGGCTACAGCTTCTTTTGTGGTTATTTCTTCAATGGCTCCTCGAGTGACGTTTCGGCCGGTGATGTTTCCATCCAGCTTTAAGGGCTCCTGGAGCGACGTTCTCGGCGGCGTTTTTCACGTCTAAGAACATGCAGATCACCTGTTGCTCCTTTATGCGTGCGTTGGGAGTGGGAGGGGGGCATGTACACGCAGGCAGGCTTCACGCATTCTCCTTTGACATACCCGTTCTACGGTGATTTCAACGTGGGCGCGTTACTGCGCCGTGTGACTTGACTGCTGTCTTATGTGGTAAAGCGGTTTGGGTTGGTGCGTAACCTAGACACGTGCTTACGACGCGGCAGGGGGACGGACAGTCCCATGTTTCTTTCCTAGTATAAAGTCGTAGTTCTTCCGTATATTCCCCGCTATGCCGCTTCTGCGGAGCCCCCGGGACGCTCTTTCATATGGTAGGGGGCTGCGCGCACGCCCCACTATATTCGCGAAATCCCTCCATTCCTTCTCGCGAGCTTTGGGAGATAGCTCTGACCAGCTCCGACCTCAATGACCAGCGCCTGCTGGTGTTGAGGGCTGTTGAGGCGGGGAAATCTCAAGGGGTCTTGGACTGAGGACTCCTCCCCAATGCTTTTCGCAATAAACACATTTACTCTCTCTCTCTCCCTCAAGTTTTCCTGCGGGGCAGGGGGGGGGGGGCGAGGGGGCACCGGACCAGCCATTTTAAGCGGTGTAGGTGCGACCCGGCATATGATGACGCTCATGTGTTAGGATATGGACGACTTCGGCTACGACTGTTTCTCAAGTAGGCAATACCGCAGACAGCTGGACATACGTTTCCCGATCTCGTCGAGCGAGACCACGCCTTACCACGGCAGCGCATGATCGAATCGCTAAGAAGTTCACGGTACTGCTGCGCCCAAAAAACAATGTTTCCATCGGTGACATTCCCCGCAAATGGCTTGCTGCAGTTCTTGCTAGTTATGCCCCGCCCGCATCATTGAACGGACTGACGTCTACTCATGTAAACCACCGTAGCGATTCTGTCACTATAACGTACTACAACAAGACCCAGGCGTTAGAATTCTGTGCGCAAGACAAATGCAAGATTAACGGTGAAACTTTAGAATATGAGGCGTATCTTATGCACCCCAAAGGGACATCTAAAGGTCTGATTCAAGTCGACCCAGGCGACTCCGATGAAGACGTCCGAACCCAGACAACATGTGAGTCGGCCGTCATACTAGATATTCGTCACCTTGGGAAGACTAGTTACGCCCTCGTGACGTTTGACACGACCGCCCCTCGGCCCCCTCCTCGAACCGTCCGCAACTACCTCGAGTTGTGTAAAGTGAAACCTTAAGTGCCTCGCACACTGGTCTGTTATCGTTGTCACCGGGAAGGTCACCTGCGGAAACATTGCCCCAATCCTGCTGTATGTTCCCAATGTGGTAGAGAGCATGACGAAGACCAATGTGCTGATGCGATGCTGTCTTGCATCCTTTGCAAGAAGACTGGCCATACAGCGCGTGATACCAATTGTCAGTGGGAAATCAGCCGCCTACAGATCATGCGCAAACGAATGCACGAGCATTCCCACAGTCCGTCCCGCCAGCACATCACTGGCAGCGGAGCGTCATTCCCGCGTAGACAGTACAACATCAGCAGTACCGATGATTTCCCGCATCTTTCCCCGACACCCGACAGTTCGGCCACGACTGCGCGTTCAGCAGCGCGGGAGCGTTCCGGCAGCGCGTCAGCTGGTAACAAGGGGAAGAAACATTCATCAAAGCGGTCCAAAAATGCTCCCTCTTCGGAATACCTGAATTGTCTTGTTTCAAAGATCAGAGCCCTACAAACCGAGCTGTCATCACTGCAGCGAGAATACAGGCATGCCTGCGTCGCACAAGCCCGAAAGACAGCGGAACGAGAAAAAAAAGTTCCTGCATTTTTGCAGCCACCCCATTCCATAGGGGCGATTTCCCGTGCAAGCCGGGTGAACTTCCCAAGCGTTGTAGTCCCACACAAGGGCCGAGCGCCAGGCCGGGGAGTCGCTTGTACCTATTTTACCGGTAGGTGCCCGGCGCCACCAAGGCACACGAATGGACATGGTGCCTTCCACAGCCACGGTGGACGCTCAACTCACAACCGCCTGTGGCAGGACATGCCGCCAGACTATTTCACCCCCGGCAATGGCGCAACGCGGCATAATGGCCGAGGGCCCCGCCAGATGGACAACGGTCAGGGGCCCCTCGCAAGGGTAAAGGCAGCTTTCCAGGCGTGGATTCCCCTTTCAAGGGTCCGCACTCGATCAGGGACGCCTGTACCCGTTAAAGAAACCGGTGGGTGCCCGGCTGTATCAGGATTCTAACCCAGTACCTCCCGCATATGAGGCGAGTGCTGTACCTCTGAGCTATCGCTGCGGTTAAAAGTTACGACCCCTTCCACCGGGGCATTTTTCCACAAAGTCGGGTAACTTCCCAAGCACAAGATCCTGTGTGCAGGGGGTGCCTGTACCAATTTTCACAGGTTGGTACCCAGCGGTACCGAAGTACCTCCCACATTCTCGTACCCCATGGTACAAACCGACGTGGTGTAACACACAGAACACAAATAAGCCGGAATGGGAGTAAATGGCTTGTTGCATAACTCAGTACCAATTCGGAGTTTTCAAAACTCCTTCCAATGGGAGTTTCGCCTTACTCCCATTATTTCCGCAGTTTTTAAGTGCGAATGCACTTTATAAGCGACCCTGAATTCCGGTGACCGCCGTCCGTCCACATAGCAACAGCTGCGGGTGCACGCGCTCCTCGTCTTCCTTGGCAACGGGGGGAGATGGGCGTGCGCTGCCTGGCCGCTGACATGGCACATACCCACGTGGGGGATTGGCCAGGAATCTCCTCGTCTTCCTTGGCAACGGGGGGAGATGGGCGCGCGCTGCCTGGCCGCTGACATGGCACATACCCACGTGGGGGATTGGCCAGGAATCGGGCGTGAGAAGGGCTAATGCACCCGCTTAAAGGAGTACTGACACGAAATTTCAAAGCTGAGATCCGCTCTAGCAATCAAGTACAACGACAACACAAATAGGTGTCTGTGCATGGCACATACCCACGTGGGGGATTGGCCAGGAATCGGGCGTGAGAAGGGCTAATGCACCTGCTTAAAGGAGTACTGACACGAAATTTCAAAGCTGAGATCCGCTCTAGCAATCAAGTACAAACGACAGCACAAATAGGTGTCTGTGAATAAATGCATCTTTCTTTCTTTGTAGTTGTGTGTGTGTGTGTGATCTCTCTTTCGCGAATATTACCGAACCGCGCAAATTCAACTCGTGCATTCGCACTTTCACATTCTTCCCCTGGGGGAAATGCGGGAAAATTTTTTTCAGTAGCATACGGGAGTTTCATTTTACTGCCACTACAAAGGGAGTTTCCAGGGGTACCATTGGGAGTGTATCGTTTCCTCGAACTGGGAGTTTTCAGGGGACGCGTTGGGAGCAGTGTTGACCTGCATTCGAGGTTTTTTTTTGTGTTGTTTTTGTGCGCTTGATATCTATGCGCTGCAGGGGAATTTAGTACTGCATTTGGGAGTTCTTAATGAGCGCCTAGGCCGCATTTTAATTTTTCGTTTAGGATTACGTAATTTCTAGGCTTTTTCCGCTTCAAACGTTGAATGGCGAAACGTGAAAAGTTTGTTTTCTGCACAGTCAATTCATTGCATAAAAATTACATAAATACGATATACGTGTGAACACGTTAATAAGACAATAAAAACACTGAATCAACAAAACACCTGCATCGAGAACACAAGGTACCTTGGTAAGAACTTTATCTACTACAAAACTCCTCAACAAAAAAAAATTTAAGCCATTTGCAAACAATGAGGTCGGCATGCCGTCGGTGCGCTGTTTGCTTGCACCTGCCTCCCAAACGCTGACGTTTCCGCACCTCCTGGCACGTTCCCCG
>CM023453.1:172324828-172467559 GCA_013339765.2 Haemaphysalis longicornis
CTATTCCATTCGTTAGCTCCGTCTCATTGAACCCTATTATGGGAGATGGACTGCATGGGCCTTCAACTATGTATGTGAGTGAGGTGGGGAAGTGGTCACTGCCATATGGGTCAGTGCCCACAGCCCCACTCGAGGAGAGGAAAGAGAACTGCGGAGCCAATCGCCAAGTCAAGACATGTATGTGTTGTGTCCTATGTTATGGTATGTAGGCTGTTTATTGTTGAAAAGGCATGCTCCTGAAGATGTAAGGAATTTCTCTATAAGGCGACCTCGGGCATCCGTGCGAGAAGAGCCCAAAGAGTGTTGTGAGCATTAAGGTCGCCTGTCAGGATGTATGGTTCGGGCAGCTGGTCAACCAGCGCCTCGAAGTCAGCTTAAAAGTGAAACATCAGGAGGAATGTATAAATGGATCATACCGTTATCAACCTATTAAATATTATCAAGCCTATTGCTACAGCCTCAAGGATAGTGTTCAGAGTGACAGGGTGGCAGGCTAAGGATTTCCGGCAATTATGGCCACACTGCAAGAAGAGTGTGTGCAGCCATCCCTGTCCTTTCTGAAGACCATGTAACTATTCAGAAAATTTGTGTGCTTGGAATTCAATGTGTTTCCTGAACACACATTACACTTGGCTGACTAGCATGCAGTATTTCGTATACATCGTCAAGATTTTTAAGAAGGCCTCTACAGTTCCATTGAATTATGTTTTCCTTTCCTATATTTAGTGTGAGAGCTACTGGAGTGTGTGTGTTTTGTTTATGTGTCGTCTTTCGGGGCTGTGACCTCGGCTTTTTTGGTTTGTCGGGAGGCTTTGGCGTCGGGACGCGTTCCTTGCGGTGCACCGCAGGCAAGAACGGCCCGACGTCCATCTCATCATCCGATGTCCTGGGTGTGTCTGAACCAGTTGTTCCGGCGGGCCCCCGGACTTGGCCCCCTTCGGGGGCCCTTCGTTTGAGCCGCCACCGCCGCACGTGTCGGGGGCACCAGAAGTGGCGGGCGGTGCGGTGGCGGTGGGAGCCGATGCGGGGCCCGTGGTGTCCATGGCACACTCCAATGCACTGGAGGACGGGAGGCAGGGACGGGAGCGGCACCGGTCCCGACGGAAGAGGTTGCCACCACAACCGCAGCTGCCTCAGCAAGCGGCGTGGTGGGGGTTTGGGCTGCCAGAGGCACCCAGGGGGGGGGGGGTGCGGCGGAGGGACCAGGTCAGACTCGCTGAACTGGGTCCCTGTGGAAACCAGACGCCGCTCCGCCCCCCGGCGAGCTGCGTCGGCGTACCTCCCGGGGGAAAGAGGCGAACCTCTTTTGCGCCTCTGGGAAGGTGATGTTCTCAGTTACCTTTAAATTAATGATCGCCTTCTCCTGCTTAAACTTCTCGCACGTTCGAGAGTAGGCGGCATGGGGTCCCTGGCAGTTGGCGCAGGTGAGGGTTGACGATGGACAATTATCAGAAGGATGATCATGCTGAGCACACTTTGCGCAGGTCAGACGACCACGGCAGGAGTTGGTTCCGTGCCCGAACCGCTGGCACTTAAAGCAGCGGCGCGGGTTTGGAATGTAAGGACGAATGGAGCATCGGATGAACCCTGCGTTGATATGGTCAGGAAGTGAGGAGCAGTTGAAGGTCAGGATAATATGTTTTGTGGGGATTATCTTATCATCTCTACGCATCGTGATGCGGCGCACGGTTGTGACACCCTGATCCTTTAGACCTTCAAGAATGTCGGCATCTGTCTCGTTAAGAAGATCTGCCTCAGAGATCACACCCTGCGAGCTATTCAGGCTGCGGTGGGGTGTGACCCTGATGTCCAGATCCACCATTTTCGTCTGACCAAGAAGTGTGGTTGCCCTGCTGCTGGTTTTTTACCTCGACGAGCACTTCGCCTGTGCGTTGTTTTTGGCATTGTAGGTTTTCCCATTATTCCATCAAGGTATTTTGTAATCAAAAATACTGATTGTGCAGCAAGAGGGCGGGCTGTGTCAAGAGATTCGATAACAAGGAAACGAGAGTATTTGTCTGGCTTTGGGAAGCTCATGCTTGGAAGTGGAGGGAAAGATACTTCGGTGCGGCCCTTTTCAGTGACCGATCACGTTTGGAGGGGGGTTTTGAATTTTCCATACAGCATAGAAAAAAGCAGGGGACGGGGGTACTTTCTTCTCAAACCTTACCCTGATAGCCTGAGGTCCCGAGGTCCCTGCCTGGTAAACAGACAGGGAGCCCATCCGCCGGAGCTTGACCTGGGCTCCGACCGCCACCGTTTGAGGCTTCTACCCTTCACCTTAAAACACATCACCACGGTAGGTTACAGTTTATGTTGGGGGCTCGGGTCCGCGATGTGTCGCCAACACCGTCACCATGAATACTCAGGTTCCCCGTGCGGGGGAATGTTCAATTAGATGCTAGATTTAGGAAGGATGATGAATACTGCTGTACTTTGGTCAGGGGTGTTTCGTTCAGTTCCAGCAACAGTCACATTTCTTCAGGAATAGCTGTTTCGTTAAACGCGTCGGTTTGCTTTCCCGGGCTTGGGACATGTTCAAAAACCCAATTTTTGGAAAAACTAAAACAAGGTGCCAATCCTGATAGCAGTTCTCTCCCGGCTAATAGGTAAAAAGTATTCCTACAAAGTAAAAGAACCACATTATCATTTTGCAAGTATACATGCCACGAGAAGGTAATATTTGTCTGGAATGAAAAAACACCGATCCGAACCACCACCGTACCATAATTTGTGAGTGACTACGGGGGCCTAATTCTTTGCCAAAGATTCCGTGTGCCTGCATATTATAACCTGGCAAGCACTTGTTGCCGCTGAACCTCATGTGCGCTCCAGCGATAGTCGTGGATATATATAACGATGAGACTAAAAAAATTGTAGGAGCGAAGAGTAACTATACGGCCTTTATCCGACTAGTGCGCTACATGGTTAAATCTCGAAATGCTGAAACAGGCCAACGATTCATTATCACAAACGTTTGGTGATTGTTACCTAAAGTAACGTAACTACAACGTAACTGCCTTGTCCGACTGGTTTGTTAATTAAAACGAGGTGGCCGTAATATTGTAGCAGAATGCGCAACGCACACGCTAAAATCAAGCCCTACTAGAGCTGATAATGCTGCGGAGCCGCCAGTATGCTATAATCTTTTCAAAATAAATGCAAGCCAAGCAGTAAGACGCCACTCATCGAAGTGCAGCTAGCGATCGCGGAAACGCCTTAGCGCCGCTGCCCAAACGACGTGCGCGCGCGCGCGTGTGGGTGTGGGTGTGTGTGTATGGGGATGAGTAAGGGGGGTGAGGTGGGCGACAACGAACAAAGGAAATTCGGAAGCAGAATCCGCTTGTTGGTTTACGCGTGTAACGGCAGCATATGTCTCGCATATACGTTTACAGCGCATGAACGCTATATTTTCGCGCAGTGCACGTACGTGCTTTTCGCTGGTGCATTGTTTATAAAATCCCGCTTAATCTTGGGCATAAATGTTTTCGTATGTAGTAACAAACAGTTCAGGCAGTACCTAATATTAATCATAAGGAATAGAAACCCCCTATGCTGGTTTCCGAGTTCAGCAATATTTTGACGTAACTCTCTAGCCGACGCCACAGTCACCGCTTTGTGGTTTTCGGTCATGTAAAGCAAATACACGCTCTAAGATACTTGAACCAACACCAAGGGAAGTTGGAAACTAGACTTGCGGTCATGTGTGAACAATATCAGCGATGGCAGCATGGCGGCGATGGCGTAGAGGTAGAAACACCCGCCTCGCGTGCAGAGGACCGTGGTTCGAATCCCGGTGCCGGACAATTCCCCACCGGATTAAAAAAAAATCCGCGTATTGATGGAATTGCACAAAGGGGCTTGGGGTGCGGCCTGACCCTGGCGACCATTGCCGGCAATGCACTCCCTCACCAGAGCAGGATTGGCCACCCTGGTGTAGTAATGGCCACAACCTCCCATGAATACGCCAATTAACCCTCGGCCCTCAGTCCCCAGCGGCTGCGAAGCAACTGACCACGGCGGCGGTCAGACCTGTGACGCAGCAGAGGGTGCTAAGAATCCCTGGATCCGGACAGGCCGCCAATGGAATCTGAACCTGGCAACGTTTAACGCGCGAACCTTATCTAGCGAAGCAAGTCTCGAGGTGTTGTTCGAGGAATTAGAGGGCATTAAATGGGATGTAATAGGGCTTAGCGAGGTTAGGAGGGCAGGCGAAGCCCTTACGGTGCTGAAAAATGGACACGTCCTATGTTACCGTGGTCTAGAGGACAGAAGAGAACTGGGAGTGGGATTTCTAGTCAATAAAAGCATAGCTGGCAACATAGACGAATACTATAGCATTAACGAAAGGAGCAGGTCTTGTAATTAGGCTCAATAAGAGGTACAAGCTCAAGGTGGTGCAGGGCTACGCGCCCACATCCAGCCACGACGACCAAGCAGTGGAACGCCTCTATGAAGATGTGGAATCGGCAATGGCTAAAGTAAAAACACAGTATACCGTAGTTATGGGGGACTTCAATGCTAAAGTAGGCAAGAATCAGGCTGGAGACAAGGCAGTTGGAAACTATGGTCTGGGCTGTAGAAATAGCAGGGGGGACCTACTAGTTGAGTTTGCAGAACGGAATAACCTACGCATAATGAATACCTTCTTCTGTAAACGGGAGAGTCGGAAGTGGACCTGGAGGAGCCCGAATGGGGAGCACAAAAATGAAATAGACTTCATATTATGCGATAACCCTGGCATCGTGCAGGATGTGGAAGTGCTCGGAAGGGTAAGGTGTAGTGACCACCGTATGGTAAGATCCCGAATTAGGCTAGATTTGAGGAGGGACCGCAACAAGCTAGTACGAAAGAAGCCGATTAAATGAGCTAACAGTAAGACGTATAGAAGAATTCAGGATCGCGCTGCAGAACCGATATTCACTCTTAACGAGGAAGCCGAGCTTACGACACAGGAAGCCAGCGACAACCTTACACGCATTATCACGGAGTGTGCAGTAGAAGTCGGACTATGGCTAGACAGGATACTGGTAAACTTTCACAGGAGACGAAAGATCTAATCAGGAAACAGCAAACATGAGAATCTCCACCGCAGCTGACAGAATAGAACTAGCGGAGCTCTCCAAGCTAATCAATAAGCGTAAGACAGCTGACATACGGAAGTATATTATGGAGAGGATCGAATACGCTGTAAAGAACGGAGGTAGCCTGAAAGCAGTGAAGAGACGTCTTGGCGTGGGGAAAAATCAGATGTATGCACTTAAGGATAAGCAAGGCAATGTCATCACAAATAGGGATAAAATAGTCACAGTGGCCGAGGAGTTCTATAGGGATCTGTACAGTAGCCAAGACAAACAGGATAATGCCGAACGAGACAGTAGTTCACAGGAGATAGACATCCCACCAGTAACGACCGAAGAAGTAAGGAAGGCTTTGAAAGAAATGAAAGGGGGCAAAGCACCTGGTGAGGATCAGATAACAGCAGACCTCTTGAAGGATGGCTGAGAAATTGGTCCTTGAAAAACTGGCAAACCTGTATACGCAATGCCTAATGACCGCAATGGTACCGGAATCTTGGAAGAACGCGAACATCATCCTAATTCATAAGAAAGGCGACATGAAGGACTTGAAAAATTACAGGCCGATCAGCTTACTGTCAGTCGTCTACAAGGTATTTACCAAGGTAATCGCTAACCGAATTTCTGCAACCTTAGATTTCAGTCAACCTAAAGAACAAGCAGGGTTCTGTAAAGGTTATTCAACAATGGACCATATTCACACGAGCAATGAGGTGATAGAGAAGTGCGCTGAGTATACTGAACCCCTATATATAGCCTTCATAGAATATGAGAAAGCATTTGACTCGGTCGAAACTCTAGCAGTCATTCAGGCATTACGGAACCAGGGGGTAGATGAGCATTATGTAAGAATACTAGAGGATATCTACAATGGGTCACAGCTACGATCATCCTCCATAGGGAGAGCAGTAAAAACCTATAAGAAAGGGTGTCAGACAAGGAGACACAATCTCTCCAATGCTATTCACAGCATGTTTACAAGAAGTATTCAGAACGTTGGATTGGGAACAGGTGGGAGTAAGGGTTAATGAAGAATACCTCAGTAACCTCAGATTTGCTGATGACGTTGCCTTGCTAAGTAACTCGGGGACGAATTGCAAAGCATGCTTTCCGCACTGGGCAAACAGAGTATAACGTGGGACTGAAAATTAATATGCAGAAAACTAAAGTAATGATCAATAACCTCGGGAGCAGCACAGCGGTTTGAGATAGGTGGCGAGGCAGTGGAAGTGGTAAGCGAATATATCTACTTAGGCCAAGTTGTGACTCCAGATCCCAACCATGAGGCAGAGATAATTAGAAGGATGAGAATGGGGTGGGTGCATATGGCAGACATTCTCAGATAATGAATAGCAGCCTACCATTGTCGCTGAAGAAGAAAGTGTATGACAGCTGCATCTTACCGGTACTCACCTACGGGGCAGAAACTTGGAGGCTCACTAAGAGGGTTCAACTTAAATTGAGAACGACTCAGCGGCAATGGAGCGAAAATGATAGGTGTAACATTGAAGGGACAAGAAGAGAGCGGAGTGGGTCAGGGAGGACAACTGGTGTTAAAGACATATTAGTAGAAATTAAGAAGAAGAAATGGACGTGGGCAGGGCATGTAATGCGAAGGCAAGATAACCGCTGGTCATTAAGGGTAACAGAGTGGATCCCTAGAGAAGGCAAGCGTTGCAGGGGGCGGCAGAAAGTTAGAAGGGCAGGTGAGATCAAGAAGTTTGCGGGGATAAATTGGTCACAGTTGGCACAGGACCGAGGCAATTGGAGAATAATGGGAGAGGCGTTGCCCTGCAGTGGGCGTATATAGGCTGGTGATGATGATGATGATGATGATGTGAACATATTTTGTACTGCAAAGTAAATTGCCGAAAAGGCAAGCGCCGCTGCCGTGCGGTCGTTTCCCAATGCTTCCGACACACCCGCGCGGCCGAAGGGTGTCCTCCTTTGACGTCACGACGGGCGCAAGCAATCAGAGGCGTCAAATACGAAGAGCGCGCGTCTTTCAAACGGGACCGCGGGTTTTGCAAGATACATTCCGGTTGGGCTCATTTACAATAAAATTCAATGTTATTTTCGGAGTCAGCACGGAAGAAACTATAGAAAGGTTCCTCTGACTCAATTTTTTTGGAAAGCGTTTCAGCTTCCCTTTAAGGAACATAACGGCTTGAAACCAGGCAGCTTGCCCGAAAACGCGTTTTTCTGCCTCTAGGCCACTGACGCCGATCGGCAGGGTTGTTTTAGAAAAGCTACAATAGCATAGAACGAGTGTTCCAAGGGAACCAGTAGGTGCCGAAGGAAGCGTACAGGACGCTTAGGGCGTGTTCCCATCCGTGCATACGATACACAGCATATCCTGCAAAAGCGCAAGCAGTCCTGCTTCTAAAGCGTTGCTTGGTACACCAAAGCACGTATTTGGTGTGCACGGATGCGTGACATTTTGGGAGGCACACATTTTTTCGTCGACACTAGCACTTTCTCGAGCCAAATAGTTTGATTGTGTCCTGTATTGTTTGGTGCATGCTGATTCCTCGAGCAGGTTTTATAGCGTTGCTTAATACACAGCCGTGGGTACGTGGTACGGATGGGTACGTATTAATTTGCTAGAATAACGGCAGCGACATTGGGGTCTGAGAGGTAACTTGAACAGTGCCATGCGTCGCTAACCGATGGGTAACAACGAGGTGATATGAATTAACAGATACGTTGCAAGGTCACGTCGTGCACCGCGGACAGAAATATCGAACTGGTCGCTGCCCTTATTTACTTACAAGCTACGCGCACCCAAGGCAAACATGTGCAAGAGCTGAGGAGCGGGTACACAGCGCCGTCGTGATGAATGTTTCGCCTGATTCTGAACATGTTCACGAGCTGGTCGCCTGTTCAAGCAGCGCCCCTCATTTTGTACTTACGGGAAAAATTCAATTTTTTACTTTAAGGAAAACTGCCACGCCTCAGCGACTTTCCTCCGCGTATTCTCGTGTCATAAATCAGGAACACAGACTTTGTCAACGAGCAGGTGCGGCCAGCGGGCCTCCTATTTAAGGAGCCTCTCTTCCATGGGCGAATATTTTTTTGGGCGGCTGCGCAGAGACCAAAATGGTGCAAGTGTTTCCCACATGCGCATTTTCTTTTTACTTGGGTGCCCTGTTTGGCAGTGCTTGCAAGATAGAACCGAAAGATGGTAAGAACATCACGCGCTTTTTTTTGCTCAAGAAAAGCGGTTGGATTCACCGTTATCATCTACAACCGCGGTGGAAATCAATTGGAGACACCTGAAAACCGGAACGCTTTTAAAATGTAGGTCTCGGGGTGTGTCGCAGAATTGCGGGGGACTAATCGCAATGCTTTTCCGTTAACGATTTCTGGCAATGTTATGGTAAAGTCAGAAGCTAGCGTTGTAAACGCTGAGACATGGTAGTTGCGAAATTTGTTGCAACCACGCTGGTACGGGCTTCTGAGTTCGTCTTGGGAGTATTTTTAGTGAAGCGTATTTACAGGTTGTGCGTGGACTGTCACGTTAAGTGCACAACACCATAATACATCCAATATAGCCACAAAATGTTTATAGGGTATAGTTACTTCTGACATGCGACTTGATTTAACAAAATTCTAGGTGCCAAGAATAAAAGTTAATAAACTGAACGGATTATATAAGCACGTTTGCGTTGGAGACTGCAAAAAGATACCTGGCATGTCACTAAGGGTACACTATTTTTTTTTACCTGCCACACGGTGGTGCAATATGCACCCAGAATTCGACCAAGGTAGAAGCCTCTTCCGGGTTAATTATCTTCGATTCCAATTCCGCTTTCTCTCCGACACTCGCACTACCGACGCCTCCCTATACAACTCAAGCCAGGCTCATGCTCTGGTGGTTGTCTACGCGGACGGCACCCCTCTGACCTCCCTCAAAACTCTGTCCACATCAACCAGCCCTGCCGAAGAAATTGCTATTGCCATCGCCGCTACCACTGGCTCCGCATACCTTAAAATTATCCCAGATTCCCAGCATGCCTGCCGTAACATTCAACGTGAATGCATCTCATTTCCCGCATTACGCATACTCGCATAAATCAATCCCCTCCCCGAGCTGTACATCGTCTGGACTGCCTTGCCACTCGTCCCTCGAGGGAAATGAGGGGGCTCACGCGGCTGCCCGCACCCTTCCACACCGAGCGGTTCCTTTAGGCACAGAAACCACGGTCCAGCCTCCTCCACCTCCCGCTGTTCCATCACGCTACCACGACACCTTCACCATTATCGGCACATTCGTCTCACTTTGCCTGAGCCTCACCTTCAACTAATCAAGGAGGAAGCAATCATGTGGCGTCGATTGCAAACACCTATTACAACGTACCCATCCTCCACGTTATTTCCTCTACCCTATACACCCTCTCCTGTTACTACTTCCGCCTCTCTTAATACTACCTTCGGCATGGTGCGGCCCTGTCGAAACACCCCATCGCTCACCCCTAATCCCAACCTATCCCCAGAGCTGTGGGAGGGCCTGCTCACGAGCTCCCGTCTCGCTGACCACATCTTTCTGGTCACCCGTGCCAGGGCTGCAGCCAAGGCCCAAGGGTACCTGGGCTGAGCCGAACACACCCCACCTAGTGACGGCTGAACCACCTCTGTTTGCTCTATTAAGCGTTTATTCTCTCTCTCTCTCTCTCTCTCTCTCTCTCTCTCTCTCTCTCTCTCTCTCTCGGTCACACGGGTGAAAATTGCAAACCGAGTGGCACTTCAAACAATATGAAAGCACTAAAGGTAATGCGCTAGACGGCGGTATGGCTTCTCAAGATGTGATGCACTGAGCTTGGTTGTTCTACTCAACTAACGTAGTTATCGGCAGGAGCCATGACAATACGACAGCTAAAGGTTCACGTTCTTTTGCCCTGCCTTCCAACGTTACGCCAGCATTCAAACTTTTGCGCACTTTTCCCTGCAGTTTAACGTAACAGGTAAACATTACCGAGATCTCATGGCAACAAAAATTAGTCATACTGGTCCGCAGGAAGCACATCCCTCCTTTTTTTGGAGATTAGCTGTTACCGGCCGAAAATCCTGAAGTGATTGTCCGGCCCAAGCGCAACACCTCCCCACCCCCGGAGTGCGTCTGGCGCGGGAAAGGAGCGTGCATGTTGTCATTCCTGGTAGTGGCATTGCTGTGGCAGCCTGACGTTCTGGGGTGTGAGGCGCGTTGTGGGGTGTTTTGGTGGCCTACGTCGCCTGCCATGGGACTTTCTACACTGGTTTAAAAGAACAGCACGTAGAAGAAGAAGAAGAAGAAGAAGAAGAAGGAAGGAAAAGAAGAAAGAAGAAGAAGAAAGAAGAAGGAAACGAAGAAGAAGAAGAAGAAGAGGTAGAGGAGAAGAAGAAGAAGTTGTAGAAGAAGAAAGGCTTTGAAGACCTCGACCATGGCTGCCCCAAACTGGGATAAGGGATTCAACCGCGGGGGTATCTCTACACGATGATGATGTTCGCTGCCACCTCCGAAGCGGGAGATTCAACGTTTAAAATTTTCAGGTACAGTAGACCTGACCCGGCACTTGCCGTTCCGGAACCGTTGTAGCTACTATTACGACCTTGAAATCGTGACCCACAAACCCCCACACTAGCGACACGCCTTTCTCTTTCTGTTCTGTTCCACATTGGCAGGAAGTGCGGCGCATGTCCTTTCGCTGATTTAATGATGTAGTCGGACCCACGCCGGCTCTCATCGCGCACAGCGGTTACTTCGGAGGTGGCAATTCGGGCGTGTCAGCCGATTGAAAACTTCGCTGTGGGCTATTCTACTGTCACCTGAAAAGATCGGCCACGTGGATTTGCAAACCAGGCAAGCTGAAACAAGAAGTTGTTGCTGTCGCTGATGTTACGTCACCGCATCACATGTGCAAGATTTTTAAAGCGAAGCTGCCTTGGCTTCGTCTACGGACTTTCCGGCTGCTGCTGCTGCTGTGATCTCAATCCCACAAGCCGCAGGGTTTACAACACCACCAGATCATCGTAGCCCTCCGATTATTGTGGGCCTTCGCCGCACAGCAGCTCATGGAGCAGGCTGCCACGCATTTTTTCATTGATCCCGATTAATTTGTCGCTGCTAGCCAACAAAAGGGCAACATCATTCTCGCCGACAGTGTAGGCTACATGTGCGTTGCGCGAGTCAGGCATGGGGACGAGAATGCCAGTTTGGCCACCTTGGCAGCGGCAGTGGGAGCGACGCCAACACTTCTCCGTCGGTCTCCTCGTTGAGTTCGCACGAGGGTTTGCGCTTTGTGGTTACATGAGCCATTACTAGACTACCCTGTCGGTTTCCGCGGAGATTTGAACGTCGACCTTCGAAAGTCGGCTGTTACCAGCAGCACTCATGAAAGGTGTCTACGGCGTGCGACTCCTTAGCTATCAACCTTCCCACTCATCACTGCCCACGTCAAGAACCGGTCGTGATATTAGGAGCGAAGCTCTTAAGCAAACCGTAATTTTTCGGGCTCGCAGTTAAAAATACCAAGAAATTGCCGAGCGTGCGCACGCGAGCGCGGGATTCGCGGCGACCAGCCAGCGTCTGTGGCGCTCGTTTGTCGAGTGAAGCATACCCACTTAGAGAGATTTGTCAAGATTAAGGCGACCGTCCGGCATTTAAGAAAACCAATAAAATGCCGAGCGCTTGTGTGCGCGCTCCTCGCGGCGACCGTCCAGCGTCATCGGCGCACGTTTGCTGACCAAGCATGCTCACCATGGGAGAGTGACAGAGACTGGCCAAAAAAAGGATAAAAACTCCAGCGCTTGCCGCTATCGTGGCAACACTTGCTCGGAACGGGGAAGGCAGGTCATAGCGTATGTTCCCTCCAACGTTATTTCCAATGATTATCACTTCTCAAAAAAGGCAGGACGCTCAGACTCATAGCAACAATGATGAAGTAAAGGTCGTTGCGGCAAGTGGCGAAGCAAATCGGCTGCAATCGTGTACTCAAGCCATCGTAAATATCGTGAAGGTTGCGTACAGCTTCGCTAGCTTCAAGTCTTACGCGTTAGTGAGAGCTTTCATCGTTTTTTTTTCCAAAGTTTTGTTTTTTATATTTTTATATTTCTGTATCTCGCAATTCTGTTTGCCTAGTCATCTCTATTTACGCTATTATAAATAATAAATGTGTTCCGTCCTCCAGTGATGCATCTTGGAGGAAATGCAAGGCGTTACTTGCATGTCCCATCCGCTTTTTTTGGTTCTTATTTGCAACGCCGTTTTTTTTTTTTTGGCGTTTTATTTGAGTCTTCTTTTTCTTGAAGCTATCTATGCGATGCATGTTAATTTAAACAGTCTTCTTTTTCTCATTTAAGCAGTCTTCTTTTTCTTCTTTTGTAATTTTTTTTTCTTCTTTCAAGTTCCCTCATTTTAGTTTTTCGAAATTTTATTCAACCAACTATTTAGTGTAACATAATTATAACCATTCAAAGCGTTACTTCCGCAATACTGCATGTTCGCGCAAATAGACGACATTAAACGGTTTGACCCATTTAGCTGTTAGGTGCGGAGTACCTTAGGACCGCACAATGTCCGTCCGCGTCCGTGCGCATAGCATTTACAATCACAAAAAGGATTCGAGTCTGTATCTGGTCGACCAGAGTTAGTTTCACTCGTCTCACCCATTGGGCTACGACCGTGAGTTCGTACCTGAGAGTCAAACGGCTCACTCCCTCGCCTGTAACGGTGCGGAGTACCTTAGGACCTCCAAATGTCCGTCCGCGTCCATGCGTGCGCACACCAGCATCAAGCAGAAATCAAGCAAAATTCGATTTAACCCTTGAATGCAGGTTCATTTAGGGAATAATCAAGGTGCAACTCACGGCTCAAATCCAATGATGGTTGGGGCGCAAATAGGATGTCACTCGGGGCGCAACTTGCATGTCATTTCGAGTCCGCGTACTCCGCGCCCTCGAAGGAGAGATGCTGCCATTTTTATGCGGATTTTTAGCGTTCTGTTCCGGCTTTTTTAGGCTTCATCTTGTTTCTTGGGGGCGGGGGGGGGGGGGGGGGGAGATGCATACCAGACACATTTTGGATTTGGAGACTTCCTTATAGTATTTTTTTTATTTTCCCGGTTTCTTTGTTGTTCGAACTTCGGGCCCACCGATTGTGTTCATTCACGCTATTATAACGACTACATGCGTTCCTTCAAGTTATCCGTTTTCCTAAAATACAGGGCGTTACACAGTCTGCCAATTTTGGGCTAATTTTTGATTCTCATTTCCAACGTTCTTTGAGTCATTATTAGTTTAGTCTTCGTTTTTTGGAAGTCTATAAAATACGTATTCTTGTTTTTTTTCAGCAGATTTGTATAAAATGGTATTTTTTCTGGCTTTCGTGTTTTGTTTTTCGATATTCTGTTCGACAAGATATGTCTATTCATACAATTGTAATGATTAAATGTTTTACTTCCGCCAATTCTGGACGTTTGTTTAAATACCCTGCGTTACACGTTTTGCCCATTTTCGCTATTTTAAATCGTATTTCTCGTTCTCTTTAGTCGTTTTGATTTAATTTTTCTTTTTGCCTAGGGGACAGATATGCAGCTTAGACTGGATCCCGTCAGCTCATTTCTGAAAATTTAAATTAATTTTTTTTCAATTTTGTGGTTGTTCGAACTTCTTCTGTGCAACCGATTATTTCATTCGCACATAGAAAACTATAAGCGTTACGTTAGCCACTTATGCATTTTTGTGGAAGTGCAGAGCCTTACATGGTCCTGGATGTGCAAGTACACTGCAAAGAATCCTAAGCAGTAAAGTGTGCTCTCGTGGTCATTGATTGTTGGTGTTTCTTCGCGTCACTTAAGCATTGTTAGCTTCTCCTTTAGACTTTGTTTAGTGTCATGCATACCCAAATGTATTTTTTGCATGCAGTCACTTTAGCTTAAATACACATAACGTCTAAGTAAGTTTTACTTCCGCCCCCTGTGGCGTTCGTTCATGTATTGGTTTCAAATAATTTCATAATTGCATTCTTGAAGCGATTGATCTCGCTGTCAACTTGTCCTAAAACCGTCAGGAAAAAAAAAAAGAATTCATCGGACTCACACAAAAGCAGTTTTAAAAAGAGCGGGGGAGGAGACAGAGGTCAACTTTGCAAGCAAGAACATCATTGTTATGCGTGATTCCTCACATTGGGAGAGTTCACGTTTTAATGCCCGCAGTATAATGCCATAGCGACCATACGTTAACGCCGTAACGCACTGCACTGCAAACTCGCAATTTCAATCACTTTACCTCCAGCTGTATTCTTCGACAACGAACATTGGCCGGGCCACGCACTATTTCTTCAAGAACTGCAGCCACTACCTAAGAGAGCTCCGCCCTCATCCTCCGCCTGAAGTGACAATAAAAGTGAGCATTCCATACTTTTCTCTCAGTAGCAGCGGAGCCTTGGGCTACAGTGTTGTGAAGAACTGGCCGTCATTCAGTGTTTAGGAATGCCTGTAAAGATGAAGCCGGCTGTTTTGTGCTCTCTCGGCCTATATCGCACATTGAGTGCAGGCGCCGTCGAGGTTCCTGCAGATACCTGCGGCGACGACTTCTTCCATTTCATTCCGATTGCGTGTCGAGACAAACGCGCGCCCGTGGGAGGTTATGATAGAGCGTGTTTTTGTTTATTTGTTTATTTCGAGCACCTTCAATAACACAAGCATTGAAGAGGGGAATGGGTTTTGGATACCAAAAAGTAACAAGGCGGCAAAAAAGTAACATAGGCTACATATGGTGGTAGTAGAGACAAAGGGCTACACCAGAAAATACGCTAGTCGTCATTCTGGACCAACCTGTAATAATATTCGCGCTGTAAACAACAAGCGGAAAGGAATTGCCGGCTACAAAGCAAACTGCACGAAGTTTACACAGTACTGCACAAGAAATGTACAAAGCATGAGCTCGACATCAGTATTCAAAAGAAATTAAAATAAATAATAACAACAACAACGTTAACAGCAGAAATAAATTCCCATTCTACACCCGAGAAAGGCGAACAACGATCGGTAAAAGAAACATTTGAATCCACTTTTCATGCCACATCACCGGGAATGTGGAAGTTTGGTTTTGTGGCAAAAAATATTTGCAAGCATGGTACGCGTGGTCAACATGGGAAGAGTGGTAGGATAGCCTTGAGGTCATGTGACTGGCTAAACACTGCTGGTATTAAATTTTAATGAGTAGGCAGAGGCGGAAAACTTTTCTTCGTTAGGATAACGGCGGCCATTACAGTTAACTTCGTTGGTGTTGCGCCAGCGTTTCTGTTGTAAGTTGTAAGGATAAAACGGGGAAGCGTTTTATTCTGGACACGTTCAAGGGGGTGTTTCAAAAAAGCTTGATTCGGAACCCAAAATAACGCGGCATATTCTAATTTTGGTGTCACAAGAGTTTTGAAAAATCACAGGTTTAATGGAACCTGGACTTTGCGGATGTTTCGCCGGAGGTAACCTTATGTGCGGTTGGCATAACTGGTTATGTATTCGATGTGCGTTTTTCCTGTGAGAGCTAAAGTTATAATTACGCCTAAATACCGATAACATGAGACGGTTTCCAACTGGGCTGCCAGCTGAGGTTGTATACTGAACATTCTTCGTTTTGTCGAGAAAACCGCATTTATTTGCATTTGCAGGGTTCAAATACATTTTCCAGGTTTCGCTTCATCACAGGACACCATCTGTATCTGACTGCAGCAAAGGCTGGTCAGCATCATTCTCTATTTCTTGATAAAAGACGTAGTCGTAAGTGTAGAGCTGGATACGACATGAAACAACATTTCGGAAGCTCATTAATGACCAATAAAAGCACTGGTGGACCTAAAATTCAGTCCTGTGGCACACCTGCAATTACAGAAACAAAAGGGGTATCGTAGTTGTTCACAGTAGTGTACTGAAAGTGGTCTGTGAAAAAATAATTTTGGATTATTTTCACCGTTAACGTAATTGGTTAATAGGTTTGGATCTATCTTCAGCGTGGAAACTCAACAGTATGAAACGATGATCAATTTTATCAAAGGTTTTCGAAAGATCCGGAAAAACACAGTCTACCGTGGATCTTTTGTCAAATGTAGAATAAAGTGTGTAAAGTGTGTAAAGTGTGTAAAGCGCAGAAAATGTGTTTCGCATAAATTTGAACGCTGAAATCGTTGAGATTAAACAAACAAATAATTAGATTCCAGAAAGCGGAAGAGTTGGGTGTACAATACATGCTCTCAAAGTTTGCAAGGAACGCTTGTTAACGATAGGTGGTGGTAGTTAAGTGGAGAATTTTTGTCACCTCATTTAAACAGAGGGACCATCTTTCCGATTTTCTAATGTCTGGGAAGCGGATCTGGGGCTAATGATTGCTATAAGATATTTTCTAAGGAGATAGAAGAGACATTTTAGTTTGTTTTAAGAATCTTGAGGTAAAGTTACTGGGCTCAGAGGACGGTGAAAACTTTAAGGATTAAATAAACTTCACTACTCCGGCTGATTCGATGGCAATAGGAAACATTGAAGGAAAATCCGTCGGTGAAAGGTCAGGCGTTCATTTGTAGACCATGCGGGTGAGAAGAAAGTTGAAAAAGACATTCTTCAACTTGACTGGCAATCGGCGAGTGGTATAGGCTGATCCGATTCATCGTTAGAAGAAATGCCAGCTGTATTCCCTAGCATTTACCACGTTCAAAACTTTCTTGGGATCACGTGCCTACAAGCTGGGCAGGGTATTATAGAAAAATTGCTTTTAGCAGTCAGACAGAGAGAGGAACAGGTTTCATTTGTGGCCAGGCTAAGTAGGGACAGTTGAGCTGTGGAAGCGGAGCTCTGGGGGCCCGGGCCCTGTACAAGAGGGCGCACTGACTGCGCGTTCGACTGCGGCGTGAGGGCAGACCACCAGGAGTTGGGGGAGGGGGGGTTGAGTAGGGGAAGAGGAAGCGGTGCTGGATGGCGTGGCGGGGTATCTTCGTAGTCCCCGCAGAGTAGACAAGCGGGTGTGAGAAAGAGGGATGGCAATATGTGTGTGAGGATGGATTGAGGGCGTTTGGATCTGTCTCCAGAGTGCTATTTCTACGGGGGATAACGAGGGGTGATGTTGTAAACGGGTGATGCGTGAAAGCCTGTGATCGAGGGCGATTTGCCGGAAGATGAGTGGTGGCTTTAGGTAATGCGGAGGCTGGGAAAAGAGAAGGGGGCCGGGTTGGGGAGCCCGGTGTATCAAAGCTTGGGGCGTCTCGTGGGCCATATCCGCGCCGCCAAAGCTCGTATGGCCAGGAGCACACAAAATGGATATAGTGCGTTCAAGAGGAGAGTGGGGGCAGAGAATGTGTGAGCGAGGGGCAAGTGATGCCACTGCAGACGTTGATAGCATCCCTTTGTGAATTCCTAATAGGAGGGTGTGGGTGGGGTTGAAAGGGGTGGCCAGTGCAATTGCTACTTCCACTGCGCCGCGGAGATGAGCCGCGCGTATGGTGGCTGTGGTAGAGGTAATTTGGGTACGGTTTACTGCTGCTATGACGTATGTATGGCGGCGTTGCTGTTTTGAAGCATTAACGAGGAAGGGGGTAAGTGTTTGGCATTATATTGCCATGACCCATGTTTTGGGTTTGTTTATTTATGATTCGTTTTTGCCGACAGGCTGCGCAGGGCTATGTTATCTGTGGTATCCGTGGTACAAGTGAAGCACATGTTCCATTCTTTATGCCGCACGTGTTATCTCTTTTCATAGGCTTCGAACTAGCGTCACCAGCCTAGAACGATCTTCGTTGATCTACAGTGTTCTGGATACAATTCGACTATTCGAGAAACCCTCGCGCCGAGTGATAAATTCCCGCAGAGCAGATGCCGCGGCTTTCGAATCGTTGACGACGCTCGCCTTCGCATGTCACTATGTTGAGCTGCTTCACCGCCTGTGTATTCTTTGAGTTGTTAGGGGAGCACAACTTCGCTACAATAAACTTGTTTTCCTTGAAGACAACTTCGTCGTCTGTGGCTTCGTGAGAATATTGTGCTCGCGCCAGGTGACGGTTTGCGTGATAGTTGCGGTGCATGTTGCAGGGGATAGAGAAGCACTCGATTTTCTCGAGGGATGAGGAGGATTGGGGAGTGCTGGATGGGCTGGTTAATTTTGAGGGAGAATGGGGTGGTTTTTTCCGGTGGGCGTTAGGGTAAGGCGGGATAGTTGAGCCTGTCGTGCTTTTATACGCTCGGGTGGTGTGTTAAAGGTACCCGTGTAAACAAGAGCATCGGAAGCAGCGCTGGGAGGTCCCATACAAAAATATTGTATGGTCGGCTATAGAAAATCCTTTTTATGGTCGTCTTTAGCTATTTGGCCCAATAATCTTTAGACTTTTCTACGGCTGTCTTTAGCTATTCTTATCGACATTCCTATGGGTGTCTTTAGGTTCTTCTATAGCCGGTTATATGGTTGTCTTTAGCTATTCCTATCGACATTCCTATGGGTGTCTTTAGCGTCTTCTATAGCCAGTTCTGTGGTTGTCTTTAGATATTCGTATCGACATTCCTATGGGTGTCTTTAGCTTCTTCAATAGCCGGTTCTATGGTTGTCTTTAGCTATTCGTATTGAAATCCCTATGGGTGTCTTTAGCTTCTTCTATAGCCGGTTCTATGGCTGTCTTTAGCTCTTCTTTCGATATCGCTATGGCTATAGAAGAATCTAAAGACACCCATAGGAATGTCGATAGGAATGGCTAAAGACAGCCATAGAAATGTCTAAAGATAATTGGGCCAAATAGCTAAAGACAACCATAAGAAGGTTTTTCAATAGCCGACCATACAATATTTTTGCATGAGCTGCAGCCAGAAGAGAATCACCACTACTTGAAACACAGCGACAGCAGCAGCCGCTGAGAAATTATTAGCACGCTGCCATGCCGGCATAGAGCCTTGCAGATCTCTAGAACTTGTCATGTGGCACTTAGGTGCATTATGTAATATATGCTACGTGAACACTTCAGCGATATAGGGGGAGTGCGAGGTTGCGATTGCAAACACTTCGCCAGTTTTCATTCACAAAAGGCTTAAACACAGGCATTCAAGGAAAGCAAAATCAAGGGGTTTATTCATTCCATTCATCACATAAATGGCTACTATCTATGCTACTTCACCACCAGTAAACAGTTGTTCACATACGCCGATCGAAAAACACAGCACACGCATTCTAACACTCTGGCTCACGCTTAAGTGACTCGCTCGACAGCCATACGACGCGGCACATTCCCCGCGAACGTCCGCCGAGACACAAATACCTACAGGTGCTGAATAGTCCACAGAAAAGAAAGCACTCATAAGTCGTTCATTACACTCAGTACTCAACGCACACAGCTGCAAGTTCGGTGGCTAAAATGGAAATGCACTCTCAATAAAACAATGAAGATGGTCGCACACAATGCAATGATAAAAAAACGTTTTTCCAAGTTCACTCAATTAGTTCCTTGTAAGTTTTCTCAGTTCGCAAAAAAATTATTTTTGTCACATCACCGCGGCCAAATCTTCACTTCTGTCTACGTTGCAGTGCCCATGTGGTGCAGAATAGTTTCGAAAAGTATTCGTGACACCAAAAAAAGTCCTGCATTTCTCGCACTATAGAGTCTCTTCAGTTCGTAAGATCACTCACCCTAGAGTTTTGCGCACGATGAAATTCCTGTCACAGTATCGCAGGTATCCATTTTCGCATGACTTGAAGTTGATGTTGAATTAATCGTAACACTGTCACCGTAAACACCGAAATTCACGACACCAAAAAGTTGGCGTCACACCATCTACACGAGCACATTGCCGTCGAGTCGAAATTCCCAGCACCAGGCAACACGTGCCTTGCCCGCGCACATGAGCAAGGAGACGAAATGTGGCTGACTGAGTACATCCAGGTATAAGCAGGTCCATCGCGATAGCAAATAGTGCGGGTATACATGCCCATCTTTCGATCTTTTTCTAACTTGTTTGGTGTGAATTTTTTTTTTTGGTAAATACAAGATCGCTTAACGTTTTGTTTTCTTCATCCGAAAAAAGTTGTATCTGTTCTCAGTACTCAGGGAACATTGTCTGTCACTAGCATTGCTGCGCGCAGGAATACTAACACAGCGCGGGCTGCCCTGGCCGTGTCCTTCGGTACCCATCGCCAAAACCAGTATGCCAAACAAACAACAGAAAATAAAACAGGAAGCAGGGGTGTCCCCCCTACCCTTTCATCGCTTCCAAGAATTTCTTCACCGCGCCTCCTTCGGTCCGGCGTGGGTCGCTCTCCCCCTTTCTCAATGACTAATCTGAAAGTGGGGTCCGCGGGAGAAAGAATGCGGTTGTTCGCAGCTTCCAGCATATTTCTGAGAGAGCGTACCGTGGGCCGCGAAAGTTATTTCCAATCTGCTTCGACGCTGTGAGGGCCATTTTCAGAGAAGCCGGCTTTTTCACTTGACCGCGGCAGCGAAGGGCCACAGAGGAATAATTCTACGAAATTATACGTCTTTCGGTCAACATTCATTTGCAAGCTTTGCGGACGCGCAGTATCCAAGTTGCAACCTGAATTTGAGCGTTAATCAGTAGCTTCTTTTAATTGTACTTTTCCAGTATTGTTGGTATAATAAGTACCTAACCTTATTGAACAAATACGTTCATATAACCGGCCGATCAACCTCGTCATCGTTATCCAATCTGTGTTGTAGATGTAGCTAGGTAAATCATGAGTATATGAATTTCGCGTCATAAGTCACATTGAAACCAGCAGAATAGGATTTAATGGTTGCTCGAATTATACCTTTATAGGCTAACACTTTTCGATTAGCGGCTGGAAACTTGGAGCCTTATGTTACTATGTAGTTAGCTAAAGAAGCCTTTATGGATGCAGGCTTGTAAGTTCTGCGCCAAACGCTTTCTTAATGCCGGCAAAATGTTGCTTAATTATCACACATCTAAAGGTTTACAGTTATATATTGTACTGTACCCAGCCGCAGAAGTTTTTATGGCTGCCTCACTTTAGCTTTAAAGCAAATTCTCTCCAATAGCTGGCAGAAGACATCCGTATGGTTCCAAGTTTGTAGACTTAGAGCTAAACAACGGCCCATAGCCAGCCAAATGAGCTTTTATGGCTTTCTCTCTATAGCTTTAGGACGAACTCTTTTCAATAGCTGGCAAAAGACAGCTGAATGGTTTGAAGTCTGTAGACTTAGAGCGAAACAACGGCCTATAGCCAGCCGAATGATACTTTTATGGCTTTCTCTCTATAGCTTTAGGACGAACTCTTTTCAATAGCTGGCAAAAGACAGCTGAATGGTTTTGAGTCTGTAGACTTCAAGCTAAAAATGGTCTATAGCCAGCCAAAAGAGCTTTGCCGCGGCTGGTCTATAGAACTGAAGCCATACATATTTCTTTAGCTGGCTACAGTTACCTGAATAGTTGTGACTCTATAGACTAAATACACTAGGATGTTCTATAATCGTCTAAAGAGAATTGTATGGTTTACAGTCTTTAGTGCAGGATCTATAAAAACTTCAATAGCTGGCTATAGCCTAATTTATGCCTTTTTATGGGTGACCATAGAGACCCATAGGCGGCCATAGCTCACCATACATTTTTCAATAGACGCCCATAAGGCATTTTTGTATGGGGTAGCTGTAGTCTACGACTATATAGTGCGCGTTGTATGGCCTCGCTTTGGGTTACTTAAGTGCGAGTGATTTTGAGATTTGATAGCGTATACGTGATGCGTGGGGTCAAGAGGGCGTGGGTGATCTTGAGGCTATCGACTCCCGTGGGTCATGTCCTCGTGCGGTGACGGGCCATAGGAGCTCCGATATTTGGACTGCGTGTGTCTTGAGTAGGTGCGTGGTGTCTGTTAGTTGATTTTGTTGCATAGGGAGCCCTACTATGTAAATCTAGTTGCTAGTTGTATGGCAGAGTCCCACAAAGTGACTTGGATGTTGAGTGTCCATTGTTTGGTTAGGTGGGTGGATGGGAGCAGAAGGAGCTGTGATTTGGGAGGAGCAGGGTAGTCCTGCTGTAGCTGTCATTGTTGTGGCCACTAGTTCGAGGGGTGTTGGATATGCGCGTCGCTGGCCGTGACATCCATACTGTAATGTTGTGAGCGTACAAAC
Source organism: Haemaphysalis longicornis (assembly GCA_013339765.2). Taxonomy (NCBI): domain Eukaryota; kingdom Metazoa; phylum Arthropoda; class Arachnida; order Ixodida; family Ixodidae; genus Haemaphysalis; species Haemaphysalis longicornis. The sequence continues at coordinate 172,347,011 of CM023453.1, forward strand.
CGCTCTGTGGTGTGGGTATTTGTTTTAGAGCCGGGCAAGGGGTATTAAGGCTACGTTGATAGGCGTGGGGGAAATTATGGAGCCCTTTGGGGTGCCTTTAGCGGGCAGTGCCTTTGGCGGGGTTCTTTGGCGGGGGTTCCCTTTGGCGGGAACCATGTAAATAGACTAAGCTCAAGACATGATATCCATCAAAACTTCTTGATTCATGAGGAAAGGAAACATCCAAAGGGGAACAGGCATTGACGCCTATTCATCGCGGGATTAGTGGGATGTCTACGGAAATAGAAGTAGGGAAGCCTGCACCGAAAACATCAGCGCCACAGAATACTGTGAAAAGGGGAATAAGTTTCAGCAACCTTGATTGGAAAAAAAGCAGAGAAAAAGGTTTCCCCCCAAACAGCAGTGGTGCCAGACCGAATACCAATGCAGATGATAAAGCTGCTTGGACCAAAAAGTAAGGCATCCTTTATGAGGGCAACAGAAAGGTGATACAAACCAGACAAATACCGGTGGATTGGCTATAAAGTAGAATGAATTTAATATATAAAGGAAGAGGTAACAAAGCCGGCATTGATTGATACAGACCCCTCACAATAACGTCAGTGGTGTATAGATTCGTAATGCAGACGATAAAATCAGAAATTCAGCCATGGATGGAAGAAAATAAAATCCTTGGGGCACCCCAGAATTGATTTAGACAAGCAGGCTACTGGATGATATGTTCCTGATAGCACAGTGCATTAAAATTGCGAAGGGCGTAGAATACACCATTATGGATTACGTTCTTAGACATTAAAGGGGCATACGACAACGTAAACAGAGAACTGCTCTCGAGAATGCTGAAACTGGAGGGATTAGGTGGCGAGTTAATACAGTTCCTTACAGCAGTCTATAAGATATTAGAGCGGAGCTGACATATGAAGGGCGCAAATGCGCACAGCAGGTCAACACCCAGCAGAGATAAAACAGGGATGCCCTTTGAGCCCAATACTGTTTATGCTTTACATGGCAGGGCCAGAAAACAATTAGAAGAAAGTCAATTAGAATTCAACATAACGCATATTTTGCAAGAAGTGGTACAAGTGTATTCCGGGAATGTTACGCGCAGGCGACATGGTTCTATTAGCTGATAACCAGACCGATATGCAACGGCTCGAAATATTAGTCGTGAGGAAACCACTGCCCTCGGTATAAATTTTAGAGTAGAAAAAATCGGGAATAATGGTTTTTCAATGACACTAGCACTAATTCAGTGTCAATGTAGATGGCTAATTACCAAGAGTCAAGATATATAAATATTTGGGGTGTGGATAAACGAAGCGGATAAGGAAAGCGAAACACAGCTATAATGAAGCGTAGAGCTCTGTGGGGGTATAAAGAAATGTGAAGTAGGAGTTGACTATGGAAAGGAGCAATGGTTCAGAGTCTCACATTTGCGAATGCAGTACACTGCTTAAAATCAGACGCCCTAGTAGGCCTTGAAGTAAACCAGAGAACGGTAAGCCGTTTGGCCTTAGGAGTGCATGGAAAAACAACTAACGAAGCAGTGCAGGGAGATACGGGCTGGGCGTCGTTTGAAGTTCGAGAAGCGCAGAGTAAAATGTTGTTTTTCAGAAGAAGTTCAGAGCAATGGATCAGCGTAGGTGGACAGCTACGGTTTTTATGTTCCTATACAGGAAAAGCGTGAACTCGCAGTGGCTACAAAACGACTAGAAGGCTAACGATGAAATACGGAAAGAACAGTGGGAGAATCCAATGCAGCCAAGGTAACCGCAAAAGAGACAAGGCACGTAGAAACAAATAAATGGAGAGAACAATGAAATCTAACACGTCGTTAGAGATGTACAAGGCTGAGAAATTGGACATCAGAAAAAAAATACTTCTGCTGTAATTCCAAGGGCAGTGCTTTGCTTGTTGAAACTAGGACAGGTTGCTTGAGAACTAGGAGGTTTCTGGGGAGGTATACACAAAAAGATGGGGTATGCGTGGTCTGTCGAAAAGAAACAGAAACAACGCGGCACATAGTGTTAGCACTCGCGCGTATCCCTCCAAATCTACATAAGGAAAATGTTCGCCTTCACAAAGCCCTAGGATTTAAAGGGGCCATGCAGATAAAACACCACTTTCGTTCATTCAAACGCCTGTAACGCCTCGTTAGAATCATAGGAACACTACTTTAACGTAAATGCTTCGCAATTAAAAAAAGGGAATGGCCGTGCGAGTCACTACCTCATTTCCCGCAACAGAACGTATAATGCCATACTGCCGAGCTGCGCGATTGGCTGAGGCTGGGAAAACAAAACACAAGTTTTGCAGGGCCTATAGCCTTGCAGCACGAGCTATTTTTGCTTAAATGTAATGCATATATTCCATTGTGTTGTGTAAACTCAGAGCCTCCAACAATTGAAATGCAAAAAAGGTATCCTTTGTGAACGTGTGAGAGCTATCAACGTCAGACATCACTCAGAGGTGTAAACTTCTTTGGGTGAAATTCTGTGGTGTAGAGGACTGTATGAATTTTTATTAACGTGCGACGGTAGATAGCCACGTTGGAGAAAGTCAGCCTTGATGTCAAGCGGTTCTTCTTTGATCGCGTCAAATGTCCTTTACGCGGGGTACGAGTAAGTCACCGACCATTAGTGTAGGTGTTTTATAATGCACGTTTTAAGTTTCGCTTTGGTTTCATTTCAGTTCTTGGCGAGCGTCTGCACAAGTTTGGACTCGTGGTCGGAGCGTTCTCCTGAAGCTACCTTTCTGGTATGTCGATTGCGATTGCGATTATTTGCGATTATTTCCTTGGGTGTCATTCTATTGGTATCAGTTTCTAAGACTTGCAAATACAAACCGCTCAACTGTATTCCTTTAATACGTACTGACACGAAAATGTATTAGTTGCACTAGACTAAGCTAAAGCTTTGCACACACTAAGACAATAGCAAATACATTCGATCTGGACCTTTGTTTACCTCACTACCAAATACGTGCTAGTAAGGTCAAACACAGGAAGGAACATAACTCTGCGTGTGTGCATAAAGAGTTTCCTGTCGTTGGTGTAGCTGCTCGACTGTTGTTTGTATGTCACGTCGGTTGCGAGTAGTAAATGCGGAATAAACAGAAAATACTGACTTATGGGTTAGGATTTAGAAACAAAAATAAGATAAACAGCACTGTCAATTGAAGCCTAACTTATTAACCCTATAAACTAGAAATACCACCTATTCGATTAAAAATTAAGCCATTGGGGTCGGTGAAGCACATTGGTGTACCCCTACTGCAACTGCTTACCCATGATTTCTGGTACTCAATGTATTCAAATTTTCACAGAAGTTTTATCGTAGCAATCTCTCGAGATAAGTTGGTTCAAATTACGGGTCACCTATTCATCTATCTCTGTGCTCCACTAGATTGCCGGCAGCAACTGCTCATCACGCTTTTTCTCTGCCTATTCATCTACCCGTTTATCCCACCTACGCTTTTCTACAATACCTTAGTATGTTTGTAACCACTGACCTGACCTCATCAAACGTAAAATTTTATTTTGCATGCTTCTTTTAGTCCTTGTGAACCGGTGAAATGTTAAGCTGCCGTGTCTAATATGGTCTGCGTCGATACCAAGTGCACTGTACGGGAAAAAACAGCGAAGCGTCCCACTAACCGCTGTCATCGAGAAATGTCCGCCAATTAGCGTACTTTGCCAAGCTCATAAAAATGGTTATCACACAGTTTTTTACCGCCATGTTTAAAATAGCTGCGGCGTCCTTCTCGAGGAAAACCGTTGCGAGTTTATCCACTTGCTTTAATCTCCAGGCAGTCTAGTTCATGATTTACCAGTTTATTTAGACGTTTTTATCCAGCAACTCTTTATGCATTTGCACGGTACAAGGCTGACTGGAGCTATTGGAGCCAACAGTATGCAAACGGATCAAAGTAGCCACTGTGTGTGAAAACACCGTGAGCGTAACACTCCACCGATCTATGAACAGTGCCAGAAACGTACTCTCTGATGAAGATTCATTAAGACAACTTTCACTATTTTACATCCGTGAAATCTACGGGAAGGCGTCGCATGTTTTTGTCGACGGCTCGGTCACGGCGTCTTCGTCGGCAGCGGCAGTGGTTATGCCGGGGAAGGACCTTACCCAACGTTTTAAGATTGCTCACAGGACGTCGTCTACCGCAGCAGAACTAGTGGGTTTACGCGAAGCTCTCCGCACATTTCTTGTGAAAGGCCACAGCAGTGCATTATCTTTTGTGACTGCAAACCAGCGCTGCAGGTACTAAGGTACCCAATGAAGCAAGGCGCGTACGATCAGCTGACCACTGATGTTGCTATCCTGTTTAAAGAGTTGAATGAAAAGGGCCACACGGTGGTGCTTCAGTGGATACCAAATCACTGTGGTATCACTGGAAATGATTTGGCGGATGCAGAAGCACATCAGGCACACCAAAATGGAACTCTCTTTTCTATACCGATCACAAGGCAGGATGGTAACGCGATACTCTACCGAGCACGTAAACAAACTGCAACCTTGCATTCGTCCGACCCGCAGAATCGACATGAACGCCTTCACAAGCTCGATCGAGAGCTCACGTGCTGGCTCAGTCATGCTCCTCGCCTTCGCCGAAGTCAAGAGATATTGCTACACAGGCTGCGTCTTGGAGTAGCATTGACTCGGGAGTATCTTCACACAATCGGACGAGAGGAGAGCCCGGACTGCCTTCTTTGCGGTTGTCCTGGGACTATCGAACATTTGCTTAGCGCTAGTCCAAAGTAATCTAGTGAGGAATGAACCTTTAGACAGCATTACTACGCTTCGACACTCGCCCTCTGTCCGAACAAAAGATTTTTAGCACGTGTGCTGACAACAGGAAAAAAAGCCTAGCCGTTCAAGCACTGCTTACATTTCTTCGTGGCTCCTCTCTGGATTCTCGGCTCTAGGTTGCGACAAAATCTAACATACTGCGAAATGTCTCAGTAGTTTTTTTTCTTTTCATGGACGTTAGTCATGTGCTGAAAAGTGAACTGTAGTCATCTGATTCAGTTGTATGTGAGACGTTTATTGGTTTTACTCCTTGTACATAGTTCATTTGTCGCTTTCATTGTCATTTCCCATACCTCCCATATTGATTCCTTTCTCTTTCTGTCCCCAGTACCCTCCCCCAGAGGGAAGTAGCAGACCCAACATCAACATCAAGAAACCTTTACTCTCTCTCTGTCTCTCTCATGAATTTGTATAAACTGGATCTTCTTGAGGGGTTTCATGGTCAGATTGTCATAATGTCAAAAGAATCAAGATCCCTAAAGATAGGAAGTAAATACCTACAGCCATGTAATTCTCACTATCTCTGTATTGCCTGAGTCTGTTGTGGCACGCTATCCTAAGATCCGTGTGCGTCCTTACACCCCAAACCCTCTCCAGTGTTACAACAGCCAGCGACTTGGTCATGGCTCGACAAGCTGCCGAAGGAAGGCGGTATGTGCAAAGCGTAGCCTTCCTGGTCACTCGTATGACAGCTGCAAAGCCCCACCTTACTGTGTAAATCGCAAACTACACAACGCCGCATACTTGCGCTCATGATCCCCATTGGAAAGGGAATAGAGGTAATTGTTTTGAAGTTCGAAGAGAACAGTACTTTTCGAGAACCACGCCAGACTGTGTTTAACTCACAGCAGCTTAGCCAGTGAGGCGGCTCAGGGGGCAGAGCTACAGTCAGCTAGAGTGCCCCTTGTGACCCTCCCAGCCAGCCCCAATGTACAGTACGTCCCCCCTTGGTGCCGGTGGCTCCGTGCATCTTCTCCAAAAGAAGTGTCAGAGGTTGCTCCGGTAACCGCTGATGCCCAGGCTGGGCCTGTAGCTGGCACTACTGTGCTGGTGAGGGCTTTGAGGCGTGCTTTCTCGAACAGGCAGCCTAGCCCTACTTTCGAGGCTTCACAAAAAGTCATCGACACAACGGCGAGATCTCCCGTGCGCGAAATATCACAAAAGGCGCTGCACTTGTATTGACCGGACAAAACATAGGCCACCTAGAGTCACGGCTCCTGGAATGGAGTCGTGAGCCTGTAAGGATGGCAGCACCGACAAATATTTGAGCCCTTGTAATATCGTAAGCTGGTGTTTGGCGATACTGTAGCTCGCTGGAACTGCAGAAGCCTTTTGAAAATTTCAGATGATATCTATGAGTGGCTCTCACAAAACCGAATACGTTTTATGCGTCTCATAGAAACTCATCTAAAGCCGAGCCAAACCATCTGTCTTAAGAAATATTTTATATTTAAAAAATACCTAAACAGTTGCATTACAGTCCTCTGGAAGATGTTCGATTGTAGCACAAAACTTAATCCCATGCCACAATTCAACCCTACAGACAAATCAGGAGAGGCTATAGCGGTCAGATTTATTATTTTAGCGAACTGGTACCAGTATACCCATTGCACATTCCTCTAGACCACGGCCTCTCTAGTATGACGTTTGAAAGGTCAATTCATCAGCTACTAGAGCCCTACCTAGCGGTCGGTTATTCCAATGCTAACCACCCACATTGAGTTTCTGCACGCACTCATGTTTGAGAATGCCTTCAGGAAAAAGTTTTTCTATCACTAGGATCGTGCTAATTGAACAGAGGAGCCAACCTGCTATAACGCAACACACCATGCACTCCTGAAAAGATCTGGCAACTGTTTCTCCGGTTTTATTTCCAGCACCTCAGTGGAAAATAATAAAGAACAGGCATGACAGTGATAATTTTCGTCATCATTGCACTCTTAGGTAGCCTTAGATAATCCTCAGATAATAATTTTAGATAATCCTTACAGTCCTAGATACGTCAGAACTCTGCGCCCACAAATTTCAAGGATGATGCCGCAGACCAGAAAAATGCCAAAGAATTATCTGAACTTCACTGTACACGTATAGACCACCTTGATATTGATGATACTGCAGAGACATTAACAACCCATGTTATCGAAAGCTGCACTAAATTTCATTCCCAACACTTCGTCTAGTAGGGTTACTAAGCCAAAACTTTGGTGAAATGATTTCAGGCAGGCCCGTAAGGAACAAAAAGGGGTACTTCACTATACACGTATAAACCACCTGATATTGATGATACTGCTGAGACTCTAACAACCCATATTATCGAAGCTGCACTAAACTACATTTCCAAGTCTTCTTGTTACTAAGCCAAAACCTTGGTGCAATGACTGCAGGCTGGCCCGTAAGGAACAGAATAAGGGGTGGAGTGCCTGGCGTAGGTGCCCGACGACTGAGAACCTGTTTCTTTTCGTGCAGACGAAGGCCAACGGCAGACGGATTTGCGTATTGCACAGAGAGAAGGCTGGAATACGTTTGTGTCATCATCTCATCATGTACTGATACTCGGAAAGTACGAAGAAGAATAAAAGCACTCCCAGAAGCAGCACAGTTATGCACCATCTGGTCAGCACAGAGACACTTTACAAAACCAAGCGAATGCTCTAGGCGGGAACTTTGAGAATTTATAGAGCTCAGCTCCCTATTCAAGTAATTTCCTGACACACAAGAAATCATGAGCAAAAGATCATAGGTGACAAAAAGGCAATCTAAGGTTGGCTATATTGCCCTTTTATCAAGCAGGAGCTCAAAGTTGCACTTACGGCTTGAACAATTGCTTACCTCTGAACAAAATGATTGACCGTCGCCTTATATATTTCTTGAGTACCCCGGTAATATAGGGATTCACCAGGCAGGTTATTAGTGACTTCATTTATTTATTTATTTATTTATTTATTTATTTATTTATTATTTTATTTATTTATTTATATTATTTATTTATATTATTTGTACCTCATGGACCCTTTGGGGGGCATTGCCACGAGGGGTGGGCAAAAAAAAGGCAAAGAAAATAGTGGAAAGGTGTGAAACAAACGATGGTTACATATCAGGGCAGAATTCTGCTATCGCATACCTAACACGACTGTTATCGGTAAGAACGGCCATGTTGACAGAGAGATTATTATAGTCGTTTGCTGCATGAGCAAAAATGAACGCTGAAGAGTTGTAGTGTGAACACGTGGCGCGTAAGCAGCGTTATAATGACTATGCCGCGAGGCTCTAGGAGCGGGTACGATTAACTGATTATTTTGGCGCAGCAATAAGAGAACCGGTAATAAAGAGACAGCGGTGCTATCAGTCGACGAAAGGTGATAGGAGGGAGGCGAAGTTGCGGTCTTGTAGTTATTTATTTATTTTCTCCTGTATGGGAGATGCATTTGTATATATTAACAATTTTTCTTCAGTTTTATTTGACAGATATAGAGAAATTTTATTTTCTGGCGAGGCTCAGTATAGCGAGTGTCCCTTAGGTGAGGAAGGGGCGCTACGTTATCTTGAGACCCTAGAGGTGGCTAGGCACTGAAGCTCGGGTTAAGAGCCCACGGTCACGTCTAGCCAATTCCAGTTCCTTTCCGTCTTCTCCCCCTCCCCCAAAATACAAGAAAAAGTGAGCAACAACACCCGCACCAGCAAACCTATGGCAGGTTTACAGCCAGGTTAGATAACAGGGGCAAGCACACAAAATGTACATTAAAAGAAAACCAATTAGTCGATCACTGAAAACATTGAAATACAAGAAAATCACAGCACGAAAAGAGCACAGGAAGCACAAACACTGCAGTTTGAAGAGGTCCTGAACTTTAACACCCACATATGCTAGAGGCAGTAATGTATTTTCAAATTCACGTAGTCTGGCTCCACTACACAGTCCGGCTACAGAGAAGCACACCCCAAAGAACAGTACCTCCGCGCAGATCTGAGGATGAGCAAAAGCTGTTTACTTCAACGCAGGTAGAAGCCATCCACAGCGCCTTAAATTCCGTCCTTCGGGCCCGACCATCACACAGGCACGCACTAAGCTCCCAAACACCGCACATCGCTTCGAAGCTCCGTTCATGAGCGCGAAACGTCCGGCATGTTCTTGCTTACAAAGTCGACGAGCTCGATGAGGATTTGCACGGCTAGAGAAATGTTAAGGTCTAGTCTCAGATATGAAGGTTTCAGGGGCAAACGGACGACATGTTTAAGTAGGGTACAATCATGGAGGTAGTGGTTTACTGCAGAGGCAAGCTGCCCACAAAAACCCCTGTTTTCGGGGAACAAGTCGATTGTGTGAAATAGTTGCAGCATACTGCCATGTCCGCTAACGGTGTGGGCGAGTCGTGTGGGCGGAGGAACGCAACGCGGTAGAGCGAGCGCGCTGAGTATTCAGCGAAACAACTCAGTGTCAGCGTTGTCGGTGTTCTATCGGTGCTGCCACTCTAACCAATCAGCCCTCAAAAGCCTCTCCCTTGCGATGTGCTCTGAAGATCGCGCTCCCACCTCTACGGCCACGGTTGTTTGTCAACGAAGACGGCAAGCTCATTTCCCCACACCCCCGAGTGTCCAGGAACGTGAAACAGGAAGGGGGGCAACAGAGGATACCAATAATTTATAGCTTTTATGAATTTCGGAATTTCGTGAATAGGGTCCCAGATGTTGAGGGGGTTTTCGAGAGAAATAAGTAGGGATAAGCGGTCAATATAGATGAAAACCCCACATGTAATGCCCCTCATGTAATGCCCCAAGTCCGGACTCTTCAGGAACCAATACATAAAACAAAAAATTGCGCCAATCCACCCTGTGATTGTTGGAAAGGAAAGCTGTAAACGGCACCCACAACGATTACCCATGCGACGTCTCTTAAATTCAGAGAGACGTCGCTGTACAAATAGTAAAACCAGAGAGTAGTGAAATGCTGCTTAATGATCACACCCTTTGTAACTTTAAAGAGATATTCTTGGTAAGGTTACATCAGTGATGGTGCATGAACCGTGGTTGGTTAAGTTGTATTGCTGCAGCATAGGAGTGGAAACTTTTTTTATAAAATGAAGGAAGCTCAGTCCCAGCATTACACGATCTTACTCCTCCATCTCTGCCGCCGCGGATGGACGCGACGTCATCGGCGGCCGAGGTGGTGGAGGAGGACGGCAAGAAGGAGGTGGTGGAGGAGCAGGAGGAGGAAGTACTTATATTCAGATTCTGAACGGCCCAGAGTGCGGCCCAGGGGAGTGGGTATTTCCTTCATTGGAGCCCATATGCAGTCCCCGCCGCCTGTGCTCTGTCCACCAGCTGAAGTTGGGTAGCCAGAGAGGGAATCGACAGCAGCATCTTCCCTTTCTGTTCTTGGTATTTTACAGAAAGAGAGAAGCACCCGATTATGTGGCGGAGTGTTCCTTGTTCTGAGCAATATTTACATTCAGCGGTCGTAGCGATTCGGTTGCATTAAGTGAAGACGGATCGCGTGTGGGAAGGAGCCGGATTGTATGTGCCGTAGGGTAGTTTGTTTTTGCTCTGGAAAGGTCCGGGTAAGGCAAAGGTAGGGTGTATCTCTGAAGGCCATAATGCTGGTTTATGTCCCTGAAAGAGGGAAGCGGGGGACTGTCCTCGTGAAGCTCCATTGCACGGGGGTAAAAGCGGAGGATTGTGGTGGGCGCATCGTTGCCCTCCATGGAAGTGTGAGCGGGTGTCCAGATCAGATGAATGGAACCGTTCGGGAGTGGGTTTTTATCACACGCAGTGCACGTCGGGACACCCAACCCGACTGGTAATTCCGGTAGGCTTGTTGGGAATCGGTGGCTACCTCCCGAACCCCGGGTTGAGTGAGAGCCAAGACGATGGTTGCCTCTTCTGCGGCCATCATGTCATGGGTCTTGAGTGAGGCACACGCAAGGAGGTTGGTTCTGGAGCGTGATGGCTTACTGGTGCCCTCGATGTTGGGAGGCGTCAGTGCAGATAACTGCGTGATTCCCAAAGAGGCTGGTGTTTAGCGCTTGAGCCTGTGCTTGTCGGGCACCCTCGCGGTGTGAGGGGTTCATATTTCTAAGCAAAGGGAGCATCTTTTGTTCTTGTCGCCAAGAGTGCGGGAGTACATCAAGCGGAGTGACATTCTGTGCTGCCCAGCCAATCTGGTGAAGGATGCGGCGATCCACATTTCTGCTCATTCGGAGCTTCTGGTTAGAAAGATGTCCCTCTATCAACTCTTCCACCGTGCTGTGGAGCCCCGTGGTAAGGAGTCTCTCTGTGGACGCACTCAGGAGAAGACCAATGGCCTGTTCAACAGCCTTTTTAATCATTATATAAAGCATCTTTATGTACTCGTAGCCGAGAAGAAGACAGAGGGTGGACGTAAGTGATTCTTGAGGAGAGAAAAGCTTGAACTAATCAAAAGGTATCGGATTCCTTGAGGCCTCGCTTCTTGGTGGCAACTCGCCTGATCATGAGTATGAGTTGATTGGTGCTGTGTTTGAGCGCTGCAACGATACGTCACTCTTGGTGTTAGCCTGGAGATGTAGGCCCAGGATCTTGATTCTGGTGCTTCGAGTGATGGCCTCGCCACCAAGGAGTATTTGAATGTGTTCCTTGATGTGTCGTTTGGCGTGAGGGCGGACGGCAAGGAGCTGTGATTTTTTACGTGAACACTGGAGGCCACAGGCTTTAGCACATTGGCGTACCACAAGTGAGATGCCATGCGTTGGTGTGAGCTTTCTTTCATTTTTGTAACTCTAGCACACGCACAGGGCGCGCACAGGGCCACTAAACGTGCCGTGGACAGAGCGCACAGTGTCCCGTGAGGTGGCGTGGCGCTATCACGTGGCATTTAACGAGAATGCAGGGGGTGAACTCGCAGATGTGCTTAGTGAGTCCACACCTGTCTTCCTCGTCTCCGCTTGGGCTCGTAGCTAAATTGGTAAGACAACGGGCTCTCGCTTTGTTGCGCTATTAGTTCCAGATTCGATTCCTGGCGGTGACAATAAATTCTTTATTTGTTCGCTGGAGTTTTCTGTTGACACAAACGGTCGCGAAAGAACCCTCGGGGGGTAGAGCTATAAAGCTTAGCTTTGAAAAAATAAAACAGTGCTCGAAATGCGTATTATTTTGAGGGTGAACGAATAGACGATGTAGAGCAATTGCTTCCGCATCATAACAGCTTATGGGAGGACTAATCCGGAAGCGTTGGGCTGTTACTATAATGTTCGGAGCACTGAACACGACGAATGCGGCACCAGGAGATGTCACCAGGAGATGTCACGAATGCGGCACCAGGAGACGCGTGTAACCCAGGACCAGCAAAGAGTCGTGAAGCCGTTTTAGGGTCAATTTTGTTGACTAATATAGAAAGCTGGGCCAGTTTGGATTATATTTTTTAAAGTGAAAACCAGGGTTTAAGACGCTAGACGTGGACGGCACTGGGCACCGTCATGCATTGCCCTTGTGTGGTTTTTGAATGCTTTCTAACATCTTCCGCAGTCGGGCCATTTTTTCATAACATGTGTTGAGGGTGCCTTCAAACTTCTGTGAAAATGCGGTGCTGTTCAAAGACACTGTGTCACACCAAGGGTCGTGGACAAGCTCCTTGACCAGACGTGACTCAGAAGCCTTTGTCAGCCGCTTCCTTTGCACAACGGGTGCCTCTTTTATGCCAAAGACAACGTACCGGTGGTCCTAAAGCGTCGGAGTGTCCTGCACTTCCAAGAAAACCCTTAGAAGACCAGCCGTTCCACCCGCCAAAATGATGCCGATCCCGGAGCCATCCGTGTCTGTATTCTTTCCTTGCGTAGCGTCTTCAACACTGGTTCCTACTTCAATTCTGTTGTGCGGAATTCCCAAACGAAGAGCAGGATAACAGCCCGTACAGCCTAGAGGGTGGTCCACCTTCGTTGGAGAAACACGTGTATTTGGCAAATCAATAGGCCGTTTAAGGTGAAACAAGTGGGACCAGTCTAGCTGCGGCTCGCAGCTTGTAGCCCAGGAGACCATCCAGCGGTTATTCTTAAAAATAAAAGAAATAAAGGAAAAGACGCATTTCGATGTTCAAAAGGATGGACAAAGAAGTGAATTGGCCAACATTTCCAGCGCTGCAGCGTACTACACGTGTTCGTGTAAGCACCGGTCACTGCAAAAAAGCGGAGAGCGCATCAAGGCGTGCATCCTGGCCTTAAGCAAATTATGCTGCCGGTGATGCCACCATGCGAGTGATACATACGTGATGGCTAGCAGAATAATGCGGTGGTAGAGGAGCCGGAGGTGATTCCTGTACAAGAACAAGTGCAACCTCGCAAATGCTATGAGTGCGGTACACATCTTTTCAATTCGGCCACGCAGGTAATTCGCGTGGGCAACGAATGCCAAGTGCCTGCTAAGAACGACTCCCAGTAGCTTTTTTTTTTTGTGACCTGCTCCAATGTTGTGCCCCCCAGCTTGATTTTCACCTTCCGCTGCGCTCCCCGCTCTGTCCTAGATATCAGGAGGCAAGTAAATTTGGTGGGGTAGAGTTCCAACTTAGCCGTGCGTGTCCATTTGGACACTTCGCTCAACGGTCTTATTGGCAAGATGCTCGATCGCCCGCCTCGTCTTACCCTTCACTGCAATGACCATGTCATCGACGTAAGCTTGCAGGTGCACATATAGTGATACAGGAAGGCAGAGTAGGGTGTGGATCACACTATTCCACAGTAGGGGACTCAGCGGCGAGCCTTGATGGCTGCTTCTCACGGTTTGCGCCCGCACGCAACCAGCATGACCACTGTAGTGAACCAGCCCGAGTTGTAAAAATGGCTGGAGCAGGCTATAAATTTTCGAAGGGCACCCATGTGTTCTTAAAAGTGCAGCCAGTACGGGTGCCGTAAAAAATGGCTGGAGCAGGCTATAAATTTTTGAAGGGCACCCGTGTGTTCTTAAAACGTGCAGCCAGTACGGGGCCAGATGGAATCAAATGCCCCCTTGAAATCCGAAGATATAAGGAGGATCAATAATCTTTCGTCACGCCAAAACTGAAGGCGCGAGCGTAGGGAGTGCTGCGTTGTGGTGGTGCTTTGGCCTTGGTTGAAGCCGTACTGGTTCACGTGCAGCAGGCCCGACTCGTGCAGAAAGAAGTAAAGGCGTCCATCGAGCATGCGTTCTAAAAGCTTGCCTAGAAACGACGAAATACAGATGGTCTTGTATAATGAAAGATCATGTCGAGGCCAGCTTGGCTACAGCAGAAAGGTCACCCTCGCCTCCTTCCACGCTGACGGAAACTGGTCAAGACTGAGGCACGCACTGAACAAGGTTAGCAGAAACGAAGTAGTTCGTCCCACCAGGAGGGTCAACGTTTTACCGGTTATACCGTCGGGTCCAGGAGCCGATTTCCGGTTTATATTTTGACCAGCCGATCTAAGTTTACGCCAGGTGAAATCATGGGCTTGAGAAGTTTGATCGTATCGAACTTACACAATCAGTGTCCTCAAAGCTCGATGAGCGAACGTGTCATGTCGGTGGTCGTCAGCGGCAAGAGTTAGGAATAGCAGTGCTGCATATTTCAAGGTGGAGGAGGTAGTTGAATTTCCGGGAGAGCGCAGAGGGGGCAACACAGAAGGAGAAGTGAACCTTTCAAAAGCAATTTTGCAAGGAATGCCAAATAAGTTCTTCTTGGAGGTTGTGGTGAATTTTCTCCTAAGAACCCCATTCTTGGCTTTCTCAATGTGACTCCTGCACCGACCTAGATATTTGTAATAGCGGAATCTGAGGTCTGCACGAAGTAGCGGATCACGACACGTTTGATACTTGCGGCGCAAGGATCTCACGGACAACCTTTACTTGCCAGATCATCCGACCACCATGCATTGCCCTTGTGTGGTTTTTGAACACTTTCCAACCTCTTCCGCACTCGGGCCATTTTTTCATAAAATGCTTTAAAGGTTCCTTCGAACTTCTGTGGAGATGCGATGCTGTTCAAAGACACTGTGTCAAACCAAGGGTTCTGGACAAACTCCTCGACCAGGCGTGACTAAGAAGCCTTTGTCAGCCGCTTCCGTCGTGCAACGTTGGCATCTTTCATGCCAAAGACAACGTACCGGTGGTCTGAAAACGTCGGAGTGTCCTGACCTTCCCAGAAACCCTTGGAAGACCAGCCGTTCCACCCGCCATATAGACGCCGATCGACGTTTCCGAATATTCGGGGAGAGAGTCCGCGAAAAAGAGAGTCCGCGTTACTGAAAGATTTAAGTTGCCGAGGAGGAACAAACCTCGACAACTGCTGTCCTCTCGCATTGAATAAACCACCTCGACAGAGGGGGTTTCTAGCATTAAAATCACCGGCAATGACCACATTGGCAGGCGTGGTAGCTGTCAAGAAGGGAACCAATGGAAGAAAGAATGTGGTCTAGAGCCACAGATGGCCCAGCGTACACTCCTGTAACAGGTTACAGAGGTTAGGCGCGTTCAAACTGAGCGCGATCACGAAAGATGACACGTGAATGGGAAACAGGTCCAAGGATACATTTCGGGAAGCAACGATGCAACGCGGTGTTCGGGCGTGGTGAATAAAGAATCGAGGTGGAATGTCTGGCACAGTCCCACCCCTAACATACCGGTCGCAAACCACTGCGAAATGTGCAGTAGCAGTGCGAGTAAGGTCAAGCTTTGCTTGAAGAAAACGTAGTGATGCCAGTTGTGGGGTGAAACTAAGTTGAGCCAAGAAATAGGGAAGCGTGCTGAGTGTCCTTGTCAATGGTTTTGGCGCGAAGTCTTGCAATTCGCGGTGGCAAGACCTGCAGCCTTTACTTAGTGCCCGAAAAATCATAGCACACGTTCGTTCTTCATCTCCGACTTGGCTTTATGAAGGTATGACGATTAAGTGGACCCACTTTCAGAGAAGTGTGGACGAACTTTTAGCGAAGGTTTTGATGCACATTTGACGCTGTTTTGATGTAAGAAAGCTGTCTCGTTTCTCCAAACTTTGTTTTACAAAGAGATGGGAAATTTTGTTTCTTTAGCAGTGCAAATATAGTGCCAGAGCACATTGAGGGAATTCATTTAAAACTCAGTATATAATGAAAATCATTACCATCATCATCATCATCATCCTACTCAGGTCCATTGCAGGACGAAGGCCTTTTCCATTGACCTCCAACCGCTCCTGTTTTGCGCTGCTCGAGTCCATAGTTAACCCCCGAATCTATTTCATCCTTCCATCGGGTTCATGGACTTCACCTTCTTCTAGACCCATTTCTTGGTATCCACTCTGTTAACCTAATTGTCTACCGGTTCTCGGTTCTTCTCGCTACTGGTCAACCGTCGGTTGGGTCAATGACATGGCCAATGACGGTCAACATGGTCAATGATGGTCAAACCTTCATCCCGGATACCTAAGGGAGGTTCGTTCGGATAACCAGGAAGGTCACCCGTGCTAGGAAGGCTCTTAGGGATACAAACAGCACTCTTAGGGATACAAAAACAGAAGGATATGGTCACCCTGGTGTAGTAGTGGGCCGCCACCACCCATGACTACCCAAGTAAACTCCTGGCCCTCAGTCCCCAGCACCTGTAGAGCACCAGTCCATGGTGGCGGTCAGAACAGCGATGCAGGAGAGGGTGCTAAGAATTTAAAGCAATTCTGATTGATAATTTTTTGTTTATCTTTGCTATGTGACTGCGTGTCAAATCTAGCAGTTTTTTTTATCCATTTGCACACTATCAAGGAGGCCATCTTTTGCAGACATAACATGCGATTGTGGAAAATCGCGAATGCTCCTAGCTATTAAGCGTGTTCGAATTGTCAAGTGCCAACGTGAAATTTTCATCTGTGTTTTCCTCTTGTGTTTTTAGGAAATAGTTCCTTGTGTTCAAGAAGACATGTGGCGAATATGGGTAAGTCTATTAATTTCTAGAAAGAAACACGAAGTAAGAAAACACCTGTCGTCAATTCAAAGGGAGGCCATCCAGGCAAAGGCGATGTTGTTTTTCGTGCGCCAGTCTCTAAGACAGACTTCTCAAATATCTAAAGGAAAGGTACCATTAGTTTTGTGGAATAAGACATTACTAGAATCTCTGCCTTGTGGGATGAAAAATACTTTACGTGTAATAAAAGACTTATGATACTTCATAGCCAGTAGTGAACTAAAAATGGTTGACGCAAACACACATTTTTTTACACTAAACAAATCGACTTGTCAAAGTAGCATATGTGCCGTTTTCGGTATATTGATACTAATTCACGCGTAACTGAAAGGGTGGGTGTTCGGCAGGAAACTTCATGTTTGGGCAGATAATACGATTTAATCGCACTTGTCCAAAGATGTAGACAGATGTTTCTGGCACAATTAGGAACCAACTCGCGAAAAAATGGGAATACAGAAGAAAGCCCGCAATGCCAACACTAAAGGTTCTGTACTAATGTGATCAATCACGCGTAGGAAAGATCTTGACATTATAGTTTTTATGAGACTTTATATGAACCTAAAATATCGGACGGGTAGTATTGAAGGCCTCTTACGCGTTAGGAACTCTCTGACCTGTATCTACGGGATAAAACACATGTTGGAGAAATATGTACCTTACAAACTATCGAATTTTTCAACGCATAAACTATTAGTTGGTTTAACTCCTACAGCTTTAATTGATTCCTGCTTGCCGTCTTTTTTTATTGGGTTGCTACTGCACAAACCTGGGCGCAAAGACGCCCCTTAAACGGTCTGAGAAGTAGCATAAGAGGTTGGCGTGTTTTATTGTTAGTTTATCATGCAGTATGCGTTGTTACACATTCGTAAAGTTTGCTCCCTCTTGCGGCCACTCCTGTGTTTACCGACGTATATGCTTGTGGCCCCAGCTTTCACCTTGGGGCCAACATAAATTGTTGTTGCTGTGGACTAAATGTTAAGAGTTATTTGGCACCGTATAAATGTCGCAAATACTGCGTCACTTAAGCATTTTTATCTTTAGTATGAAAATATAATTAGCTGGACCTACATGTACTGCGCGGCAAGTACACTCAAAAGGCTTAAATAATACATTTTTCTATAAACTTGTTTGCATCACAACTAAATAATTGAAACGATTGTCCAGGTGACTTACCCTGGTCTCCGGCAACTAGTACCAAGTTGATTTATATGGTAGTCCAGTCATTAGGAACAATATACTTCATCAATATCCAATCGCAGAACACTGAGCATTTTCCACATGCAAACATAAAAAGCCTGTCGGTGGGTATCATGATCTATTTATGGGGGTATTCCGGTTTAATAATTTCTCATGTTTTACTATAGATAGCTTTCAAACAGTCCCGACAATCTGGCAAAGGCACCATGACAACAAGCTCATTTCACAGTCCGGTGGTGCAGAAAACACACTGAAAAAGCATTCCGAGCCCCAAATAAGAAAGAACCCGAAGCTGTTCACTTGCGTTGTGCAAAGAGCTGCACTGCATTTCGTCCTGCATATCGTATTTAGGATCTGCACTTCTCGGTCCCTAGACTCTCACGTCGCAGCCCTAATTCAGACAGCCCACCATTCCGCATGACACAAAGAGAACTGCTGTGATGTTCTTGCTGTCTTCACAGGGGCCCACACCATACGCTCCACTTGAACATAAGCAGGCAGTGGAGAAGATGCTGGTGAGTGCCTCTATACGGCGTGCTTTAAAAGCCTGAAACAAATAAAATCCTTCGCTTTAAGTGGTCTTCGTTGCTAAGAAGTAATGAACTCTTCCGCAAGATGTTTGCTAAGTTCTGCAAGGAGCCTCAATGGGGCAAGCCCCATGTAGGTGCATATATTTTTCGGGTGTACCCACCTTCTTGTGAGTGAAGTGTAATTGTAACCAAACACTTATACCATGGAATAAGGGATGCTACTCAAGCAGGAAGCATTAGAGATGACGCAGTCTTCGCGTTCTTCTATTCGAGACTAAAAATGTGAGCTCCTCCGCGCTCTCGACTCGTTTTGCAGCACCATGACAGGGTGCAATGTACCATCTAGGGCAACTTGAATGCGCCGTATGGCAGTCAAACGTAAAAAAACACCGTGATTATTACGGTATGCGCTTTGGTTCACCCGCATACGCTGCAGACAGACAGAATTATTCTTTTTTGTTCCACGTGCAAAGAAAAATATTTAAACTTACATTTTCAGCGCGGAAAATAATAAAATAGCCCATATTGCCATCGGTCTTCAATATAGCAAGCTGAAGAATTTTGTTTTTAAGGCAACAAAGTTAGTTTTCATTTATACTCTTTGTGTTGAAGTGATTTGTGAACTCTTGATCTGTTGCAAACCGAGCACTTCCTAGCGTAATATATAACGCAGGGGCCAGCTTCAAAACAGCTATTTTTAATGCTGAGCAGCAGTGGCGAGTGCCAGAATAGCGTTTCATGCAGGTTGAATGATCAAGATTAAAATCAACTGCATAGTTTCAAACCCGTCTCGCTTGGGCTACATTGGAACGCAATGTGTGGTCTGCCTGTCTGTAGAGAGCGGGGGAAAACTTTATTTTTGAAGTGTATGGGATGCTGAGCTGTGGTGACCGACAGCTGCAGCTTGCCGGTGACCTCGGCTGCTCGTTCCGTTGGATTCTTCTGAACCTGCAGGTCTGAGCTGCTCAGCGCCTTTTCCAAGTGCTCGCAAGTGGGTATTGTGGGAAATTGGTCTTTGGGGGGTTATTCCAAATGGGATGAGTGATGGTGTCTTGTGCGCGACATGCAGGGCAATTTGGAGAGAGGTACACAGAAGGATAAATTAAATTAGGCCTGGCGCGACATGGTAGTGTATAGGTCTGCATGAGGCGCCACAGTCGCTCCTCGGCGTTAGTCAGTTCCGGGTGAGAAGGCGGGTATCGACGGTAGGTAAGGCGGTAATGCGCAGTGATACCGTGGAAGCTCAATAGGCCGTCGCGAGCCGACTGGGCTCCATAAAGGGGGTCAAGACTATGTCCTGCTCGGATGGTAAGCTCTCGAACTGTTGTGTTGACCGCTTCATTGCCCGCATCCCCGTCTGGGCAGGAGTCCAGGTCAGCTCCACCTGGGAGGTTGGAGGATTTTGAAGGAAACTTTTGAGCGCCAGGACAGAATTAGTCCCCTTGGCCAAGGTTTTCATGGCCATTTTGGAGTCATAAATTATAATTTCCTGGTCGACAAGCCAATTGATCAACACTGCTTCGTCGAGCCGTTTTGTTGAAGACATGTCTATTTCTATGAAGCTGTTTCAACAAATAAGATATCGTCGAAGGGACGTCGCCCGTTTGTTAAAATACTGTTTGGAACCATCAGGCGAGATTGGTATACCTGCTAGAACACTTCATGCATTTTTAGAGCGAAGCTTTTTAAAGCGAAGCACTTTACCTTGCCCCCCAAAGGTTCTGTCGCGACCGTTGGTGTCAACAGAAAACTCCCGCAAGCAAATCAAATCAAAAAGAAGTTACTGGCACCGCCAGGAATCGAACCTGGAATGAATATAGAAACGCAGCGACAGCCCGTTGTCTTACCGATCGAGCAACGAGCCCACGCGGAGACGGGGGAGATAGACGGTGCACTCACCGAGCACATCTGCGTGTTTACCCCCTTCCTTGTTCTCGCTGAATTCCACATGATAGCGTCACGCGACATCTCGTGCCGCTGTGCACTTGCCCACGGCACGTGCAGCGGCCGTGTGCGAGCATTGCGCAAGCGCTAGGATCTATAAATATTAATGAAGGTCACACCAACGCTTCGCACCTCACTTCTCCCCGGTCTCTGCCGCCGATCTTGTTGTGGTGGTGTTCTGTGACCAAGCGGGTTGGTGTGGGCTTGAACCCGCGAAGAAGGAGAAGGTATGTGCCTCTGAGGAGGAAGCGGAAGAAGAGAACTGCGTGCGCACTCGCGCTGGTTCCTGGAATCACGTCAAGGCAGGCGTGGTGCGTGGCGGGCCGGGTTCCGGGTTTCTGACCGCCAGAATTTCACCCTTTCCGGGTCCCGGGCCTGTCTTCTGGTGGCTCCTTTGGGGGTCTACCGGGAAGCACGGGCCGTCCCGTGCGTGTTCCCAAGGTACTTCGCGGCGTACGCCCGAGAGGAGACATGGATCCGCGCCAAGCACCCAAGGCCTAACGTGGGGCGTGTGCTACGAGACAAGCGCACCTGCCCGTCAAGCGACCCCAGTGCAACCTCCACGGGTCAGCGGTCACTCCTCGCGGTGTAGGGTCGAGGCGCCACAGCAAGCACAAGCTCTGTCCGCGAGTCTCCAGCTCCTGTCACCGACATGCGTGGATAGTTGGACTTGCGGACTTCGTACGTGCTGCGATGGCGCATGCCTTGACTTATCTGTAGAGCCCCCAACGCCATGTGAGTCTCGCGTGGCTGTGTACGCTCCTAACGTCTCGTGTGTACCTTTTACCCCGTGCTTTCAGTTTGCGCCTGTTCGCGTTGTCTGGTTGCTTGACAAAAATATACCTTCTCGACGTTCCGCACGCGATGCTTCCCATCCGTACGAAGATCTAGCGCGAGGTGCTAGCGGGGTCCTTCATGACACTCGTCTCCTCTGTCGGCGGTGGTAGAGACGAAGAAGGGTTTGAGCTTCCTTTGATTTTACAGAAAAAGTTTCCACTTATGTGCTTTACCAAGACAACTCAACCAGCACACGTGAATCATGAATAATGCATTCATTTAAGCTTAGCAAAGAATATCTCTGAAATATTAACGGGTGTGGTTAGGTGCTTTTGTTTCTGGTCTCACTTTTTGTAGAGCCACGTGGGCGCATTAGAGTGACGTCACATGGGTAATCGTTGCGTGCGTTGTTTACAGCTTTCCTTTCCGAACACCTTCACAGGGCGGATTGACGAGCATTTTTTTTTTTGTCACCAAGAATGCGTTAAGTATGAAATATGTTATACAGGGTTGTACGACGATAAGGGGCACACTTAAAAAAAAAACTTCCTGAACGAACAGCTACTCTGTTCGCGCTCAAAATTCACACGAAAGTCGCATTTTGTGGTCTATTTTGTTTGACACCGGGGACAACTACAGTAGTTACCTGGTTATTCGGAAAATAAACGAAAATGATTTTGCCCTATGGGAAAATGGCGGCTGATTTGGACGTGAGAGCCAGCGCAAGTTGATGTTGAAACGACGGCGCCACCTGGGGTATTCAGAGAGAAACGAACGTTTGGGATTCATGGTAGGAAGCAGCCAAATGGTGTAGCAGACGATCAGAAAATGTGAAAGGGGGTTTTCTGATCGTCTGCTAGCTCATTTGGCTCATTCCTAGGTGCATTTTCTGATCGTCTGCTGCACCATTTGGCTCCTTCGTACCGTCAATCTCAAACGTGCGTTTCGCTCTGCCTACCCCAGGTGGCGCCGTCGTTTCAAGATGAACTTGCGCTGGCTCGCACGTCCAAATCAGCCGCCATTTTCCCATAGGGGAACAATGTTTTTATTTATGTTTAGAATAAACAGGTAAGTACTCTCGCTGTTCCTGGTGTCACAAAGTAGACCACAAAATGCGACCTTCGTGTGAAGTTTGAGCGCGAACAGAGCGGCAATTCGCTCAGGAAAAATTTTTAAAGTGTTCCAATTATCGTCGCACCACCTTGTACTTTAAGAGTAGCATAAAAAACGGCGCCTTTCTTGCGCACAACAGGTCGTCAGTGCCACTTTTGGGTAGGATTATCAGCATCGTGAAACGAAAAAACGCGCTCTGGGATGGCGGCCTTTTGCGTTATCGTTACTAAGTGCGCTTTTTATTATTTTTTTGTTTTCTAAAACCTGTTTTTATGAAGAGTTTGACAGCGCTAGGTGCTAGAAGGCACATTTTTTGGAGCACTATAAATCCATCAACAAGGAATGACGTCCACAACGGCCTGCATTTAAAATAAAGACGAGTTGCTCTATTTGGGGGAAGGTAGCCTTCAAACAAATAGTTTATAACGTTTACGCACCTAGAACAAATATACATCGGTGCCTGCTTTGTCTTTGAAGAAAATAGGCCAAGCGCGAAAAGAAATGTTACCGCTCTATCTGCAGTTTTTAAAACCCGCGTACACTATAGACCTGGTACGAAAGTCATGGTACAGATTTGAATGGTCCGTCACGCAGCACTGTTGCTAACTGAAGTTAAATAAAACGCACGGCATACGCTTATTTTTTTATACTATGAAGCATCAAATATGCACCTACCTCAGCAAGATGCTTTATGTTGTCAACTGTGGCATGATGTCAAAACCTGATCTAATGAAACGTGATCTTGTGAACATCCCGATACAACGAAGAAATTCAGATTTGTTCTGAATTCTCAATTCTTTTATAAACTCGAACTAACGACATAAATTCAGCGCCATTCCCGGTTTAACAAAGTATTTTGAGGAACAGGATTCATTGAAAAGGAGCAATTCGAATGTGTTTCACAAGAATGCTACGAAGATTATAGCTCCATGTCAGAAAAAAATGACTAGGCATCTAGACACGTTTTTACGTAGTTCTACGAGAGAAACTCAGCAGGCGTGAAATTCTACAGTTAACTTCTGGCGAATAAGAGGTGTTAGACGATGCTGACGACCTAGAAACTGCTGAAGCTCCTGTGCCCCCTCCAGGCCAGGTGATGGCCGCTATTTTCTTGCTAGGCGCTTCGCTGGACGCTCACAAAGGTACAGAGACGGCGTTGAACATGCTTGCGTGCTAAAAGTGTCCGCCCAATGCTGGACGAAGTGCACGCGGGCGAAAATCACAGGCTTTTTTTGCAGAAAAGAAATTAATTTCACCCAGAACCCCAAGAATTTTATTGATATTATTTTAACAGAGAACTTTTAGCGCATTGCTAAAGTGTCGGCTGGCGAGCGCCGCGACCGCCGCAATTGCGATGTGAGGGTAGGCGCTGGGATGCGCCTCCCTTTAGAACATCTAATTTATTGAATCAACTGCTTGCAAAACGACGATCCTAATTTTACAAAGTTCTCGATTTAAATAAATAATTTGCGGCTCCCGGTGACTTCCTTATATAAGGTTTTAACTGATAACTTTCTTGTTGTGTCAGGCGATGTCCCGAGAAACTCCAGCTAGTTGTTTTCACTGGAAATCCTAAAAATGTCTGCGAGGACTACGCTGCAGAGGTCAGTTGCATCCTGCAGAAAGAGGGCAGGGGACAGAAATAGGATAGCTTGCATGCCAATGGAGCTAGCATTGGCATGGGATAGCTTATCGAACATCTGCCGCGTAGCACCCCAAAAAAAGAATGCACCATGGCGCTTAGCACATGCCCTAAGATTGTTGGACCTGAACCAGACGATCTCTACAGGAGGCCAAGTATTGCGACTGCCAATTCGTTTGAGTTTGTTCGCACGGAAGACCTCTGCTCTTGTGCCGCCTGGTGCGTTGTTACGTTCTTGCGTTCCCGCAATGGTCACAACGCGTCCTCTGCTTATGCCGCAGCGCTTAGCCATTCAGTACTAACCACGGCCGACCATTTTGTCGACAACGTATGCGTGTCATCAAGTCAGAGCTTTGTCTTCCCACGGGCACTCGTTGTCAACTTCATTTTTGGTTCCCTGTGAATTATGGTAAGAGAGGTATTTACGGGCATACCAGTATCTGGCAAGTCATCAAACCTTGCCCACGTGCCAAAGTGCCTGGTCACAGTATTGAACAAATCAAATCGGCACTTTCTTTTGCAAAACAAGTGGTCATCCTGAAAGATGAAAGCATGCGCAACAATTGTTCGTTATGTATTTCATTCTGGGCACTTTCGGCCTGCCACGTCAAAGTTTTTGAGCTGCAAAGGCTTGACCACGCAACCTATAAGAACAGAAAGCAATTAACGTGGAGTTTGGGCGTGTTGGTACTCCATTGAATTGATGCTTACAGCGCGAACAATTCGACGGATCCTTCCTCCTTCGCTTAATTGTACGCACTCTAAGGATTAATTCATAGAAAGCAGTAAGCCCGATCATGTAAGCCTACGAAAAAACAACAACCTCAATATTTTATTACATGCGCGTGAAAGGCCCTACTCCACTGAGGACGACTTGATTCGATGAAATGTCCACGAAGTAACGTTCTTCGAAAAAAAAGGGGGTTCGATGAAGCGGTATTCCATGAAACGTCTTCTATTAAGTGGTGTTTGATGTAACGGCGTTCGATTAATTGTCTCACACCTGCCTGCCCATCTGTCTATCTGTCGCTGAAACAAGCCAGAACTGTTACTACTGAGCCTTCTCACTAATTTCGCTAGCGACTGACTAGGAATTGGTGGCCGAGTGATTGGTGTAGGGAAGAGAAATGTAGCAGAAAGAAAGATAGAGTAGAGAGAGTCAAGGCGACAGAATGGGATGAGGAGCCAGAATAAAATGTAAAAAATTGGCCGCGTATCTGCTCCCTTCGTTGCAAATGTCGACAAAAGACGATAGTCCCTGTCGACATTTGCCAAGTAAACGCCTCCCTTTACTTTCCCGCTCACCTCTGATGTTTTTACTCTTGCTTAGCGCTCCTCCCAAAGTAAACACGCTAAAGGTTTGCTCAAAAGAATTTAAATTTACCGTGTTCCACAGCTCCAGTCCGGGTACGTCGACACCAGCGCTGCCGCACGGCGGAGACGCGCGTGAATCGAGTCGGCCTACTTCAACGTTTATCGAACCGCGTTGCCCTAGTCCACGTGCGTTCCAAGGAGAACGTGGAACCTCTATCAGTCGAACCTGTCGTAACTGTTGCCGCTTGAATTCTTAAAATGCCGCCAGAAGCTATGGTGGCGCGGGTGACAGCAGCCGACAGTGTGATTTTTATTTTGCAGTACATGTAGCAATTCATTGCGCAAAAATCAAGCATCCATGATTTTTTTCATAAAGGAACACTGTAAATATTCCTTGTGTATTAATAATCTGTCTTATAGTTCCGTAATGCCTTCTTGTTATTTCACAATGTTGACAAGCATGAACATATAATCCGGACTTAGACGGTTGCATTTCGCTGTGAGTATATAAGACTCTGGCGCATACTTTGTTTCAGTTTGGCCGTGGGGCTGAATCGAGTAACAAACAGACAGACCAAGAGACGGAGACAGACAGACCAAAATTTCTGGGTTTAAGTAGCCCAAGAAAGACTATCGTCTTTAAAAGTGCATGACCTAAATGGGGACGTTCACTACTCGAAAGACGATATCGAAGTAGAGGGGTAGGTGGAGAAAGAAGTGGTGTAGCGGTAGCAGTTGCATAGGAAAAGAAGTGAACACAAGCCAGTATGAATGGATTGATTGATTGTAAGGTTTAACGCGCCGACGCAACGCAGGCGATGAGGCGCGCCGTAGTGGAGGGCTCCGGAATAATTTTGACCACCTGGGGATCTTTAACGTGCGCCGAAATCTCATACACACGACCGTTTTTGCTTTTCGCCTCCAACAGAAAAGCGGCCGCCGCGGCCGGGAATCGAACCCCCGACCTCGTGCTCAGCAGGGCAACGCTTAGCCACTGAGCTACCGCGGCGGGTCACTACGAATGGAAGAAAAGGGAGTAGAATACTGGGAAGAAACCATAGAAACGAGGAAGGCAAGAAAAAAAAACGTGTGGTTGATTCCTCTGTCATAGGAATCCATAAAACACTAAAGGGAAATATGCAGCGAAATCCGCAGTGAAATAAGCGGGATTTGCTGGTCGGCGGCAGCCTTGTGTGTGCGCTTGGCGAGCGACGTCCTGCTGGCGGGTTGCTTCGACAAAGGTGTACTGGCGTCATTTCCGTGCCGGATATGACGTCAGTGAAATCTCAGTGTATCCCGGCCTAAAACACTTTCGTGTTGCAATATAAAACCCGAAAACCGACAACCCTAAGTATAAAGTGCTGTTTATTACTAAAGGTTGCTTCCCCGCAAGAAGACACTGTGTGCAGGGATGCACGCTTTACGCGCCGGTTGCTTCGTTGTACTGGCGTGAAGTCCGTAACGGATATGACATCAGTGAAATGTTGATGTATCCAGGCACAACACACTTCCGTGTTAAAGATCAGAGCCATTCCAGGCAATAAAGCTGGATGAACAGCAATGTGTAAGCTATGTCCCCCACAGGACATAGAGGGGGCATAGAATTCAGAAGAAAGGTATGAGCAAATTGCCTTTATCTCGAGGGTGTACGGCGGTATTTCCTAAGAAAGTGTGTTGCGTCTCAGAAACTGTACACACTTGCAACTGCAGCATTCAGTTTTGCTGTTGTTGCACAATGGTAAGCCACGTTTGTAGAGCGAAAGCTCAGTTTCGCTGCTAGAGCGACCATAGTGCGAGCATAAAATTGCACGGCAAGGCAAAAAACATTCGCTGCTCGCCACAGAGCCGCTGAGGTCGGCACGGGCAGTGAACTTTGACGCGGCCGGTGCCAGAGCACTTTATGGGCACGCCTTGTCGTCTTCGCTCGCTAACGGTCGCTGCGACTGCCGGAATATGGCGGCGCAGCGCGATGACGGACCCAAGTAGAGCCTGATGTACCGTCGTTAGGGCGTCACGCTGAGGCTTCGAAAACCACGTGGTTTAAATAGTCATGACTCATAACAGTTCGAACCTCGTGAACCGCTGGCGCTTGTCATACATCGTCCACTTGTTTAGCGCAAAGAAACCTGCAGGTATATTTCAGACAAAATCTGCGTATACAACAGGCAGCCCCCACATTCATTTAATTAGGAACGCTGGTTGGGTTGGTTTTTACGATATAAGGCGAAAAAAGCGGCCGCGCAAAAAAAAATGGTGCGTTCGAAATGACGCTGCAAGGCTCCAGCCGCGCAAGGAACAAATGGCCCGTTCCAAATGACGCAGAAAGGCTCCAGCGACGCAAGAAAAAACTTACGCGTTCGAAATGGCGCAAAACAGCTCCAGCATACAAAATTAAAGCAAGCACAAAAGGAACAGAACCCATCGCTGGTGCAGTTTGAGGCGGGGTGCGCGCTCTTTATTGCACGCGCCCTTACTCTTTTTTCTTCAGTTTCAGTTTCAGTTTATTATTCATTCCAAAAAAGTAGTACAGTAATATTATTATACAGACGAGGGTCCCAAAGTTAAAAACTGTCATTCTTTCTGTCCCCCTTTTCTAGGATCGAAGTAGTGATTAGACGCTTTCTCTGGGGAAGCGGCCGAAACGCTGGCCTGACGAATTCTGGCTCAAAATTCCCTAACCTCCACGGTAGAACTAACTTGGACCCCGGTTCATGCCGGCCTCGGTGGAAATGAGGCAGCCCACGTCGACGCTCGACGACACAATCCGAGCGGGCCCCAGCCTCGTTCCCTACCATGGGGCCAGATCCGCAGGGACAGACTGACAACTTACCACGACATTGTCAGTCATTACAACCTCACCCACCGCAAATACCCTCCTGCCCATTCTCAGCTCACCCACGCGCAGGAACGCACATGGCGACTCCTCCAGACTCGATTGATTGATTGTAGGGTTTAACGCGCCGACGCAACGCAGGCGATGAGGCGCGCCGTAGTGGAGGGCTCCGGATTAATTTTGACCACCTGGGGATCTTTAACGTGCGCCGAAATTCGAACACACGGGCGTTTTTGCTTTTTCGCCTCCATCAGAAAAGCGGGCCGCCGCGGCCGGGAATCGAACCCGCGACCTCGTGCTCAGCAGCCGCAAAGCCTTAGCCACTGAGCCACCGCGTCGGGTGACTCCTCCAGACTCACACTCTCCCTTGCCGAGCTGTACTTCACCACATCACCCCTCTCTTTACCCCTTTCCCGATTGCCCTGCCTTGTAGCACACGCTCCACTGCCATGTGGGGCTGCCCTAAAGACCTTTTCCCTCTAATTTCCTGCGACGAGCACGGAGCTCTGACCTAGGGACACAGCTCTCCCTCGTGGACAGGGCTACGCTAGTCGCCGCCAGGCTGGAGCCTGCGGCCACCCCGACCCCTTAAACCTAATGCAAATAATGAAGTTCTCTCTCTCTCTCTCTCTCTCTCTCTCTCTCTCTCTCTCCTCTCTCTCTCTCTCTTTCCACCTTAGGAACAAACGAGGTATAAGACGTTTTCTTTTTTTATTTATTGGTACCTCAAGGGCCCTTTTGGGCATTACATGAGGGGTGGGCAGGAAAAAAGGCAGGCAAAATACAGTGCAATGATGTAAACAATAAGGGTTACAGGTCCATGACACAAATCTTCTATCGCAGACCTAAAACGACTGCTATCAGTAATAACGGCGATGTCGGCAGAAAAATTGTTCCAGTCTTGCGCTGTACGAACAAAAAATGAACGCTGAAACGTTGTAGTGTGAGCGCCTGGCGGGTAAACAGCGTTACGATGGCTGTGGCGCGACGTTTTAGGAGGGGGTAGGATGAACTGATTGTTTGGGGGAAAGGTATAAACAAACCGGTCAGAAAGAGAGAGGCGTGCTATCTGTCGACTTGAGGTGAGAGGAGGGAGGTGAAGTTGCGATTTTGAGGCCGAAACGCTTGAGTGATACGAATAATCTGAAAGGATGAACCTGGCGGCGCGGTTTTGAACGGATTCGAGGGCTTTACAGAGGTTAGCGTGGTGTGGTTCATAGATGGGGTTGCCGTAAACAAGTTTGGAAAGAACGATTGTTTTGTATGCGAGTAGTTTAACAGACGATGGTGCCAAGGAAAGGTTGCGACGTAAATAGCCGAGAACACGATTTGCTGCGTTGTAACATGACTGATATGGTTGGACCAAGTTAAATCGTGACTAATGTGGATGCCTAGGTACTTGACTGATGTACAGGGGGGTACCGCAGTATTGTTTAGGTAATACGATTGGGGCGCATAATTAGAACGACGGTGAAAAGAGATCAAAGATGTTTTACTGACGTTAAGTGACATGAGCCATTTCCTGCACCCTCCTTGAACAGCAAGGAGATCGTGTTGAAGACAGTCTCGTCTGAGGAATCGCCTATTGGCCGGCATACAACACAATCATCCGCGAAGAGGCGGATAGTAGAAGAGACAACGTCGAGAAGGTCATTAATGTAGACTAAAATAGAAGGGAAACAAGCACCGGTGCCTTGGAGGACACCCGAGAGAACTGGGGACTGGTCGGACGACTGCGAGTTGGCGTAAACAAACGGTTGACGATGTGTAAGGAAAACAGTGAATCCAGTTTAATTGTGTACGGATGTAGCTTCAGGCAAGATAACTTAAATATTGGTCGAGAATGGGGGACTTATCAAAGGCTTTCTCGAAATCTAAAAAAGGGCGTCAATTGGAAGGTTGCGGTCAAGATGCGAATGAGGTAGTGAAGGAATAAAGCAAGTTGAGTGTCGCAAGAAAGGCCTTTGCGGAAACCATGCTGGTCGGGATAAAAAAAAGTTTGACGACGGTAGAAAATTAGCAACACGGGAGCAATAATATGTTCCATGATTTTAGAGCATACACACGTGATAGAAATTGGACGGTAATTCAGCGGGGATTATCTGATTATCTTTTATTTTTTTTAACACAAGAGTGATTTTGCCCATTGCCCAGGTCTAATGGAAAAATTCCCGTGTTCAAGGACTGTTGAAATATGAGGCACCAAGATACTTGACGATGGATATTTGGTGTTTTTTGAGCACTTTAGCCATTAATACCATCGATTGCAGTAGAGGAAGAATTACACAGTGAGTTTATAACCGTAACAATACCAGTAGCGTTGAAAGTAATACTAGTGTCGGAAGGATGTAAAAATCTGGCATATCAGGGAGATCGCTGGCAGGCTCGTTAGTAAATACCGAACAGAAAGCAGAGGCGATGTTTTGCTGAGGGTAGATGGTGGAGGCATGGTGGCCGCTAGGGCAAGCCCCAGCGCTTCGACCTGGCCTTATCGGCACTAAGCTGTCATATTGCGGACGTAGGTCAATCCGGCAAATGACGGAAAACCCCAAGGCTTCACCGGACATTCAAGACACCGAACTGCTTGCAAGAGCTGGCAACTAAGCCAATCATGGTATAAACAAACGAAATAGGAAACCGCCATGCCCCACTCAGGGTAGAACAACGGGCAAAGCAAAAACCACCACGAGTGGATGAAGCGTGTGGACGTACACCGCGGTTCCGTCCGGTGGTCTCCTGTGTTCGGCAGACCGCAGGAGAGGAAGAAGAAGAGGTTGTTGTTCGTCGCCTGCGAGCTGAAGACACGTACCGGGGGTACGCGACACAAGACGCTCTGCAGAAGGCGACGGCCAAGGTGGCTAAAATGCCACACACCGAATTCGCACACTTACCCATGGAGATTCTCATCGTCCCAAACAAGCCCTACATAACCACCACAAACACCGACGTCGTCGACGGGCTTGTCAACGGAGCGGTGGAACGCTTGACGTGTCTAGTCTTTACATGATGTGTGTGCGCGAATGTTTCACGGTTTTACCGAAAAGCATTTTAGCTTCGCCCCTCTCATCATCATTCACTTCGTAGAGATAGGCGGGATTTTTTCTCGTTCCAAGTAATAATGTCCGTATAGCCCAAACTGCTCTAGAGGACCTTCGCGGAGCCGCGGGCTAATGGTTGACGACATATTTAGCATCATAGACGTTTCCCAAAAATTAAGCAGTCTAACTGATCGTGCTCCTTAGCCTCCCTACACCCCCAGGCTGTTAAATGCAAAATAGTTACAGCAAATAACAGCGAACCGGATTTTCCACGTACTACGGATGAAGAAGTTATGCTTTCTAAAATTATTACAATCACTATCTTGGGTGTTGAGAGGCTTTACTCAAGGGAATATTGCTCTCTCGTGGATACATAGCCTACTGGGAACTGGTGTACCGGGTTTTCTTTTATTGATCACTTTCCGGAATTTCAACCGTGTGAAACAAACTGCTCGATATTTGTCTTGATCCAGTTAACCTACTTTTACAATACAGCAAAAATAGTTTACAACTCAATACGGAGGATTTGCATGATAACGGCAATAGACATAGTGTCGGAATCAAATTTTCAATCACCAGGCAGGCCTATGATGCTGCGATGCTACCTCAGTAATTTTCGAAACGTTCTTTTTTTTTGTTTTGGAGTGGTAAACTGAACATTCTTCACTGCAGGTCCCTTCTAATTTTTGCCGCATATCAAGATATTATATTTATAATTTCAATACAAGTAATAAGAATACAATACATTCTGCTGACAGTCTTCAGTTTACTGTTTTTAATTACAATATTCAATTGAATTTCTATACCCTACTATCAGTAATACTTTCAAAAGATGTTTTCCAGGTATGCATTGAGTAACCGCGGGTAAGCTTCTGTCACTTCAGAAAAACATAAAAATTATCGCGCACTGTACAATATACAATGAAATCGGAAACCAATATCCTGGTGCAGTTCCGCTGTTTGTGCGATTTAAAGCTATAGGGCGCTGAATTTGCCTGACCAGAGCGTTCCCATAGACTGCAAGGACGCTTCCTGGGGCCAAACCAAATTCTCACTTTGTCACCGTTTGGTTGTGAATGGTCTCCATTCGTTTTTGTAGCAGTGGGTGTTGATATTCACGCCAAAAAGTCAATATTTTTTTTTCTTTCAGCTTTGCGTCAATACGTGGTACCGTCCGTAAACCGTTGGGAAACACCTGATAGCGTACCTGTGAAAATCAGTGGCTGACACTGACCGAAACTTCAGCTTTTGCAAAAGAACTTCTCCGTGGTTTTTTTCGACACAGGTAGGTGTACGCTGTTGTCATTGCATCGAATGCTCGTGTAATATGGCTCTCTGGAGTTCACTGCCCGGTTTCTATTTCCCGCGATGATTATTGAAACTGCTCGTGAATTGTTTTTTGCAGGTGGCACACTCGTTCATAAAAATAACTTTTGCTACAGATAACTTTGTTATTGGAGCTTCCCATCAAGTCTGGTTGGAACCACCTGACAACAGTTGGTGCGAAATGACCGCGGTTTTGAATCCTGATTGGCTCATCCTTCCCTAATACTATCATTTGATTACTGAAATTCGGCTCTGCTCTAGAATTGGAGCTTTTTTTATCAAAACCCTCAATAAAAACGTATGGCTTTGTGAAAGAAAGCCAGAAAAGAAAAATGGCCTGCATTTTAGTACGCGTACAATGACTCGATGGAAACTATAATCGCCCTGATAGCCGTGGCAGAGGACTCGTCCTACCAGGGAGCACTTCCACCACGTTCACACCATCCGGAGTTCTGCCGGGCAGCCGTGCAGGTAGCTTTAAAAAAAGCGAGCATCGGGCTGACCAGGAAATTAAGAAACCTTCATATATGTCTAGTCGAAACAGCACTGAAACACGACAGGGCAATGAACGACACACATGGGCGCTGACTGCCAGCTGCTTATTTTAGTAGGAAGGAATATATGTCGGCGGGCGCAGAAGCTCATACCAAACAAAAACTAAAAATCTGAATGCGAGGTTTATCGACTGGGAACATGTTGATGTATCGATCACACAAGGGCACGAGCTATCTCGCCAAATCTCCTTCACTTCGCATTTCTGCTGACGGCGCAGTTACCATTGCCTAAATCGATGCCCAATACCTACCACCAGGAAAAGCTTCGCTCCAATTGATCAAAACATATTTTGCCCCGAATGTAACTGAACATTCCGCCAGCAGTCTGGAAAGCCGCCTGTTCTTGTCCTGTCCAAGTAGAGTAGCGGTTGTCTCCAATGTTTCGCTATTTCGCGACTCCATCATGGTTCTAGCCTAGAATAAACAAATCATCACCCAGCTGTGTGCACTCCTGTAAATGACGCCCCAAATGCGTCCCAGTGGGTCTTGCCCCACAAAGTCGATACGCCTGCCAGGAACTTAAAAGCGCGACGGATTATACTAGAGACCTTCCGCTGACAGCGCTACGCCTTCCTGTGCGCCACTCCGACGCTGAGGTCCGCGTGCACTATGTGCAAGAACCTTATACAACGTGGGTAAGTGGTGGCGTGGCTTTGAGCGTGCGGAGGGGATTGTTACCAGAACGATTCCGCGTCACGAGAAATTTGTGGTGTCACGGGCACTCTACTGCTTCCACGTTGCGGTAACGATCGCGAGTTAGTGAGTTGCGCGGCCCTTCCTTCTCTTCAGGCAATTCGCTTATTTATTTATTTATTTATTTATTTATTTATTTATTTATTTATTTATTTATTTATTTATTTATTTATTTATTGAATACTGCCAGCCTCAGTGCCAGGCCTTAGGCAGGAGTGGAAATACAAGTTTACATTCACAAGGACGCAATATTTAACTGGGTACATAATAATACAACACAGAAAAAATAACACGAAACACATTGACAATATTTGCCAAAGAAAAAAGAGAAAACACAGCACAGAAAGCGCATACATGCACAGAATTTTACGAGCATGATACTTTAATGTTCCACTGCAGAAAATTGGGCCGATAACAACTATTTGCAAATAGAAAACCACGGCACCGATGACAAAAATTGCCGCACAAGGAATACATTTTTAAAAAATGTACTCGGAGGCAAACGTTTACACATAGCTGAGGGAAGAAAAACGGCAACAATGTTAACATAAACGAGAACACGATACGCGCACAATTTCTCTTGAATGTGGCAAAACACACTCCCAGCAATTTTACCCCACTTTATATGTGTCGCCGTAAGCCGATTTGGTTTTGCGAAGAGCGCCCTCTTCTCGTTGTGAAGCGCCAAAATGTAGTACAGGGGTGAAAGCCAGAAGGACTAATGCAGCCGAGTGCCGCTAGAGCAATGAGGATAGCATCGCAAATGGGAAAGGGCGGCACGCGTTCTCTAACAGAAATAACAGGAATAAAAATATCGAAGCAGACACCGGTATTTAAACCCAGATAAACTGCGAGAAGCGCTTTTGAAACTTTTTTATTGTGAATATTGGTTACATATGTTTTTTTTTTTTTCATATATGCCCTAACCATAGGTTTTGTTTATAATTTGTCAAGATCATGTGTCACTAATTTATATCCGGTGCCCAGGTATCGCTGATGACGCTGAGATATTTCTTAGTAAATATCGAAGATTGTTCGTTGAGCCATTTGATGCGGCCCCAATTCAGAAGTTCTTTGGCGTTTTCGCAAACTAACGAAGCAGTTCAGGGAGATATGGGCTGGGCGTCGTTTGACGTTAGAGAAGCTCAGGGTAAAATATGCTTCCAGATGAGGTTGAGGGCAGTGGAGCAACGAAGGTGGGTAGCTAAGGTTTTTAGGTACCTATACTTGAAAAGCGTGGACACGCAGTGGTAAGAAAGACTAGAAGGCTAACGATTGAAATACGGAAAGAACAGTGGAGAATCCAAAACAGCCAAGGTAACCAAAAAAGAGGCAAGGCAGATTGAAACGAATAAATGGAGGGAAAAAAATGGAAGCTAAAACGTCGTTAGAGATGTACAGGGCTGAGAAATTGAACATCAGAAAGGAAAATTCTACGATAATTCCCAGGGCAGTGCTTTGCTTTTTGAGGCTAGAGCAGGTTGCCTGCGAACTAAGAGGTTTTGTGGGGAAGTATTCACAAAATGATGGGGTATGCGTGGTCTGCGGAAAAGAAACAGAAACTATGCGGCACATAGTTTAGAATGTGAGGGTATCCATCCAAATCTACATGAAGGGAATATTGGGCTTCCAGGAAGCCCTAGGATTTAAGGGTATCACAGAGGAAGTTACCTTCGAGGCTGTCGAGGGATGAAAAGAAGATTAGAATGCTGGTGGACGAAAAGCAGAGAGGGAAATATTTCCTAGGACAGTTACCACCTGTAACAGGGAAAAAAAAGTATTTCGGGCCTAATAAGCTTTAGTGCCTGCCCTAAGCAGCGCTAGAATTAGACCAAAAGTGTAAAACATGATTATATTAGTCCTTTTTGGTAAGATGACATGTCATCACCCCGTTTCAAAGGGGAGACCAATATACAATCATCATCATCATCATCTTCGCACACTGTCATAGTATTATTGGTTCTTTTTGACGTATTAATAGGCAATTTTTGGCCCGCAGTGCAGCGACAGTGCACAAAACGCCATAGATTTGATTTGCACCCAGTGACTATAACTTGCATAGTGCAGAACCTTTTACTGCAGTTTAGTATTGCAGTTAAGGCTGAAAGTTGCTCCAGTTGGTGTTCACCTGCGAAGAAACACCACTAACAAGAAAGATTGTCCTGTGTGCTTCTGTCTAGGTCCTTGCCTTTTTTCGCTGGTAAAATGGTTTTAGAATTGCAGACACGCTAGCGTTTTGATGGCCGGCTATCAAGAATAATATCCCGTGTTTTTTGTCAGCTATTGATTGTTGGATTGTGATTTAGCTGCAAACTGCATGAATAGTACCACCACACCTCCCACGGGTACAAGCAAACAAAATCATCTTCCATCGCACACTATCGGGAATAACACAGAGTGACGATGCCCTGGTAAAGTTCACTTTTACGATAGCACTTAGAAACGAGTGGAAACGTATTGTATTCTCTTTGGAAACAATTACCATTCACCTGCAAAACGTCTGCTAGGGGTAAAATATATTAGTTCGGTGGTGTTGCCAATATCTGCACGGTACCATTTTTTTTTTATCATAGAGAGTCGGAATGGGCGAGGTTTAACGTACATTCAACCCCAAACAGCCTTGAATTTTTTCTTTAGGCGTTTCGTAGTAGTCATGGTGGCAAAAAGTATGGCTGCTGGACATTATTCGCCTACGTCTCCAAAATCACTGGCCGAAACTTCCAGCAAATTTTCAATTGCCTTAAAAGCTCCGTGATGATAATGTCGGCGTAGAGCGGTGTACCTCATTGTGATTGCGTGAAAGGAATAAGTAATTGAACTAGTGATTATTTTGATTAAGCTGTCTTCATCGTGCGCGATAACTGCTCGAAGCCCCTTCTTTCGATCTTTCGAAATGGGACGCACTTCTCAAGCACAAATTGGCTCGGTACATGGACGGAATGAATGTTGATGGTGCAAATGGGATATCGTTCGGTCTACCTGAACAACCGATCGGAGAGACGACTGCAGTGTTTCGACCTTACTGACCCATGCTCCCAAAAAAGTCATTTGATTGACAGGAATATTGGTCAGCGTTGAATTAAACCTTCGTAATAAATGGCGCAGTAATCCCCCCGGGCCTGCTGTAAAGAAACACAAGAAGAAACATGGCTAACTTTTAGTTGTAACGACAGAGGCCTAGAACGACACCTCCCAAGTGACAATAACGGCCGAAGGTTGCTGAATCACCTACTTTCGAAGCACATTTTGGGCACCATTGAACCCGCGCGTGGTATGGCGGTGGTGAGACAAAGTGTCTTTGAGGAAATAAAATAGCGTTTGCTTGATTAAAACCTGTATCAATCGCATAGTTTCCGATCTGTCAATTAGAACTAGTCTTTCCGGCATGGAGAAAATTACATTCGTTCCACGAAAGCCACAGCGATTGGCTATGTTGAGTTAAGGCTGAAAGTTGGGCTAGTTGGTGTTGACTTAGATACATATTACCAGCGAAAAAAACAGACAGGGACGAGGAAAGAAGCAGACGGGACACTCGCTAGACTTCAACTGAAAAGTTTACACAAGAAACACGTAATATATGAAAATGCCAACAGACAAGGATGATAGACCTTGCAAGTGATAAAAACAAACAAAAGAGATAAAACCGTCCACAATCTTAAATGCGTACGACCCACACGACCAAAATACATCCCGCGCATGCGGCCTTGCAAAAAATTCAGCTCTTTTGCCGTCAGAGCGATGCAAGGCTTACTGATACAGTTAACTGCCTCCTTTTGAATATAGAAAGCCTCAGAAATTTCGCGCTTTACTTGGTCGCGCCCGCTATCTAAGACACGTGTAGCGCCAAATGCTGGAACACAATCAGGACACCGCTTACAATGGTCGGCCAAGTGGCCCCCCCCAGCAAGCGATGAAACTGCAGCCCGATGATCCCTCAGACGGTTATTTATACATCGCCCGTCTGCCCTACATAGCATTTGCCGCAGGGCAAGGGAATGCTGTAAACAACGCCAGTTCTGCAGGGAACAAACCTGGTGGCATGCTTTATTGTGCAGCCTTGCCTCTTATCTTCATTGACAGCTGGCACATCCGCAACAGCTTCCCAGGGGCAGTAGCCAGTACATTTACACCGCATTTTTTGCCCACTTTTTTCAAGCGGTGTGTGAGCTGATGAACATATGGTACTGCTACCCTCCGCATCCTAGGCTGGCTGTCGGCGTCTCCTTTTGGAGAACTAGTACCCGCCTTAACCTTCTTGATGAGGTTTTATCTCTTTTGTTTGTTTTTATCACTTGCAAGGTCTATCATCCTTGTCTGTTGGCATTTTCATATATTACGTGTTTCTTGTGTAAACTTTTCAGTTGAAGTCTAGCGAGTGTCCCGTCTGCGTCTTTCCTCGTCCCTGTCTGTTTTTTTCGCTGGTAATATGTATCTAAGGCTATGTTGAGCCGTGCTATTTATTTA
The DNA here is from genome assembly GCA_013339765.2 of Haemaphysalis longicornis. Taxonomy (NCBI): domain Eukaryota; kingdom Metazoa; phylum Arthropoda; class Arachnida; order Ixodida; family Ixodidae; genus Haemaphysalis; species Haemaphysalis longicornis. Next base: position 172,385,166 of record CM023453.1, read on the forward strand.
TTCGTTTATTCCACTACTCTCAATGCCTTGGAGAGCGCAATAGAGAGGTGGTAAAAACTATGTAATGTAAATATGGCTGTATTGAACGATGATGGGACGCGGGATTGTGGTGGTAGCCGGTGGCTGTACTCGGAAGAAATGAACTTAAATACACGAGTGTTCGGCAACTCCGCACGTTAACTTAAAATCTGTGGTCAAAGCGTTCTGAAATGTAAGCAGGTGGTGAGGGAAGGTCCTGTTTGATATCGGAATTGGTGAAGTAAACTTTGCGAATTAGCGAGATAAAAAAGATCTTCGTATGTATAAGTAAGGAAGACTAAGGTTACATTAAAGACTTGTTACGCTTGCTGCGCGCGAGTAGTTAGGGGGACAGAACCAGCTCAGTGGTTCTGGATGGATTCTACTAAGGAGTGAAGACATAAATGGCGGTGGTTCGAAAGAGCTAAACTATACTCGATCTTTGTTCTAAAGGCACTTTTTAGGAACGTAGCTCATTGTTATTCCTTCCTCGTAGGACCATGTTACTACCATATCATACGTAAATGCGTTGCGTAGTCTTTTCATTTCCCGACATCACGCCTCTCAAACTCTCGATTATTCCAAAGGAAGCCGCGAGGAGCAGTAATGCGCTGACAGACAGACAATTCATGGCCACATCACCGTTCGCAGTCCCGAAGTAGCTGGGATACTTCGTGTTTGTGATTGACAGATCCGCAGTAAACACAACTTTATTGCTCCAATATTTATTTATGTACACTGCAGACACGCAGCGCTGCCAATCAAGATATGTTACATGATGTTCACCAATAGAAAGCGTTGAAAAAATTCACAGTTGTAAATTTTGGAATACATCCTTGCATTACATCCGAGATGCTTTCTGAAACATTGATTTTGCACAAAAGCTGACTGAAAAAAAACGCCAGGGTATTTACACCATTACTAATTAAGTACTGATAATCGCTGCGCTAGCTGGAGGAAAGTCCTGTGTCACACTAATTTGTTGGGTATAAAGTTCGTACAGACACATTACCTGCAGCAATGTCCCGAGCGTGTGGTTTGAGCATGTGGCTTGTGATTTGACTTTATAATATTCCGGTTGCTGGGACGTGCGATCTGCAATTGGAAAGAATAAAGCTGTATTGAATAAAGCTGTCAAAAATGTATTAGGACACGCCCAGATGGTTCGGTAATTTTTGCACTGCCCGGCACCCGAATGATCGAAATGCTCGAAAGAGTGCGTACTATGCCCCTCGCTGTACCTCGCGCGTGCATGTTGACAGGGTACATCGCATTTTTGTGTGTCTACAGTTCCAGCACGATAACAGCCGAAATACCGCGTTTTTTTCAACTGTTAAGCATTTCTCCTTTCGTAGAAGAGAATACATTTCTAGCATTTACGCCTCTTCGGTTTCGTGTGACAGAGCTATATTTCGGTTTTTCGGACGGCGTATGAGTAATATAAATGTGCTGCCATGGTGAAGACCACACCGGCCATTATCCTGTAGAGGTTGTCGTAAGACCCCATGACGTCCCGGAATTGCCTTATGGAGCGAACAACGTCAAAGTGCTAACTATCATAAGTTGAAAAAATACATAAACTTATATGTACGTATGTCGCAACCTGTGGGTCACAGTAATAAAAACAGCAAGTCAAACGCCTCGGTTGATACTTCACGCAATGTACTACGCTTTTTAAATCAGATGTTCTTGCGTTCGGATCCCTTTAGGCGTAAGTGGAACATGGCGAGACCTTGAATGCATTCGCCATGTACAGAGGATCGCAGCTCTTGAAAACTGCAGTCCTTCCAAATTGAATAGTGGACGTAACATTTTTTCTAACAAACCAAATGAACTCACCGAGTAAAAAAGTGCCCTCATCACCTTGAGCACTTAGTTGTGATAATTCTGAACCCACAAGAAAGCGTGACCAATGCTCATCTACCAGACATGATGTAAATTAGGAATTGTTGGGTGATGGGTGCAAAACAGAAAAATATTTCAAATAAAATTAAGGAAGCACTTTTTTCTCGTAGTGCAATGCCGTTCCACAAAAAATGAAATGTTGCACTTAGCATTTTCTGCAAAGAAACAACCGAACGGCAACAAATTGTGACCACACCTAGAGGGGCACGTCATCTTTTGGCTGTTTAAAGTTGACACAACTGACCGAACAAGCCGGCGGAGCGAAAGGTTGTGTGATCAGAACGCAACACTGACTCGGCGCATGCACTCTACAAAGCGGTCAACGTAGAGTTTCATACTAATATACACTACAGGGAAATCTGTCGCTGCAGTCGCAGCCGCCGTGGGCGGCACCATTTCCGCTAGCCACCTACCTCGCCTACTTGGCTTAGCTAGCCATATGGCTTCTTTTTTGTCTCGAAGCCAAAATCAACAAAAAAGGGTAACATGTTTTTCTTGTTCATCGTGCATTAAGCTTCTACATAATCCCTGACAAATTAAACTTTTTGGAGGTTCAATTTTATAACAAAACAAATTTGATGAACCTTCTACAGTAATATTGTTGCTTTTTTGTAGCCACAGCCAACTTCTCAGGTTGTTCTTGAGCCATGCCAAGGACAAGTTGAACGTGCCTGTCCGGCACATGACGGAACGGTCGCCGAACCGTGGCTACCCTAGACAGTAGCGCCGGTTTTCCCTCTAGTATATATTAGTATTAAACTCTATGCCGGCTAACTTGGGTCATTTGCCTGATGTGAATGCGATTGGTGGCATTCGAGCAAAGTCAGCCCCACTGGGTTATGTACGGCACAAGAAAATTGCTTCGGTCGCTCGCGGCTGCATTCCTCGAGACAGACGATCCTAAGGCTGCCTACCAACACGCGTTCTTGTTTTCGCTCAATTTTTTACCTCCGTGTTCTTTAGGGAGTCCTAGTTTTACTTTGTACACTTACGCGCTTGGTTTCGGCCAAATATCGCGAAATAAAGGCATACTCATTTTTTGCTGGCATACACCATTGATTCAACGGCTGTCTAGATAGGTACGGCTAATCTTCAAAGCAGTAGCGTACATGTGTGCGTGAAATATTTTTGGCGTGCATATGCAGTATGTAGTCACGTGGCACTCTTACTGTGACATTTTTATTTTGTTGGAGAAACCAAAGGCAAGCTGAGACATAAGGACCACATGACCTTAAGAAGGCCTCAGCCAGTCGATTCACAGAATCAATAACAAAAGTGATGTTCACAAGTCCTAACACAGTTAAAATGGCACTGTCGTGATACATGTCGCAAGTATTATCCAGAGCATTGAACTAAGAGTTTACAAGAAAGTCACAGTGCACACACCAACACAGCGACTGACACGTCTTAAGCCCAAGCGATAACATAACTATGCCGTGATTATCTAATCACACATTTTTTTCTGAGTGTTCTTAACTTGTTTATTCCGAGGAATCAATCGCCATATACTTCGAAAACCTATTATACTTAACTAACGTAGGCATTTTTTTCCATATTACTTTTCACGTATTTTTACACGTGGGTTCACTGGCGTGAAAGCTTACGTTATCTCAAATTTTATTTAATTATTTAATTCACTTGTACGAGCAGCATTCCTTACCTTAATTTGTTCTTGCTTTTCGAGGGTGTCGTATCGTATGCCTGCGTTGATATCTTTAAGAATTGTGGTAAACTTCATTGTCGATCTGCTGTTTATACATGGTGTGCAGAACCTTCATGCGTTATATTTGGTATCGAATATCTACTAAACATCGAATATCCACTAATAAAAGCGTATTCCTCTCATTTTCCTGGCATCCATAATAATCGAAATCTATACGCAAAGTTTAGTTTAGAGACATTGACGCTGTTATAATTAGTTATACTTGTGGTGCTCATACTAAACTCGTAGCAAAGTGTCGAATAAATATCGGTGTTATATACATTTTGTTTCAGACATAGTGGCATCAAATGGGCGGTTCTGTTTATGATATCTATAGGTTTAGTGAATTCAGTGGACAGTTTTTAAATAGTTTTCTCGGCCCCCAACAAACTCAGCAAGATGTGTGCGCGAGTTAATGATGCTTCGCCTTCCCGTAGAGATTGTGACATAAATCACGTGCGACCCTTCACCAAGTGCAGGGCCGGCGTGGTTTACTCCTTTCCTCTGGACTGTGACCGCCAGTATGTAGGCCAAACTGGGCGGTGCCTGAACGTACGGCTTATGGAGCACGCGTCCAATGTCAAAGCCAAATCCGGTGGCTGGCTCCACTCGCACGTGTCGTCCTGCAAGTGCACTCCTAAATTTGATCAGTGTAAAGTGATTAAGCACTACAGAAATCAGCGCACGCGTGAGCTGCTGGAAGCATACACGATTTATAAGGGAGGCGATAATTGCGTAAGCACCCCTTCTGTTGCTTTGTCTGCAAAAGAGATAGCGTTTATTGAAGACGAAGCGAAATGATCGAACTAGTGATATGACTGCGCAAAGATGCTCTTTCTTGCCTATACTTTTAAAGTTTTATGTTCTCTTTCTTGTTTCTGGATTCTTATCTTGCTGTAACCTTTTCGTTTATATTGCTGAGCGGCAAATAAACATTTTGTTGGTAGTCAGCGCTGTGAGTGTAGCCTCCTTCCTTCTGTCCCGTCTTGAGCGCTGTTTTTTGTGTGAAGTATGAACCAACAGGCCCAAACACTTCCATTCCTTGACAGTGACAAATATGTGTATTACAGGAAAATTGTTCCTGTATCTAAACTCCTAAGAACTTCTGTTCTGTCACCCAGTTCAACTTTTTAAATGCAGAGCATTTCAGTAACTGACGATGTCACCCGCGTTGGCGTCCGTAGTCCGCATCGCTCCCCGTCGGTCTGGCATTGGATTGGATTCGATTGGATTGGATTGGCTTGGATTGGATTGGATTGGCTTGGCTTGGATTGGTTTGTATTTGGATTGGATTGGATTAAAGTGGATTGTGTTGGATTGTGTTGCGTCATAGCCGCGCCACGTTGCGTCATAGCCGCTCCACGTTGCGTCATAGCCGCTGCAGGGGGTTCACGGCACGTTTCACCATCGACTTCATCGACAATGTCTACGCGGGAAGAGAAGGCGGCGCGGCGGCGTGCTGCGGATGCTCAGCGCAAGCGCCGCATGCGAGCCGCCGACGCCGAACTTCGCCAGCGAGAAGCCGCAGCCATTCGTCAACGTCGGGCGGCTCATGCGGGAGGGAAAACAAGCACAAAAAGAACAGAACTCCTGCTGGCGCAGTTTCAGGCAGGGGGCGCGCGAGCACTGCGAAGGCGGGAAATTTGAAATGCGTCGGGTGGTAGCAGTGAGCGGATAACGGCGCTACAGCCCATTATGGCGAATCAGTGCTCTGCATTTCCAACAGTTTTCACGTAGAGTGGAACGGCTGTAACTTTTTTTTATTGAATACAATCGGAATTTCTATCCCTGTTGTTTCATCTTGTATTTTAAACGTCGGTGTAACTCCTCTTCGTAGCGTTCAGCTGAAAGTTTTTATCCAATACCCAATTTATTATCTGTCCCGAAAATAGATTTACATTGAATTGTAATTAACACCGTCACATGTGAGCAATACGTTAGCGTTGCCTGGATGCAAGATCTTGACGTTCTCTGTAGTTATATCATTTACGTCAACTATAAACAATAAGGGGCCAGCTTGGAGCCTTGTGGAATTCCTCGTTAGCTCAAATACGTCAGATTAAATAGTTTTTACTTGAACAAACTTTTTCGCTTAGTCCAACACCTTTTCGAAACGTTACCTGTCAAACCAAGTGTACCAATTAAGGCAAATATTATAGTCGACACAATTCAAAGCTTTTTTTAAGATCTGAAAACGTCCCTGTCGGTGCGTCTTGTTATCAATATTTGCAATTATATTATATTAATTGTGCAATATTGCTCGGTTACGTCGCATAAATCAAAGGTAATGTTACCTCGCGCCACCCTGAAAAGACCGCGTCCCCTTTAGGCCTACCGTGTATTTTGGCAAATCTTACCGAGGGGAATGCGGTGGGACAGCCTGATATTGTCCCACTGCAGCGGGATGGTTAACTCCAGAAAAACTGGAAGCGCGTGGAGCTGAGTACCTACAAACCTCTGCTGCCTCAAGTTCACAGCCGCATCATCTCACAAAGGGAAGGGAAGGTCACGCACATAGTGGGAACGCCAGTAATGTCCGCACGCGCAAGGTAGTACGCGTTCGTGCACAGCGTTAGAGCTTTGGAAAAAATTGTTACAGGGAACAGAAAACGGGGGTGAACGGACCGGGTAAAGGTGCTTATTTGCTGAACTGGCGTGTGTTTTGCAGGGGCATCTACAGAAATTTCAGCCAAGGCTTTTTTCCTTTATTCAACATTAAAATAATTACGAATAGTGCCCAGCATTTTTTACGCACACGTGAATATCTTTTCATCTCTGCACTGCTGCGTAACGTCATGGGAAAGAGTTGACGTTCACCAACTTGGCCACCTGCCCTTATAATGTCGACAGAGCTACACAGCCATGAAGTGATAAGCCAAGAGCTAGAACATCTGAGGCGATAGGGCCTGCTTGGCCCTATTGCCTGTTACTACGGTGTCACTTCTTTCGTCTGATAATATAAATCAATCTGACTTGTCTACAATCATTGGATTGCAAAGAAGCAGCGGAAGGAGGATAAGCGCCGATGAGCCGGCAACCAGACTGACTGCTTCGGGCTCGATGCATTCGGCTTTGTGCTCCTGCTTCATCGCCACGCACGTTCCCACGGTCACCGAAGAGGCCACTATGACCCCAACGTGCGCTGCGGACGTCGTGTGGGGTGTCGCGGCGAAGAGTACACCAAGGACGAGGAGGATAACAGCACTGAGCACAGGCTTTCTGACAATGTCAAGATCGGCGACAAGAGGCAGTAGCATGCGGCCTGCAATTTAGGGTGCAGCAGCGTATGTGGCGGTCAACTCCGCGTGTAAACGGGGAACGCCCATGTCCAATGCGTAGTCCACTATGATAGAGAGGTGAATGGCATTGATGTAGTCGATCAACGCAGCACCCAGCGCGGTCACGTAGAAAGAGGGAGCAAAGGCGATAAGCTAGACGAGGACCCGGTTATTCGAAATAGTCTTTTGTTGAGGCCCCATCTGTGTTTAGCTTCTGCTGGTAGTGCCTGCAAACGGCCAAGAGCAGTGGTCGCAACTTCCACTTCCGCCTTTTTGCTGTTAAGCCACGACGCTTCTCTAAGAAGAATGCAGAAGGCAGTAGTGGGAAGCGTTAGAGCACCGAACACCAGGAGTGCTCTGGCGAGGCCGTATGTAGTCTCCAGGCAAACGAGCACTGGATGGTCGCTGCAGAACTTGATGCCGGTAGCTGAGCCACGGTACGTTTTGGACTAGTGCATCATTTGCACCAAATTGGGGAAGAGAACCAGCCCGCTTCCCAGTCCTGAAATCGTTGGGAAATTAAGGGAGATATGCATGAGCGTGATTTTAACACCAACAGTCAACAAATTGTAGAGTCAGCTTTGTAAAAGATGGCGAGCCACTCCATTGTGTAAAAGTGGATGATCAGCACAGCGTTTTAGCTCATAACACAGAGGTCACACGGAATTGAGTTCAAAGGTACAAGCACATTGTATTTATTTTGAGTATTGACGGCGGTCCTTATCATGAGACACACGCACGCAGACGCTTTCATTTTTTAATCTAATAATGCAAAAAAATGGTGCCCGTAGATAATCGACCTGCTCAAAATGCACATGCATGTGGGGAGATATAAACGCTTCAGGTATACTTAGTGTCTTGACCTTGCAAATGCAGTCAAATATCGATATAACGAATGATGCCGGACCGCCGAAAATCGTTCGTTTTTTTAAATGTCCCTGTAAGAAAAACCTGGCGGTTATAAGCCAGTGCTGAAACCTAGGGATGAAAATGACGTACGTTAGCAGTACATGCGTTTGTAGACAGGCAAACTCTCAAATATAAATTATGTGCCCACTTCAGAGCTACTTTGTTTCAAAAAATCAGTTATTTTCTTCTGAGGCATGCAGCACGGACAACGGACTAGGGATGCCTCTACATATTCCACCTTGCACAATACCTCATCGGGTACGTCGTTTTACTGAGCAATGAAAGTGCGGAATTTGTTCATGTGCACTTAAACGTCAATGTTCGACACGATCTCATATTCGGTATTCAGTGAACCACAGTCGTAACCATTCGCGTCGTCATCGTCAATAATATAATGACAATTCTCGCGTCTTCTTCGCTTTGTCGCTATAGCTCCATTCGTCTTTGGATCTCGCGCGAACTTCACATCAGAATAACCCACAACAAATAAATACCTGCCCGCACACGTGATTAGCGTTAAGAACGACCGACCAGCCACCAACACCCATCACACCGAGAGAGAAACGAGGTAAAATGCGGCTAGGCCTGCTAGGATACTGCACATTAAAGCACAGCTTTGTGGTGGCGCTAGCTTTTGGCACTCGACATGGGGATGATAATAGCTGCTGCATTCGGGAAGATACACAGAGAAACGGCGGTTACTGTTTCACGCGGGAGTTGCGGTGCTGTTACTTTTACCCGGATTCTTAATGCAGATGATCCTCTAATATTACGGGGAAAATAAATTACGCGCGTTAGTCTGAAATATGTGCTATAGTGAAATTCGTATTTGTGAAATATTTTTACACCTAAAATGTAGGCAATCTGTTGGGATTATTAAAATATTCGTACATTTGAGCAATTTGTTATTGCGGCGTTTGTAGTAACGCGATTTGACTGTAGTTCATAATGTAAATAATCCATTTAAGATGCACATCGAAGTGATGGGTGTGTAATTAGAGGTGGAAATCCCGTCTTTGGTGGTGACCGCGTGCTACCAGCCTACACCACGGGGGGTGGCTGTTTTTCAACTGCCCCCAATTTAAACAGATGTTGAGCCTCGGGATATTTTGTTTGCAGACAATATATATAAAACGAATCCAATCTAAGCTCCACCTACGATATTGTTCTCATGCAATGCTTTTTGTTTATGTGCGTGTACCCTCAGACCGAAGCATTACAGACTGGAGTGGAAAGTGCAGGCATAATTAAAGATGGTGGGAGGCTCAAAAATAATAAACAATGTTCCCTACATAGAACAAGAGTTATAAGGATTAAATATAGATAATTTACAACAGAGTTTAGGGTTTACCAAAAAAGGTTTGTGTGGACTTCTGTCGCAGAGGTTTGCAAAATGAAACGAAATTTTCTGCGCTCAAGGTTTGATGCAGAAGAAAGGGATTTTAAACATTCTGTAAACACTAAGCGCCACAAGTGCTTCTCCTCGGCACCACCAGTGCTCCGCTCCCGTCACCCAATCTCGGGAAAACAAAGCTGCACCTAGCCTATACCAGCGCATCGCCCGTACCCGCTGCGAGGGTCGGGCAATAAGACAATGCGAAACGCCTGTTTGCTAGGATGGAGCGCTGAATGCATCATTGTGGGGGAACAGTGTCGTCCTTGAGGAAGTAGTTGGTGTTAGGTACAAAGAAAGGTCAAAGCTGCACGAAGTAAATGAAAAATACATTTCAGTTCGCGAAGGATCTCAACCCGGATCACCCAGTGCGTTACAACTGCCATATCTACTCAAAATGACAGCAGTGAAACAAAAGTTAGTCCATTGAGCGCCACGTGCCAAGTTAACGTGACGGCACAGGAGTAAAACAGGCCCACTGAAACCGCGCAGAACTCTGCTTCTGAGAAGCTGTGTCGTGTGTTGCAAGTGTATTTGTCTAAGTATATCGCTCCAAAATACGAAGAAACAAAAAGCGAAGTGACGCATGCGCGTTGTCACCGTAATCAAGTCGGTAGCGAGGAAATACAACTAAAAAGCGGCGAGAGACGCAAATACCATGTCGCAGTGAAAAATTCGCGGATAAGTATTTCCCGACTGCATGATTGACAAAACTGGCCGCCTAGACGCAACCCCAATAGTTTCATCTACTGGTTCGCTTGGATCCCTCTATTCTATTGAGCAACTCCTAAGCACACTTCGCTTTTCGGACTGCTATGGTCGGGGTGTGCAATCATGGGTTTTTGCACAAACGCACAGGGTTTGAGGTGCAATAATTTCAAAATTTTCTGCAAGGCCGGCACTTTTTTGCTGCAGTATATATTATGAACAACTCTTAGAATATTTCTGCGCATTCTTTTAGAAAAGAAGAGTGATTTGGTACACAATACATATGGTTAGCCTGTCACACGTTCATTAGTTCGATTGTTTTGTGTGGTTCCAAAAAGCAGGCAAAGTTCCGGTGCGTCTCGGCAGCAAGGTGTGTCAAATACGCTGCCCGGCTTTTGCATTCAAAGCGCGCAAGCAGACTTGACGTGCTACGATGACATTTTTTTGCACTTGCTTTTATTAGCGTGTCTTTGGAGATTTCTTAATGGTTGCAGGGAAAAAAAACGTTTCAAAAGACAGAAACTGAATATTCAAGGATTTGTTCATTTCCAGCCCACCGAGAAGCCACAGTGAAAGCAGGGTTATGAGAACAACGCCTTTTGCTCCAAAACTGAAAGCCTTTGCAACTTCTCATCCAAAGTGGGGAAAAGCCCACTGAAGTACCCAGATAGACATCAGGCTGTGTAGGTAACTAATGTTTAGTGGAAAGCTAGCAGGTCGTGGAAATACAACCCGAAGGCGTTGGCTAGCCGTATGTGGGTAGTACGTGGCTGCATAAAGCAAATCCAGTTCCCGACTAAGGACAACCAAGAACAGACGGGGCGAAGTACGCTACCATCGCATGACTGAACTAATGATTACTTTCTCTGGATGCGCTAAGCCATAGCTTTCTGCCTGATTAGCGCTCAGGTCCGTTTGAATTAGAGTTCAGTGGAGATGTTTTGGCTAGTGGGCAGTAGATCTTTACATTGGTAGAAAGTGCGAAGTAACGGGGACTCGAGGAAGAACGCTCACACAGGACGGGCGCTAGGCATCGGCAGGGTGTTTTATTCGCGAAACATTGCGACGTACATATATTTGTGTGGAAAAGCTAAAAATAGGCTTATGGCGCAGCTTCCACGAGGAATTCGGCTGCCGCAGAAGGTGCACTTTTCCCTTTGCATACGAAATAGGACAAAGGCCACTCAGGCGTTTATACGCTACCGATACAGAAGGCCTCAGCGATTCTTGTGTTTGTTGTTAACAAACTACAAATAACGGTACACAAGTCTGGAATAGAGATTTATTCCGAATACTGAAATCTCATGACTTTGAGATTTTGCCAGTGATGTCGAACAAATCAATGTGCGTTTCTTGAGCGGTGTGTCTGGTTTGTCGTGGGAAACTCCCCTAACCTTGGTGAGCTCTCTTTCATCACGTATGACGCATTTTGTGCGCCGTGCGTCCCGCTAGTCGTGGACAGGTCCACCAATCCGGGTGCGATGTCGTTGGTTGCGTGGACTGGGTGCTAGACAGCACGTACTGGCTCCGTTGCGTTCCGTGCTCTGAGCGTTTCGTTATGTCTGGACCGGAAGAGCGGGTGCCCGGCACGTGCCGCGTTCTGGCCGGCGCGCGCTGCGTACGTTGCGCGTCTCGTTTCTCGTCGCTGGAATAACCTGCGCGTGGGTGATGTAGCTCGTCGATTGGCTCAGGGTCAGAGAAGCGGGTGTTCTTGATCTCGCCAGAAATGCACTGATCTTTGTTTGCGCTTGCGTAATTGTGGCGATTACGTGTGAGAGGTCGGGTGAACAGGCGTTGCACCGTTTTGCATGCGTCGTCTCCTTCGTATGCGTGCCGTTGTGGATGCTGCCTGTTTCCGGATCTCGAGCAGTTCAGGCACCGTGGGAAACGTGTGGCCGCCGCTAGCCAGCCGTGTCAGAAGACTTTCTCATTCGTCATGCAGCCTGCCGTTCACAAACAGTGTTGCGTGCAGGTTAGACTTAGTCTGCCGTTCGTCGTCGTAGGCAGCCTGCAGTATCGTTGGCACATTCATTCGTTTAGAGAGCTGGCGACGTTGTCGTCCTCTTGCAGATGCGAAATGACGTTGTCCTCACGGCAAGAGCACGGAAGCCCTCGTGATCGTAGTTCGTTCACTGACTGTTGTTTCTTCGTTGAACATAGGACGTCGCGTTACGTTGAAGTCAGCAGTGGGTCGATCACCGTTGGCCTTTTCCGCCGGTGCCCTCTCCGGCGGGCCGCACTCTCGTAGTCGTCGTCCGATTCGTCCGCGTCGTTGGTCTCTTGGTCCGTACGTCCTGGCGTGGCCTCAAATCCTGATCCTGTCGACTGAGCTATGATAGCTAAGTCGTGCCTCGAATGAACGACTAAACAGGAAAACTTTGAAAACTTTAATGAACAGAGATACTGAGGTTAATTAGAAACACCGGGCCGGAGATGCGGTTCCAGCAGAACGGCCACCGCAGCCGCTGCTGTTTCCCCGTCGTCTTTCAAGCACCACCCCTAATTTATTTATTTATTTATTTATTTATTTATTTATTTATTTATTTATTTATTTTATTACTTATTTATTCAATTACCCTCAATGCCTCAATTACCCTCAATTACACAGGGGAGTGGGTACATACATGCACTGGATACAAATCAAAATACAACTGCAAAATTTCAATCAAGTAACATCGCTTGATAGAGGGTTTAACTAAAGGCTACATGCAAATAAAATTAGGGACAGCAACTTTAAATGAGCACCATCTTGTATACTAACAATGTCATAAGGAAGACTATTCCTACATACAGAATTATTTGGCACAAATGAATCCTAAAAACACTTGGCGTGGGCTGACGGAATTCCTACTTTACGACGATGATCAATGAGAGTGGAAACGTAAGTTGGTGGGGAAAATAATCTATTTCTGAGTAATGAATTGTTGAAGTAAATTTTATGAAATCGACACAGCCCAAACGCTTTCCTGCGAAGAGACTGTAGGGGTAATGATAGTGTGGTTTTTATTGAAGTGACGATGGTAATTAGAAAGGACTAAGCGCGCTGCCCGATTCTTCACTCGTTCTAATTCGTAGAGAAGCGATTCATGACAAGGGTCCCAAACAGATGCTGCATATTCTAATTTGCTACGTACCAATACCTTGTAAAGTAAGAGTTTCAGGGAAACGGGCGCCTGATTAAAATTTCTCCGAAGGTAGCGCAACATGTGTACGCAGCGCTTCCGCTGGATGACGCCACCGAACTCCTCCAGGTGCGATCGTGTAACGCGAGCAGGCGAGCGGAAGCCGCGCCCCCGCACCGCCCCGTCAGAGAGCAAGAAGAGCGCTCCCCGATGGGCTGTGCGAGCCACCGTTGTAAAGAAAATCAGTTAATTAAAACGAATTGTTTCAGTTCAGCCAACTGCTCCCAATTTAGATAACAGTCCAGAAGCGGGATATAATCACAACGTCCGAACGTCAGAAGCCGCCCCTTCAGTTACGATGGGGCCTGTGACGCCCGACGCAGCGCCTTCAGCGACAACGAAAGAAGACGGCGCGAACCAGGCCCGCGGTGACGACGGGACACGCAGCCGCACAATATCCGAAAACGAAGTCCCGAGTGACTCCACGACATCGCAGCCGGCGATGGACATGGCAGCCGTCGTCCAAGCAGCGGTACAAGCAGACGTGAGGGAAGCGATAAACGGTATGGCGCTCTTCCGAACGCAACAGACGCCTGCTACGCCCGTTACGCGCGCGGCAGAGACTTCGCGTCTAGTGCCATTATTCGATCCCCTTTCATCAGGCTTCTCGACCATCGACGCGTGGATTCGACGAATCGACGACTTGGTTGACATTTACGGTTGGTCGGACAGGCTGACCTCCTGCAACGCACTATGCAGATTGGAAGGCCCGGCCAAGACCTGGTACGATTCCCTGTCATCAGTGGACAAAACGTGGGTGCAGTGGAAAGACGAACTAAAGCGTGCATTTCCGTCGACATCAGGAATTCAACGCCTCCACCGTGAAATGGAAGCCCGTTGCCGCAAGCGAGGTGAGCCCATCGAATCTTACTACTACGACAAGCTCGCCGAGGCTCGCCGGTGTAATATCAGTGACAAAGGCTGTGTCGAGTACATCATCACCGTGATGAAAAAACAGCGCAAGGAACACAGGGACAAAAAAAAAGAGTGGACGACGCACAGCGCGTCGTCCACTCTTTTTTTTTGTCCCTGTGTTCCTTGCGCTGTTTTTTCACCATGAATCTTAAGCTGCACCAACTAGCCCAACTTGCCATCTTATATCAAGACCGGCCTGAACGATGAAGACACAATTCGAGCAGTGAACGTTCGCACGTACGACTCTCCAGAAGAATTGCTACATTGTCTCCAGCGTCTAGAAAACCGTCTACGAAACGTTGTTTCGCCGGCTTCCCGCCAAAATGCCAAGCATTTCACCGAAAATCAAAAGGGGCTCTTCGCAGGGGCCGATCCCCTCACCAAGGCAACCCGAGCCAACATGGCCGACGATCGCCGAGACTCCCTCTCACGCAGGCAGAGGAAGAAGCCTCTCCCCAACGAGAAAGGGGAACCGCTCTGCTTCAACTGCAACGAATACGGCCATTTGTCTCTCAATTGGCCCTCTCCCCAACGGAAAGTGCGATGCGGCGCTTGCGGACTAGTGGACCACGAAACGAGAGGCAAAGGAACCAGAGCCGCGCGTCACTCAAAACGTTGTGAAATCCGACTTCTGCGCTACCGAAGCAGTGAACGAGAAATATTTCATGCCAGCGAAACTGAACGGACATGAAATACGTGCCTACGTCGACTTGGGGAGCCAGTGCGTAACCCTACGTCAGGAAGATGCAGTACGGCTGGAAATCTCCTACACGAAACTCAAAGAACCGCTCTCTATTGGAGGGTATCAATCGCGATGTGTGACGCCTTGCGGAAAAGCAAGCAAGCATCATGGTCGACCCAGTGACAGCCGACGTTCATCTGTACGTGGTACCAAGCAGCTCGCAGTCTATACCACTACTTGTTGGGCAGCCGTTCACGGAACAGCCTCACGTAACGATTGTAAGGGGGCGACAGACGGTCAGGATTTTTGAGGAGTGCGAACACGTCCACGAAACCGACGACACGCTGCTTTCCATTGAGATCCCCGATCTGCCCCAGCGTTCAATCTCCCTGTGGGCCAAGGAGTCAACCGTTCTTCCGCCGAAGTATGTGGGATTCATCAAGCTCTCTATACGCCACGGGTGACATTCGCAGCACAGATGTGTTTGTCGACGCACAATTCAGGTGTCAGGAAGGACGTGAGCACTGCATACCACGCTGCGTCGTAACTGTCGACGAGTCGTACGAGACACGCCTACTCATCATGAACATGTGAAACCATGACTTAACATCAAGGAAGACGAGCGGGTAGCACGAGCGGAAATCTGCTATCCAGACGATATGCCGGAGCGAGAACTAAACGTCCACGTCACTAAGCGACAGCCGATGCCACGCGAAGAGATAAAAACTGGGCCTGGCGTTACTCCGCAGCAGCGAGAAATGCTGGAATGCCTTATCGAAGAGAATCGCGATTCCTCTGCACGCAAGATTTCGGAGATCGGGCAGTGTCGGATGTCTCGAGGCAACGCAGCTTCGTTCTCTACCATTTCCGGGATGCCAAATCGTAAGCGGTGAAGAATGTGCCACCCTGTGTAAGTGGTAGAGAGGCGGCGTAACTGATTAATACGATGGGCCTCTAGTAGCTCGTGGGCAGTATTGTATACTCCAAACGAGGCGAGTCTGGCAGTGGACGAGTGGAGGAGTATGTAATGCTGCCTTATATGCATTTCGGATGAGGCAGTCAGTTTTGTCTATGTCGGAGGTGGTAATTTTAGGGTAGGGGAGAGAGTACGTGATCCCACTGATGATGAAAGCCTGAACTAGAGGAATTCGTTCTCTCTCCTTGGGCCCGTGGTGACGGCTAGCGATTCGTCGAATAAAGCCGAACTTCTATGTTGTGACCCAGCGACGGCTCTTATGGCATGGAGACTGCTGCGCCGTGGTGGGTACGTCTTTTTCTCGGCGGTGCGGTCGCGAAAGGAACATAGGAATTTGAATTTAGCGATGAAGGCGGACATCATTAGACGGGGTCGAGGCCAGTGAAAAATAGTCGTCGGTTGCAGAGGCATTCGAAATTCGGAATTCCTCGCAGCCCGTTTGGACACAAAACTGCGCAGCAAGAGGCAAAGGCAGCGCAGCACGGCCGCCCTGGAGCATTTCGTGTGCGTGTTGCTGCAGTGGTTCAGCAAAGCAGCTTCGTTGCGGCTCCAGGCCGAAGGCGTTCGGATACAGCAGACAACGGCGTTGAGTGCCTCGAGAGTGAATTACAGAAAGCTGTCATCATTCCCATGCGAAATCCCCGGGGCCGGAACAGCATGTAAGTTGGTAACTGTTAACGACGACGTGCAAGGTGTGGCGGATCGCGACGATGAGGCGATCGCGTTGCCGATCGCTGTTACCGAAAAGCGGACCTCACTAGCGACGCCGACGACGTTCCCAACCGTCTACGGCAGTCGAGCTTCCGTCTGCATTCAGCGTAATTCGTGGCCGTGGGGGCGCAGTAGACGGCGACAGGCTTTCTCATTTAAATGGCGTTGGTAAGCTTGAAGATAGCTTGGTGAACTTAATGACCAGAAGATAAAGCAACCGATGCTCAACGACTTTTTTCGTGCTGAAGAAAGTGGGGTGGTCGTCGCGCTGTTTCCTATTTTTCGTGCTCTGAAGAGCAAATAGGGAAGCTCACGCTTGTCGCTGCCTCTCAAAGCTCTCAGTAATGTTTGGAGTTTCCAGACAAGCTCCAGATGGGCGTATTTTATATTTCGAATTACCGATATATCGAACTATTTCGCGATCCCCTTAGAGTTCGATATATCCGGGATTGACTGTACTCACGCAAATACAGTACTCATGAGTATTGAACTCATGAGCACTGTGTATTTATGGGTATTCTGTAGTGGTGGTGGTGGTGGTGATGTTTATTTACGATAGGACCTACCCGTGCATGGTATGCCGTAAATTGCTCACCCGATCAGCACCTTTTTACCGCTACGCGCGAGAATTCATAATGATTCGCTAAGGCTTGTGACCCTTAAAAATTGCAGGATCAAACTAGAGATGTCCCTCCTCTGCCTCTTTGGATATTCTGTACTCATGGGTACTGTGTACACGAGTGCTGTACTCACGTGTACGTGTACTCATACTCGTGAGTACTGTAATCATGAGTACTATACTCATGAGTACTATACTATACTATACTCATACTATACTCATGAGCAGTCTTAAAACACTTCGACGCCGTTTGCACGGGGAAGTGCCGGCACAGTGAGGAAGATTCCTCTGACATTTTCCACATGGTGTGGGCGTGCCAAAAAACCCCAAACCTACCTCCTCTACCCAACCCTTCCCGGGAGAACTGGGAGGCAGCCCTACTCGGCTGGTGTGACCTGACGGCCCAACGGGCCCTGGTCGGACGGGCCCGGGCCGCGGCCGACGCCATTGGGCGCCCGTAAGGGGGAGCCCACCTAGTCTTTGTACGGGGCGGCCTCTTAAGGACCGCTCCCCACTCTCCCTGTAAAAACTTCTGTAAATAAATGTTTTTCAGTCAGTCAGTCAGTCTCATACTCATAAGTCCTGTACTCATGAGTAATATACTCACAAGTATGCTAATTACATTTGTACTCACTTGTCATTGTACTCACTTTTTAAATGCGATTGTGCACTCATCATCGTACTCACTCGTGAGTTTGAGTACAAATGAGCACAAATGAGTGTACTCACGAATGAGAACACCGACCTTTGTTGAAGAAGGCGGGGGTAATGACTCGAACCATGCATTGTTTTTTTTTATTGCTGAAGTGTTTTCTTTTTACAATCCTATCTTATCGGTGTTCCAAGCGAAGCGCGTATTTCCTTCTCTTTCTTGGTCTCTCTCCCTATCAATCACTCTCCCTAACACTCTCCCTATCATCTTTTGATAGGTAAAGTGTTTCGCCCTGTCGTTACTAGGCTAGAATAGTCTTCTTTGATCTCCAGAGTTCTCGATGTAATTCGACGGTTCGGGAAACAACCACGCGGAAAGGTAAGTGCTCGCCGGGCAGATGCCACGGCGATTGTTTCGCCGACGCTCATCTATGCACGTCACGCTGCTGACTGTTCGTCGCTGCTTCAGGAGTCTTTGAGTACGTAACGCAGCACAAGTACACTCCAATAAACTTTATTTCTCCTAGAACCTGCGTCGTCCTCGCCCACGTGACAATATACAAGAACTTTCGTTCGGTGTGATCGTCGCAAACAACCATTATGAACTCATGGAAGGTACAAAACAGTTGACAATTGTTACATTGGATGTTCATCACCCCTCTTGAAACTTCATCATTACCATTTTTTGCTAGAAAGAGCAATTGCATTCCATCATGCTGCCCGTTTTTCGAAGCGCATGTTTCAACGGTAAAAAATTGCACCGAGAACGGGGTTGCCTAGCCACCTCGGCCTGCGGTGTCGCCATTTGATGACACCACACAAAATATCCTTTAGCACCTCAACACCACCACCAAAAACTGCTGGTTTTCTGGGGAACATTTTTTTGAAGGATGCCTCTTGGAATTGACATCACCATTGCTGCGTTATAGCAGAGCTGGACTATTTAAAAAGCAGCAGCTTCAGTGTATAAAAGGTATGACGAAGGGGTGGGTAAGAAAACTGTAATACTGCTTTGTCGCCTTAAATATGTAAATACTTGCCGTACTAACTTTATTTCCTGCCTGTAGACTCAAATGTTCGCATATTTAAGGAAAAGATGAAAATTATTTTTTACTCCTAACGAAAATGGCAATGCCTGTTATCAATCAATCAATCAATCAGTTTTATTTTCGCACCAAAAAGTTCAGCGAGAAAAGTGGCCGGAGAAAAAGCCGCTCATTTACGTCTTCACAGGGCTCCGAACATCCATCGGTAGTGGTCACAATGCAGTGACATTAGCAAACAAGTATTAAAAACAGTAAAACATTCAAAACATAGTAGAGCATTACTATATGGCATTGAAATAAAACACACTGAAAACAAAAGTTAGTCACACAAGCTCTCTTTAAACGAACACATCGACAGTTTTCTTTTTTCGGTTAAGTTTAATGATGTCGACTTTTTTAGTGGAAATAATTTAATATTGTAGGCAATGCGTGCTCCAATCTTTTCTTCCCATAATTTGTGCCGGAAAAGGGAACATCTCATGTTGCCTGTTGGCGTAACGGATATGTGTATGTGGTTTGCTTTAGGTGTGCTAGGTTTAAAAACAAATCTAATTTGCCCTTCTCTGTGCTTTCGTAATTGCATATCAATTTGTAATTATACACATCCTTCGCTTTCATATTTCGCTGTTTTTGAAAGACTGGAGCGGTGTGCCGTATATAATGTGCATTTTCAAGAATTCGGAGAGCTATTTTTTGTAATACCGTAGTGTTGTGCATATTTATTGCAGTAGTATTTCCCCACACCAGCATGCTATAGCTTGATTGATTGTGAGGTTCGACGCGCCGACGAGGCGATGAGGCTCGCCGTTGCGAAGGACTGCGAATTAATTTTGACCCTCTGGGGATCTTTAACGTGCGCCGAAATCTCGAACACACGGGCATTTCTGCGTTTCGCCGCCATCAGAAAAGCGGCCGCCGCGGCCGACAATGCCTTAGCTACTGAGCGAAAGCAGCGAGTTCAAACTAGAGTTGACGATAGCGTGGTAGAATTGCTTTTTAATTGTGGTTGGAAAAAATGGTGACTCTGGTTTATGATTCCAACCATTCTGCTTAGCTTCGACGGCAGTTTTTTCCACGTGGTCGCTTCATTACATGTGCTGAGAAAAAATAACACCGAGCTTTCGCACGGATTTTTCGATTGACAGTATAAGGGCCAAAAACAACTGTTTCCAGAACACTGATTGTGGTTCCCGGCGCACGAAACACGACGCATTTTATTTCTCGTTCATTTAAATGGGGCCATTCTGTTGACACTAAGCTTGTGGTTTAAAACACAACTGGTTTGCGTTCGCCAGGAGTATCGTCACAACATTCCCGGAAAAAAATCCCGTGCAGTCATCCGCATCCATAAATTACAAATTTACAGCGACTATCTACAGGCCGGGACAAAGACGACAAAGAAGGAGCGGTTCGTTCGTGTTCTTCCTCTGCTCGTTGTTTTCACCTGAACTCGTGTTTTTCTGATCGTTTTTCACCTCCAGTGATCTGTAACCACCCTGGAACATCTCTGGACCCTCTAAGGTCTGACGGCAAACAAAACGGTGACCCCTAGGGGTTTTGCTCTGCATCGGATGCCACCCACCGGCCGCTAGGCCTAACCACTCTCTGTCTCAGTCACTGGCGGGTGCGCCGATGCGCACTTATGTCACGAATGTCGGAAAAGCTCTGCATAGCACAATCCACCCAGCCTGGGACGACACTCTCGGCTTCTGACGTCGCTTCAAACCCGGTGTTGGACGACCCGCTTCCAATGGAGGTAACGCTACTGCTCTCGCTACCCACGGCTGACCCCTCTGCTTTATCGAAGCGGCCATCGGACAAAGGTGCGGCCCAAGTTACGACGGAGGTGTCACCCTCGCCTGCGGCCAAACGGGTGTGCACATCTGTCGCAAACACATACCTGGAAAGGACCAATGAACGGAAGACAACACGGACAGCTACTTCATCCCATACAGTCACTGCCACTTCCCAAGGCTCTACAACCAATGGGCAGAGTCCCTCGGTGTACAAAGTTGCCATCAGACCTCGAGAGCGCTTCAACATCCTCTTTCTTCCGACAAAGACACTGAATCAGACGCTCTAGGGATCCCTAGAAACATCCAAATTTGCCGGCTACGCATACCACAACCGAACCAACACAGTGTCTCTCTGGGTGTCGTCTCTTGAGCGTGTCCAGTGACTGTGCGCACTGGACTGTATTCTTCTGTCGGCTGAAAAACAGCTACCTATACAAGCCGACCTGCTGTCCGGTACTGACATTCGACGCTATGTTGTTTCGGGAGTAGACCCCGGAGAGATCATGAAGACCTGCAGGCCACTAAACGGTGCTCCACGCACCAAGTTTTTGTGAGCTACATGAGAGCTGTCCACACGTGTCTCGTAACTCTTAGAGGCCCGTTAGAGCCACCGCATCGTCTTTTCTACAATGGCTGCGTTCTTCGCCCACGTTCATACAAGTGGTGCATTGTTTTCAATGCTTCCGTCAGGGACACATGAGCAAGTCGTGCCCATTCCCTGTCACAGAACCACCCGTGACAAGGGCCTTGGAACCACCGGCTTCTATCGTCCGTCTTACTGCAAGTCAAGTTTCGATGTGGTCTGTGTCGCACGGATGATCATGACTTCACGGACAAAAAGTGCCCTAATAAATGCAAAGCTACTCGCGCTAAGCGACGCGCGTTCCGACGCCAGTCTAAGCCCAACGATATTCCTCTGTCTAACCGTTTCGGCTGTTTTTTTTTCTTCAGAATTGTTTCCACGGGTGCTATCCGTGAGGGGGGGGGGGCTGCCTGACAAAGCCTCTGCCCCCCCCCCCCCCATAGTTCAGCTTATAAGGTGATGCAGAAAACGTATCCTCAAGCACGCAACCAAAGACACGCGATACACAGTGCTTAGAATAGAACATTCAAACATTTAACATGAGGTTGAATAGAACTGAAACGATACTTAAAACACAAAACAAAAACAACAGCAACAACAAAAACTCAGAACGATTCCATGCCATGCGCAAACACAGAGTCTATTGCAAGTACGTAACAAAAGGCGCGCGTTACATAGCATTTAAAATAAAACAAAACAACGCGAGGCATACATTTAAAATTTGCAAAACATGTCACACAATGCGGAACTTTGTTTAAATACACAAGGCATACTGCAAGCAAATTAATTTTCACACTTCTATGTCGGTGAATACACGACACCGTTTTCAATCATAAACCTTCTTCATGCATATTTGAAACTTTGGAAAGACCGATTAAAATCAATATATATATCACCCCTGTTCAACATGCTAAGGGTCTGAAAGTGCAACGTCTGCCTACCGTAATTTGTTCTTGTTGCAGGCAGCCTGTGCTTAGGACGTCTTATATTTTACGCCCTAGAGCCGTCGTCCGGTGGTTTGTTATAAATTCCATATTTTTGGATCCACTGCAAAAGTTTAAAGTAGTATATTTGGTCCGCCTTTAGCATATTATATTTATTGAAAAGAGGCTGCGTTCGAAGTTCGCGTTTATCCCCCTGATAGTTCTCGAACATGCGTAATACTTTTTTCTGCAAAATGATTAGTCGATCACAGTTAGAAGCTGTTGTAGTACCCCATACTAATATTCCATAGCTCAGCTTGTAGTAAAATAGTGAATAATACAGGCTTTGCTTTAACCAGGTCGCCAAAACACTGTATATGTCATGCATGCAACCCAATGGCTTTAGATAAATCGGTTTTCAGTTTACTGACGTGTGTATTCCACGATAAACAGTATTTTACGATATCAGTGAACCGTACTCCTAAAAATTTTTGTTCTGTAACTTCTTGCACGTTACCGGCGGAGGAAAGCGAAGAAGTAGAAGAAGACGCCCTGGATACTTTGGATTACTAGCAGCCATCGTATCGGGATATGCTCCGTGGCTCCCGCCGCCGGTAGAAACAGCACAGTCAGACTCTACAATTTTCTCCGGTTACGGAAGAGCTAGGGGAGGTAGACCAGCAGGCGGCATTGCTGCAAGCTGAGGTGGCTAAGCTCACACAGCACCGTGCCCGCTTAATTCATCGACCACCCCGTCAGCGTCCACCGAAACAAGACCGGTCGAGTCAGCCCCGTTTCGCCCCATCAAGCATGACCCCACCAAAGCCTGTCCCTTCTGCTTTCACACACCATGAGCTTCTGCAGTTTCTCGTGCAGCAGCTGCAGAACTTGGTGCCAGTGTTAGCAGCCCAACTAAGTTTTATTTCACTATGCCTGTGCCACAATATATAGTCCAATGCAACTGTCGCGAACTTCCAGCAAAGATTGGGGAGCTGCGGGAACGTGTTAGCCTAGGCAAACTGCGACCTTTGGCTTTCCTACTACAAGAGACAAACTATCTACCTCGCCTCCCAAGTTTTACGGCTTACGCTACGCCATGCATACATGATCGGCGTTGTGGCTTCAATGGATCTCCGCCAGGCAAAGCCGCCATCAATGTGCTCACGGCTTATCCGCAGACTCAGATCCCCATAGACGAGTGGTGTACGGAATGGCAAGAAGAGGTTAAGGTGAAAGTACAACTGCCCAAGCCTGCGATAATCTTAGTATCATGTTATGTACGTCCACATAGCGGACGTGCGCCTCGTCTACGATTGGGCTAGTTAACATCTATACGGCATTTCCATGCTGCCTGTCCAATACTTGTGGCCGGGGACTTTAATACCCCTCATTGCTACTGGGGTTCTGCTACCACTAAGTGCACGCGGACGGGGTGCTACCTTGACTACTTCAGCGACTGCGCACATGACCCCTCCTTAACGATATCTCGTGTCCTACGCGCCGATGTACTCGCCCATCGTACATGTTGTCAGAATTGGTTGAAGATGTTTGTGTAGGTTAGCCCTTATTGACACTGGTGCCAGTATTTCGGTGATAAGTATGGAATCGTGTGCACAACTACGCAAGGTTCGAACACCCTACAGTGGACCTTCTTTGCATGGTGCCAATAGCAGCACAATCAAGCCATCCGGAGAGTGCAGGGTACGAATTTCAATCGGTCAACTCGGTCATTACGTTCAGTGTGCAGTGTTGTCACCCTGTGCACATTACCTTATCTTGGGCTGGGACTTCTTGTCATCGCATCCGCCGTCATTTTCGTGCCAGCAACCCCCAAATTGAAATCGCAGATACGGAGGGTACCAATATTCCGGAAGCCAGAACTCAATTTGACTGCAAGTGCCGATTACGTTTTATACCCTGGCACGATACAATCCTTTCTGTTCACTCAAGCCAAATTTGAGATGGTGATGTGTTAATCGTTCCGTCTACGCGTTTTATTCCCCAAGGAGTCATTATCGCGACGTGCTTTGTCCGTTTTGCACGTGGGTCTGCGCCGCTCGTGTTTACAAATACCACTTCTGAGACGATACTCCTCCCTGAAGGCACCACGTTCGTTTCCGGTGTGGCTTGATGACAGTCTGTCTTTGGTTCCCCTCTGCTCTCTGTGTCATCTGTTCCCCTGTCTTCAGATTCCGGACCCTCACTTCCCACCTGGCAGCCACGATTAGCAAAGGCTTCACGGGTTCGAACGAAACTCCTACTTTAGCTGCTCGGAAAAACACAAAAACGCATTCAACTGCATCTCCACGAACCTCGGACAGACGTCTGTGGCGGAGCATCGTATTGAGACAGATGGGACCCACATTGTTCGCCGTCGTCCGTTCCGTGCGTCGTCGTCTGAACGGAAAGTCATCGAAGAAGAAAACCGTCGCAGGGCATGCTTTCAAGCAAAACCGTTATTCGACCGTCCTCGAGCCCTGTGGTCTTCTCCTGTTCTGGTTGGGAAAAAAGGACGGTTCAGTACGCTTTTGTGTGGACTATCGGGCTTTGAATAGGATTTACCCGGAAGGACTTGTATATTCCGATGCCGCGCATAGATGACGCGCTGGACCGTCTACAAGGGGCTGAATATTTCTCTAGTCTAGACCTGCCATCTGGCTACTGGCAGATCCCCATGCGTGAGTCTGACAAAGAGAAAACGGCGTTTCCGACTCCAGACGGCTTGTACAAATTTATCGTAATTCCTTTTGGCTTATGCAATGCCCCAGCCACATTTGAGCGCATGATAGATACGGTCCTTCGAGGCCTTAAATAGAAAACATGTCTGTGTTACCTTGACGACATCGTCATGTTTTCGTCAAGTTTTGCGGAACACCTGCAGCGTGTGAATGAATTGTGTGATGACTTGCCTGGCAAAGGCTGGTCTGGCTCTCAACACCAATGAAATGTCGTTTTGCTAGCAAATCGATAAAAGTTCTCGGTCACGTAGTTAGTAAAGACGGCATACGCCCAAACCCAGACAAAATTTCTGCTTTAGCCAATTTTGCTCGACCTCAGCAACAAAAAACCCTGACTAGTTTTCTTGGTTTGGCGTCCGATTTTCGCCGTTTTGTCAGCAATTCTGCTACTCTCGCTGCACCTCTGAACAAGCTATTCAATTCTGATACCCCCTTCGACTGGAGTGATCGCTGCGAAAAGGCATTCCAAGAGCCTCAAGCAAGCGCTTACTTCCGCACCTGTTATTATGCCACTTTGATGACTCGAGACCGGCGATCCTCCGACACCGATTGCTAGTGGGCATGGCATGGCGCCGTTCTGTTGCAGCGCGATGCTCACCGCCGCGAGAGGGTTGTTGCTTGTGCCAGCCGCTCTCTAACACGAGCGGAGAAGAACGGAACAGGAGTGTCCGGCCGTCGTGTGGTCTGTGCAAAAGTTTCGGTCATATCTCTACGGCCGACATTTCACCGTCGGCACAGACCATCACGCTTTGTGCTGGCTGTCTTCGTTTAAAAATTGTCGGGACGCCTGGGACGCTGGATTCTGCGATTGCAACAGTACGACTTTACGGTTACCCACAAGTCTGGAATTAAGCATGTAGACGCAGACGCACTCTCGAGGTGCCCGCTGATGCCGTCTTCAACCGACATGGCGTCACGTTCCCATGCACCGCCATCATCAGTTGCACCTGTCGACTATGTACCGGCTGACGACCGCCGCGACTTGGTCGATCAACAGACAGACAGTTCGTGCCGGAAAATAAAGGATCGGCTCGCTGGTTTGACACGTCCACTCAATAGCCGCCTAAGTCGCCAACTGCGGCAGTTCCAGCTCATAAACGGTGCACTGTATCGCAGAAACCACCACCCAAATGGCGTCACATGGGTCTCAGTTGTGCCTCGTCCTCTCACAAGTGGCATCTCGCAAGCTTTTCATGACGACGCCACCGCCAGCCACCTTGGCTTTCAAAAGACCTACGACCGCATTCGAGGTCGCTTCTTTTGGCCAGGACTGTCGACCAGTGTAGTGAAATAGGTCGCATCTTGCTCACCTTGTCAGCACCGAAAGCGCTCTATAGCCCCCCCTGTCGGTCTCCTTCAGCCTGTTCCGTGAACTACTACGTCGTTTGAAGTGGTCGGTATTGATTTGTATGAACCCTACCGACGACATCCACTGGTCACCGCTGGATCGTCACGGCAGTTTTTTTTAATGCGAAAGTTTGCTCCTGCAGCATAAAGCGGTGGAGGCGAGTGTGTTTCAGGAATGTACGTAACCAGGACGTTTTCACTAAGAAAGTCTAAAAGGCTCCGGTGATACGGCCAAAGAGCCAGTCGTCTGTAGTCGGAAGGCCGGCCTGGTTGAGTCCCCACGACTATGTCGTACTTGCTGTCGGGAACGTTGGAGGCCACGGCAAGTCCACATGAATATGGTGAATGTCTGCGCTCGATGCCGACGTGGTGCAAAAATGGGACAGTGTCCGCCCAAACGGAGCCCGTCGATCCTGGGTGCCAGGTGTGGGTGACAGCTGGTGTAAGAGCAGCCCCGACGCGAATCCTTCGTAACGCCACCTCCTCACGGCGGGTGAGCCCACCAGGGAGGTTTTGATCCACACGGTTGAATAAGTGCGCGTGTGGAGCGCCGAAGGTCTTCTTTGTCGGTGGCCAACTTTGACATTGCCGTCAACTGGAAATGATCACTTGAATCGCTACGCGGAGACCGCGCCACTCCCTCGGCTAGCGTTGGCGACGTCGCTGCCTTCTTTTATTGAGATGCGAAGCATTCATGGTCGGGCTATGGCCCCTCCCTCGCCGTGCGGCGTCCACCCCCACCTGCGCATGCTCGAGCTTGTGAACGCCCGGTGTTGTCTTACAATTTAATGGCTCCTGGAGCGACAGTGTTGCCGGTGTCTTCCTGGGCCAGCACCGAGACGAGCACGCTTCACACGCCTCGACGTTTCATCGTCGTCGGCGGCGGCGTGCGTCGCCCGCGAGTGCTCAGGCGGGCAGTGATTACAATCAGTCCACAACCATCCGGGGAATGTGCATCGACCTCATTTTCAGCAAACTTTAGGGTTCATCCACTACAACAGCCCTTGATTTTACATTTCACAGACCATAAGGCGGTCATAATTAAAGCAAAACGCCAACCGCAGCTCGACGTCACCTACGTTGAACATGATGATTACAATGCCTAAATAAAGACCAACTCATACCACGTACACCGTCTTTCTCTCTCTCTCTCTAACGTAATTTCCCATTTTGTAGTTCCGGTAAGCGAAACGTTTGGTACTTACCATGGAAACCAAACGGTAAATATAACGGCAGCTACTTACCTCAACCTAACGGAAACGAAGAACTGAAAACTTATGGGCACTTGAATCGACCCCATGGCTGCTTTGCATACTACTCAGGGTTCCGCGACATCCTGCTACGACATGGAGCCCCTCGCGTACTGTAAAGTGACCGCGGCAAGATGTTTCTATCTGAGATCCTTGCCGAAGTACTTCGTGCCTCTAATACCTCCCACAAAATGACATCAAGCTACCATTCACCAACGAACTGGCTCACCGAACGTTTTCACCGCACGCTCTCTGACATGGTATCAATGTACATACACCCTGACCACCGAAATTGGGACACTATATTACCTTCAGTCACCTCTGCCTATAACACGGCAGTTCAAAGCACTACACGATACGCGCCTTTCTACCTTGTCTACGGGGGTCATCCATCACACGTGCTTGATACCTGTTTCTTTACCGCTTCTGTGTTCACTTCTGCATCGTTCCTGGAACAATTCGTGTCTCGGATCGACCACTGTCGGCGACTGGCTCGCATGCGCACAGAAGCAAGCCAACAAGACCGCAAAGACCACTACGACGCTGTTCGCCGGTTCGTTTCTTTCTGACCTGGTGACAAATTCTTGATCTGGACACCGGTTCACTCTGCAGGCCTCTGCGAAAAATTCCTACACCGCCTTCTTGATCCTTACAAGGTTCTTGAGGCTACCGCTCCTGTGAACTATCGCGTTACCTCCGTTTGTGGAAGATCGGACCGCCGTCATCGTGGCACGGAGATTATCGACGTTTCCCGCCTTAAGGCTTTCCACCGGCGTAATCCGCAGTAAAACGCGATCAGGCGGCCGCTCCCGCCCCCCGGGGGGGGGGGGGGGGGCATAGTTGGTGAGACCAGTGGTAGCCTCGTTGTGTGGAAGTTCGGACCGCTGAATGCAATGTCTCCGTGGAATGCAATCATCACTGTCGCCCAATTGCGGCCACAGCTTCTTCATGTCTGCATATGCTCATAATCACCGATTCTTCCGCCTTCTCGAACAATCATCATCGGTAACCTGGTTCGGTCGCCATCTGGCTTCCTTCCGGCTCGGCCTGCGAATAAAGCGGTTTGCGCGTACTGGTCTGCCTTCGCCCACCATCGGCCTTACAATATATATATATATATATATATATATGTATATATATATATATATATATATATATATATATATATATAATCTATATATAGCGGTAAACAATTTCTTGAACAACGGTAAGTATAATGAAGGAAAATGAAAACACGTCGAAAGAGGATAGGTTTTAACATCCTCACGAAGGCCGGTCCCCGGTCGAAACGACGGTCTCGTCCACACAATAGGCACTGCGACGGAAAATTTTCATTGCCTAATGACCTATCAGTAATTGCTATACATAAATTACTGCGCAATTAGCTCAATTTTTGTTCCTAAGCCTTTGAGGTCCAAACCTTAAAAACAAAGAAAAACAAATCTTGCTCGAAATACAAAAATTCCAGAGATAAAAGGGTCAGTCAGATACGTAATTAGTCGAAATTCACAATATGCAATTACAACAGCGTACGTAAGCCACTATTTACACTACCTTTGCTTAAAAGAAGGGCATGCTTCCCGAAAATACAGAAATCAAGCTTCATTTATAAATTTGGTGTATTTTTTAATCAAAAAACACTTATCGGCGCCTCGTTTCTTATCGAACAAGGGATGGCCGTAGGTACTGCTCCTAATGGAATGCGCCCCAAAAGAGCGCACCTCTTTCTCTAGTGTTCATTTCTAAAGTGTTGAATTATTTCTTGTCGGGCACAAGGTCGTCTGTGGTCAGGCCGTCCAGTAGGAGCACCTTCTCGACGGCGCCATCCGACTGCGTATCTTGCACATAAATGTTTTCTGGAATCCCGGGTCGTTGGCCAAGGCGCTGTTGACGCGGATCCGTGCTGGAATGGCGTGCCTGAACCTTATCTGCACGCCTCCTCAGTGCGCGGATGCTCACACTGGCCCATGGCGTACACGTGTAGTAGAACACCTGGTCCGCATTCAAGCGATCGCCGTTATGGTGCAAACCCCTTTGGAAAGCGCTGGGAAGCACGCTGCCTGTAAAGGTCCAACAGGGGCCTGATGGCCGCGTTTCCGCAAGAAGAGGTTGAGAAACGCGCTGAAGTTGGCGCGTTCTGAAACGCGCCGGATTCTCGTGTCCAGCTGGTTGCGGAAGCACGCCGGACCGGTTTCTGGTACTTCAGCCGGTCGACCAGCTGCCACCAGCTTCTGTAGGTCCCGTCGTCCGTCGCCACATCTGAGCCCCGGACGTCGACGGCCTCCATGACAGCCTTCAACATCTTCGCTCCCAGGATTGGAACGAAGATCGGGGTGCAGTGTCTCCGAGACACGCGGGCATCGTAACCAGGGCGTGGGGAACCGTAGAGGGTGTTCGTGTCCGCGTTGTACTTCTACCCGACGTGGAAAAAAATGGACGCTTGAAGAGAGAGTCGTAGTTTATCGTCTTGTGAAGTCTCTCCGCACTACGTCCCAAACCAGGGTCGCCGAAGTGGTCCAAGATTGTAAACTCTGGCGTAGAAGTGGCGTATGACGTCGGGTGGGCCACATTAGCTCCCAGGTAGGCAAGCTTCATGGAGCGCAGCTTCCGCACCGCAGGTCTACTGAACTGCTGCTGAACAGGAACGGACGTAGCGCTGAAGAGTTCGCCGAACGTCGGTGAAGAGCGCCTCTACCTCTTGCCGGTAGAGGTATTCGCCAGGCCCTAATGTCGCCGCCGAGTGCCTCTGTGCCCATTATGCGCATGCCGTGCTTTGTAGAAGTTCTCCACCAGGTGGAGACAGCCCTGCACCCGCAAGGGAACGGCACTAACGTGGGTGTCGTAGCTTGAGGAATCAGCGGCGTGATGTTTAGGAACGACGAGTACTCCACCAGCGCCCGGAACTCGAAATAGTCTGCCAGGTCGGCCGGAGTGCACACTTGGTTCAGCATGTCGACGATGCGCGGAGCGTAGTCCTGGTCCAGGATTCTAAGTTTCGATCGACCCCCGCACGAGCTGGGGAAGAGGTGCGACAACCAGCTCAGCGTGGCGTTCCCCAAGCTTCGAATTCCCTCTGCCGTGACCGTCCGCGCGTTGGCAGCTACCCGAAACGATATTCATGAGCCGCTGCTCTATGTATACAATCTTGCCGGCGACCTTCGACGGGTTGAGAACGTCCTTCAAAGACTTCTCGATGAGGCGCTTGTAGTCCCTTTCAGATTGTTCCGGGTACAGTAGGAAGAATCGCTTGAGGAGCAGTTCGGGGGAGCATACCTGCGGAACGTATCGTCTGGCTCCACCTTTGCCGTTACCTCCCGTCGGAGCGAAGTAGACCCTCGCCAGAGGGTGCACGTTCACGTGTTCGAGGTACTCGCTCTGCAGCTGCGGCACTATCTCCTGCAACCCGAGGGGGAAAATGACCGCGGGGGCTTCCGTTTGAGGTGGCGTAGTAGAAGAATGCCTGCGGTGCAGCCTCGCGAAGAGTTTGTCTCTGACCGCCCTGGAGCCATTAGACTTGAGGCAGGACTGATAGAGGAACACAGCGTTGCGGACCCAGCGCAAAGGGCTGCGCTTCTGGACACGCACGTTCAGGTCGAGGCAGCTCATGAGCTTCTCGATGCTTTCTGCTTCGAACGTGGGCTTGGCGTTGGGCTTGAACCAGCGGGGTCCGCACACGTGGCCGTAGAAGTCGTCGCAGGGATTCACCCTCCTGTCCAGCTTGGTGTTCATGTGGTGCAGGTACCAGAGGCACTCCGGCTGCGAACATCGCGCGCTGCTCTCTTCCAAGCGGATGCGTCGGGCATCTCGGAAAGACTGCGGAGATTTGGGTTTCGAGATTTGTTTCCTCGTGCTCCTTAACGGCAGATTCGATGTGACATTTGGAAGCTGCTCGGAAGAAGTTCTTCTCCTTCCAGCTCCACCTTTTCGGTCGTCCCTTTCTCCTTCCTCCGCTGTGTCCAACTCTCCTCCAGCGCTCCGCTGGGGCCCTCCTTCCAATGCCCCGACCAGCTCGTTTTCCGGGTCTAAGCGTCCCGAATCGGTGTCCGCAAGCTGGCCCGGTTCATGTGGTGTCGTGACGTCGGGATTGCCCCAATTCCACCTGCATTATCAATAGCGAAAGCGTCATAGAAAACTTCTGCAATGCAGAAATTTGATATTGGAAACCTAAAATTCGGCTAGGTACATCGCGCAAGAGACAGTAGAAAACCTAGAACCAATGCAGAGCTTCATACTTGTCCATTTACTTAGCATCC
Organism: Haemaphysalis longicornis; assembly: GCA_013339765.2. Lineage (NCBI taxonomy): Eukaryota > Metazoa > Arthropoda > Arachnida > Ixodida > Ixodidae > Haemaphysalis > Haemaphysalis longicornis. The sequence continues at coordinate 172,416,751 of CM023453.1, forward strand.
CTGTAGTTCCTACTTCCCAATTGTTTTGTAATCACAGTGCTGGCTCGACTTTCTTTAATTTCGCAAAAAGGTACATGTTAATACGAACACAAATCTAGTGTGAGAGCGCAGCCACAAGCAAGAGCCTAATAAGACCAGCTCACCGTTATTTCAGAAACAACTGAATAGGGCAGGGTTTTTTTCACGAAAACGCGTTACTACAAGACAACCAACTCTCAGATCCTAAACTTTTTTTGTGTTAAGGTACTCCCTGTGCATATTTCGAATAAAATAGGGTTTACATCGGCACTGAGGGCAGTAACTTGCCGTGTTGTTGAGGCGTAAATATTTATCACCCTCGTAAGGAATTCCACTGTTGATGTGATCGTCTGACAGCGATGCTTTGCAAAAAACATTACAGCCGTTCCACTCAATGTGAAAGCTGTCGGAAGTGCAGAGCAATGATTCGGCATAATGGGTTGTAGCGACGTTATCCGATCACTGCTAAACCCCAATGCGAATCAATTTCCCGCCTTCTCAGAGCTCGCGCGCTCTCGGCCTGAAACTGCGCCAGCGGGCTGTTCTGTTATTTTCGTGCTTGCTTTTTCCTCTCGCACGTGGTGGCCTGCCCTGCCACTTTTTTTCGCTTACTATCGTATGAATCTACCCAACCAGCGTTCATAAATAAATGAACGCGGACGCTGCCGGTTAATTAGGTATACTTTGAATCAAATGAACCGCAATTTTCTTTGCGCTAAACAACGGGAGGTGTATGGCAAGCAACAGGATTTTACGAGTTTACAACGCTTATGACTACATAAACCGCTTGGCTTCCGAAGCCTCTGGGTTCCGCCGTCACGAAAGCGGCTACGGCAGAACAACGGCTTTAATTGGGTCCAGCGAGCTAGCTACAACGACAGGGCACGGCTCTCAAGTCCTCTGCACCTAAATATTAGTGCGCTTCCACTCTGTCAAGAAGGATGAGCTGCAAAGCTGGACGCAGTACACGAGATGCACGAAATAAAACACGTTTGTTTGTAATTTGCGATTGAGTAATTGGCATTTAGCCCATTGAATCTTTCAAGGACTCGAAATTTATTCTAGTGAACAAACCCGGAGCTGTCTGTTTCCCGCCCGCGTCGTAGGCATCTTAGTGTCGCGTAACACACGGACCACTGACGTCTGCGGACAACTGACGACACCGGAAAGTTAGTTCGCATTGGCGCTGTGAGCGTACACGTTTAAAACTCCCGCCGGCACAACGGACATGTCACCAGTGAGGGCGTGAAACCTATATCTGCGCGGGCACCCCCCTTCCCTCCGCTTCCAACTCCTGCCTGATAAACAGCAACCAGTTATGTGCGCGTGCTTAAACGTGAAAGGCACCGACAAACTTGTCGCTCTAAAGGCCCTTCAAGCTAAACAAGAAATATTGGCTTACGTCGACGTTGTTTTTCATCCGGAAGAGATTCCCAGCTACTCGGCGAAGTGAAATTTGTGGTTGAAACGGCGGCGGCAGCGGCTTTCTGCTGTTTTCGCACGCATTCGCGCTCTTTTGCGGCAGACGTTCCTTCGATCCCCGCTGTTCTTCCTCCCACTGAACGACACGCGTGTGTCCTATGGGGAGTCATTTGTTGCCCCGTTTAGTCCCGCGTCGTAGGCATATCACTGTGTGTAACATACCAACCCAAGCCCAAACCACTGGACCATGCAGCTGACAGGTCGCATTAAGCCGCGAGACTTCCACGCTTAAATTTCGCGCCAGCACAATGCGCATGTCATTGGCAGCGGATGCACGCCCTCTCAATAGCGCATGCAGCCCCCCCCCCCCCCCCCCCTTCTTCCACCCCAACCATGCATGATTAGTCGTGAAATACACTAGCAAAAATATCGCGCGGAAAGCCTTTCATGCTGAACAATGATCGGCTCACGTCGGCGATGATAGCCGGAAAGTTGCTGTGATAACGCCTGATAAGGGCGCTACCGGCGTTATCAGCCGATTGCGGAGCTATAGGATTCAAGATATAGGGTTCACTGACGACATGTCCGTTGGGCTGGCCGGTAGCTTAAACGTGGGCGTCACCGTCCCAATGCGGGCTGTCCGTTGTCCTCAGTTGTCGAGGGGATTGGGTTTTGGTGTGTCACGCAGTCAGTAAGGTGCCTACGACGCGGGAGGGAGAATGAAGCTCGTATCCTTCCAGGTTTCATTGGGATACGGGCTCAATCGAAAATCATAAACAAACGTGTTTTGTTTCGCGCATTTCGTGGACTGCGTCCAGCTGCGCAGGTCATCCGTTTTGACAGAGTGGAAGGACACTAATTTTTCTATGTATATGTTTAGCACCTCTTGAAGCGCGAGGAGAAACGATCTTTTCCCTACCCCACAAGCTCCCGTGCCGACAAATCAGGACCACACACCCCTCAAGAAAGCATGCGGTTGCGAAATTCCTATAAAATTGTAACGTGGCGGCAGGACAGATGACACGTACAATAGCGAAGAGTGATGAACGATCTATTTACAGAATATACATGGCGGCCATAACATAGCGCGCTCCAGCACCCAGCCACTTCGTCATCATCGTCGTCTCCTATCTGAGCCCAGGCACTGTATGGGACTTTGGCCGCGTACGCGACCCGTGACAAAATGCATTGTTAGAACGGATATTGTACCGAGAAAACGTAATGTGTGCACGTTAACCGCCTGATTTAAGTAATGGCTGAGGCGTATTCCGTTAGAGATGGTCCATGTTGTCTCTCGCCCAGTTAAAGGAGGATTAAAATAAACTTCGCAGTTCTTCAACTTTTCGCACCATCTTCGAACTCACAAACATAAACATGCGTGCGGGTACCTGTTAATGTCACAAGATTAGACCTTCGGGCACGCTGTCATCCTCTTAATATCTTCAGAGGGAGCGTATCGTCGAATACACGAAAAAACAAAGGAGACAACACGACGCTGAACTCACAACTAATTTTACTGGAAACGCAAAATTATTTCATTGTGTAGGCACGTGGGTTTGGTCTGTCGTATTTAGCATGTATTACTGTTGTCCTTCACCCCTTCCACACTTCCTTCCCTTCGCGTGTATTCGACTACACTAGCGTGACCTGCCCTGTCAAGGTGTATAAAGTCGTCAGACCTCAAGGCGTAACGTTGTATTTAACGTCCCTTGACTTCCGAAGCGACGTCAAACTTATTACACCCTCAGTAGCGGGCGCCCGTAAGGCGTTAGATCGTACACCGTAACGTTACACCCGCCACGGTGGCTCTGTGGCTAATGTGTTGCGCTGCTGAGCCCTCAAATGCGGGTTCGATTCCTGGCCTTGGTGGCCGCTTTTCAGGTGGAGGCGAAAAGCGAAAACGCCCGTGTGTAGAGATGTCGCCGCACATTAGAGATCCCCAGTTGGGCAAAATTGATCTGGAGTCCTCTAATGCAGCGGGCCTTATAACCAGCTTCGGAGAGTAAAACCGCAATTTCATAAACCGTAACGTTGTGCCTAACATCACAGAGTTAGCCAGTATACCACTGCGGGTATGCGCTGCTCTGTGGGAAGATAAACCTGAAGGACTTATCTCGCGCATGCATGGTCGTCAGGAAAAATACCGGAAAACAAGGGGCTGAAATCAACGTGTTAAACATTTACAGTGAAGACTCAGATTGCGTTTATTAGGTGCAGAGTACCTTAGAACCGCACAACGGCCGTCCGCGTCCGTGTGCATAGCATTTACAATCGCACAAAATCACACACGCACCGGCAGGATTCGAGCCTACGTCTGCTAGACCAGACGGAGTTAGTGTCAGTCGTCTTACCCACTGGGCTACGGCCATTTTTTTTTATTTCCGTTTTTCAAAACACACGTACTGGGCTACGACCGTGAGTTGGTACCCGAGAGTCAAACGGCTTACTCCCTCGCCTGGAATGGTGCGGAGTACCTTAGGACCTCCCAGTGTCCGTCCGCGTCCATCCGTGCGCACACCACCAGCAAGCGAAAATCAAGAGAAATTCGATTTGAGCCGTGATTTGCAGGTTCATTTAGTGAATAATCAATGTGCAACTCACGGCTCAAATCAAATGACGGTCGGGGCGCAAATCGGTTGTCAGTCGAGGCGCAACTTGGATGTCATTTCGAGTCCCCGTACTCCGCACCCACGCCATCGTCCACGGAGTGGAGATGCTGCCACTCCGCTTGAGCAATCGGCTTGGGTGTTCCGACTGCGCGCTTGGAAATAAGTATTCATAATAATTTGATTCAGAATTTTCTTTTGCGAATGGTGGCATATTCAAAACATTTACGTGTATGTAAGAGGAGTGGTGTATACACTGAAGGGTTCTGAAATTTTACAAATTCTTCCACCTTATACAAAAATCCAATCCCCTCCTTCTAACGACAACGACAGTTGAAACGCAGATCTTTCTGGCATGCGAAAATCAAATAACGAAGTGCCAAAATCAAAGCCGTGGCAATCAAAGCCAACGCGTCAATGATCAAAGTGCAAAGCGGCTGAGAGTCAAAGTCCAAGCGTCAACGATCAATGTTCGAACTGCCTGCTAGTTGAAGTCCAAACTCGGACGAAACGGATCGCTCGATAGTGCCCCCCCCCCCTCCCCCCACCCGCTCATCATTGACCGTGTCAGAATGTCGCAATCGGATAGCCGTCGGCTTAACAACGAGGGACCCAGGTTCGAATCCGACCACGAAAAGCGTGCTTATCTTGTGTAGTCGCCATCATCATGCGCCCTCTCATTCTGGAAAGTTGGCTTGTCTACCACGCATTTGGTTATCACACGGCCAGCAGATAAACAAAGAAAGCTTCGCTTTAAAAAACAACATTTGAAAGACCTGTCTTGCAGCATGAAGCGCAGTTCACGCAGAAAGCATTCAGACGACCAAAAACTAAAGAACAAGGTGAACAGATCGGCAGGACGCTTTAGTCTCCAGTTCCATAAGCATCCCTCCGCAATTTCTACTTCTACGCACAATACTTTATTGCCTAGCAAATATTGTTGAATCTGTCAACTGTGCCGTCCGATGGCACAATACGTGCATGCTGAAACGAAGCGCGGAAAAAAAACGACAAACCGGGAGGAAGAAATAAAGCAGGAACGAAAAAATTAGCAGTGGCTTAGCTCGGCTATGCCAGGATATGCGTAGCGTGAGCTATGGTTCAGCTGGTTATCCTTAGGTTTCCTGGTTGTTTAGGATTAGCTGATTATGGTGCTTACTGTTGATAAACCATTTTCCAAACCAATCCAATTCAATTCAATCCAATCCAATCCAGTCCAGTCCAGTCACTGCTCCTCGCGCATGGCTCCTCCCGCAGCACGGCTCTCCAGGAGCCACGCGAAACGGCTATCAAGCGGTTCCAGCGCAGCGGCAGACTTGGCTACTGCGCAAAGGAGGCGCGCAGCTAGGCACGTGCCTGCGCCAGTGTGTCTGCCGTGGCTATGACATCACTCCTCTGGAATTCGCAGACCGGCGAATGTGCAGACTCAATTGTTTACACACCCGTATTCCAATTGGATTGGATTTCAATCCAACACAATCCAATTTAGTCCAATCCAATTCAATCCAAATTCCAATCCAATTCAAGCCAAGCCAATCCAATTCGATCCGATCCAAACCAATCCAATGCTCCTCGCGCTTGCGCAGAACGGCCCTTCACGGCCCACGCGAAACTGCTCAACCTCGGCCAGTGTAGCTTACGCTACAAAAAACTACAAACCAGAAGGAACGAATACGACAGGACGGAAAAGAGACGACAAACCGGGAGGAACAAACACTACAGAACGGAAAAAAATGTTATGTTGTATCGTTCCTCCCGGTTTGTCGTTATTTTTTTTTGCGCTTCGTTTCATCATGCAGCCTTACCAACTCACCCAGCTTTCTTTGTTACTTTGGTATTTACGCACTCCACTAAAGCGACGTCCACCAGCGTTTAGCAAAAATAACGTGTTTGTATTTACTTCGCTTTCCCTTACGAAACGTAACGAAACGTAACTTAACCTAATGCAGCATAAATAACACAGTAAGCAACTGTTTAAAACGCTAAAACAACCTCATTTAAGGGATTAAATGTATAATTGAAACTAAACAAAAATAACTAAATGAGGCAAGAGCCAGACTCGAACGACCACCACGACCACCAAAGGCGTCAGGAAGGTTCAGCCGTCCTGCCACGCTAGTTTCAAAAATTCCAATGTCATCTGGCGGCACTGTATCCATGACTGCAGAGCTAAGCTGGAGCTCCGTCGGACGGCGCTAAAGACACTGCGCGTTTTTTTTTTGTTGTTGTTTTTTTTTTGTCTCTTTTGCCTAGCTCTTCGGCTATAACTGTGCTCGATTTCAAAGTGCAATTCTGCTTGGAGGAATGCAGTATTTGCAACGGGGCTCCGTACCTGAACAGGCGCAGGGCTGCCTCGTCCCCAGTGCCAGAACCGGCGAAGTAGGAGGTGAGCAGGGCTCCGTTTATCATGGCCAACGCCACAACGGCCGCTCCCAGCGCGGCCTGGGTGGCACGCCGGCACAGCTGGGCGCCCTCAGACTCCGAGCGTCGGCCTCTCCCCGTGGCGGTGGCCTGCGGGTCTCGAAGGCGGTCCTCGGAGGCTGCCGTTCTGCCGGCCATGGCGACCGGTGGCGGTGGTGGCGGTGGTGCCAGACGAATAGCTCTTACCCATACAAAATGGCCGTCGGCCACGAATGTGCAGCTATTGCTCGCGAGCCCGACTTCTTCATCTTCAATGAGGAAAGGAAGCGCAGGCGGAAAATGGGAAGACTGCAGTGTCTTCTGCGCTCGTGTGGGTCGAGTCTAGGCCTTTTGTCCCTGTTCAAGCTGCGCTGTCTTTCCTTTCTGATAACGTCTGAACAACACGCCCAGACAGCCACTTTAGTGGCACTCATTTCGTTCTCGTCTCTTTGGAAGAAAAGACGAAGAGGAAGTAGGCCTTCGGAATGAAGGCTAGCCCTCTGGCGGGCTTGTTCGTCTCTGCGGTACAGGACATAGTTTTGGCGGGAGAAAAATGAGGGGATACCTGTCGCAATGCTGCAAAGTTTTTTTTCCAAGCAAATTTTAATGCACCGTGGGAGACTTCTGCGTGTGTGACGTTACTTAATGTGTACGCAGTTAAAAGCTTCAGCCTGTATGGTTGACTAGACCAGCGACCATTGCTAGCGGTGAAGACAACGCCATCGCCTATCGCGTTATTGCAATGGAAGGTCGATTCCGGTATAACTTGCAAATTACTGGCTTCTTTGCCAACCCCCGTTAGTGCAGTTTACTGATAACGTACATTAGCCTTTTTAATCTCCCACGGTGATCCGCGGCAAGGGCACGCGCCATCACATAGTTGATTCGAGGAACTCGCGACCTACTGGAGCTCAGAGCACATCCTGTCTTATTGTTGTTCTAATGGTGATTCAACAAACGAAGGACGAGTATATGTAAGAAATCCCTGACGCGGCCAATACCCGGACTGGGTATGTTTTCGGCTGGACGAGAAGAGAACAAAATGTCATATGGGGAGGAATCAATACGATTAAGATGCTCTGAAAATTGTGATTAAAGATAAATTTAAGCTTACCGTTATTGGAAACCGAAAGCGAACTCTTGTGCCTAACTACGATGGAGTTTTTTTAGCGCCACAAGACCCCGGTGACACCCTTGGTTGTCTGACGAGACAAGGAAACTGAAAATGACGAGCACACTCCAGCACTCATTGCGATGCAGTCAAAAGAAGGATACAGCGTCCGAAGATCCAGAGCACCAGGGTACCCTTCACAATACTGGAATATTAACTAGGCAACAGACCCTATGCAGAATGCGCCCCGCCATCTCACGTCGACTCCGGTAACTAGGTCCGCCATTTTGGTATGGTCTTTTGAAACCGAAACCAATTAGCAAAACATAGAAGGCGGGCATTGACCGCTCTTGGTGATGGACTACAATGCCGGAGCATTACTTCGTGCCGCAGTGCACGCGATGCGGAAATACCGGTCCAAATGTAGAAAAGGTAAGTGAAGTTCCACGCTTTTGGACGAACTTTCTGACGCGAATTATGCCGGCGCGAGCAACCTTTGTGACACGCTGGGCGCGGTGCGCTGGGGGAGAATATTTGTCGTTGGTTCGCTAAGCGCGGGATTCCCTAGTCGCTGTCCGGATGAAAAATACAGCTGCGTTGGAGTTCTGTGGTCCAGCCTTTGTATTCTAAATGAAGCCTGAGCGTGCGCCACCTATTCATGCGACTGACAGCGGTGCTCGGCCGGGAAAACAGTACCACACGTTGCCAAAATTAGGCTGTTTCTTTACTCGTCCGTGTGGCTCTGGGCCCGCTTCATTTCATTGTTAAATGGTACCGCATAACCCTTACACGAGCCTTTATCTTACCTAGGGCTGTAAACAAACTTTTCTTGCCGCACTACGCCGTCACGGCGCGGTTGAAAATTTCCTCTGTGGTGGGCGCGCACGGAATGGGAGTGTGTTGTTGGTTTCTTTTACGTTGCATTTAGCCGCGTGTCGTTGCAGAAGTGGCGTACAGTTTTATGATGATCTAACGGTAGAAAATTGGAGCTTTTGCACTTGGTTCCCGATTTGCCGGGCTGAAAGGTTTGTTGTTACGTCAAGTTAACTTGGCCCCCATTGCCATTTCAGCCACGATGTATTTACTGTCGAATATTTTGCGACTAAAATACACTCACTCCTCTAGTTTGTCACATGCTGCATGCATGCCTCCGACGTAATGATAGTGGCCATTGATGTAGGTAGCTGAGACAATTTTCAAGTTTTATTCAAAAAAAAAAAAAAAAACGGTCAGAGTTGCATCAGGCCGCCGCGCATCAGCTTGAGTGCTTTTGCATTTTTGTATCCACAGTGAAAAGCCCAGTAAATTCAACTACTTCGCTGATTTATAACGCGTGCAGTATAGCAAACTGTGGGTATAAATGGAACAAAGGGAAGCATTCGCGCACCCCTGCATGCCGCGGTCTAGTAAACACGATTGCCCAGCCTCTGCGTGCTCACGAGATGACCACGGCGAAATGTGGCATGAATGCTTGCTGGCAGCTCATAGGTGACCCTTCAGGTGCCATGCCAGTCCTTGTTTCTGTCACTGGGGGGAGGGGGGGGGGGGGGAGGCCAGCACAACTGGGGCAAAAAAACCCATTCCCAAGGCTACCAAGTTTTCTCCCAAGCGCCTGCACGGCACTTTGTTGCTGCTCGCATTGCTCCTGTACTCGACGTGCACCAAACAGACGCATTGGCAAGGGAAGAAGGGGCCAGTTTCTCGCGGGCTTCTCCAGTCAATGTCTTGGGCACTCGCTGGCTTGATGTCCTGCTGTCTCGGACGACCCCACTGTTGTGGCAGCTCAGTGCACGCAAGCTCCGGTGGCTCCTCTTAAAACCTTCGGCTTCCGAAAGGGTGAGTACGTGCACAACAGCCAGGATGTGACTCCATGCTCCACTGCTCAAAGGGGAGGCACACAACATAGGGCCGGCAACTTTTCTTCTGGGAGCGAAATCAGCTGCTGAGCACATGGATGAAGCCCAACCTGCAAGAACAGAGAGAGTAACAGTAACTAGCACTCAGGGAAGAACAGGACTAGTCCGCTACAGTTTATGGTAAAGGGACAGAGCAGAAAGAAGTGACCGCAAGGAACAGACTCAAAATGGCCAGATTTTGTGTCTTGCTGAAAACTGCTGCATGGGCGATAATCTACACCTCAAACAGCAATGATGTCAAAATTGTTTGTCAAGCTCGAGCGTGCAAGTATATCTGCATGCTTTATTCATGCATTTTCAAGAGAAGGAAGTTTAACATTTAAAAACCTCACCGCGGGTAATGATACCAGTACCCGCATAATCGTGCTCCTCATAACTTAAGCAAGCAATAATATGATTATCTGGAAATCACTTCCAGAACCTTTCGAGATAAACAGGTAAACATTCGGGTTATACCGATGACCCGTCGAATTAAAAAAAAAATCTTCTACTTCAGTGAGTTCGAGCTAACGAGGTTTTACTGTATCATCTATTCCTGCACACCAAAAACATGCGCTTTAGAAACAAACGCAACCACCCAACGGCCAAAAAAGGAGAAGAAGGACACACAAACAGATTTTTGCGGCAGAACATGCGCAATAAATAATGAAAACACACAAAAAAAACAAAATTCAAGGAGTATGTGCGCTTTTGTAGTTGACTTCGCCGCAAAGCGCGATTGCTTTGCGGCCAACGCGCGGGCGGACGACCGTCATGGAAAATGGCCGCAACCTTTCCGTAAACATCTTCGCCAAAAATCATCCCGTAAATTCGATGTACAGCATTTGAAAATACTTAATCCACGCACTATCTGGCGATTGTCGCTTTCCTCTTTCAGGGTTACTGCAACAGGGTCGCCGCTACGAATTTGCATGGTAAACAACGGTGAACAAAGTGCTATACAAATGCTCATACCGGTTAACTCGCGTCAAGTAAAAAACAATGAAGGATTTACTTACTGCGAGTTGCACGTGTTTGTCCACACCGATGAAGGCGAGCAATGCGCCTCGGTGGCTAGGCGGCATGCCCTGCTCCGCTGCCGCTCGGATGGGTCTTTGGCGCGGCACCCCGAGTGGTATGAGTCTTTAGACGCAGTCGGCAGCGCAGACAAGTCCTTCGTCCACAATCCGTGATCGGGAGCCGAAAAACGCCGTCCAGTTTGAGCCATACCGCCTTACCGTCACCTACTCTTCCACACTAAACAATACGAGACTTCCCGATCGGCGCCCGTACCAATATGGCCGACGGTCTCGTTTACATCAGTGTTGCTAGATCACCAAGCAATTTCGCATAACGTCCATTGGACGATATTACTTAAGCCTTCACTGCGTGGTAAAGAGTGCTTAAGTGACCTCGTAATTTAATTCTTAAGCTCAAGTTCGCTCTAATAAAGTAACGTTCAATAAAAATTAATACTATGTGTAATAATGTTTCAGTTCAGTTTCAGTTAATAGTAAGATTTTCGCACTCCAAGGACAAACAAAGTATCCTATCGTTGCGCAGTCAACTTAGAGATACAGATTTCACCATAGCGGAAGACTTCTCGCCAAAAATTCGCCTTGCTCGGAGACACTTGATTCAATTTAGGAAGAATTGCAATGTGAAGTTTAAACTCAGATTCTTCCGATGTCAAAACTTTCGTTTTTGCCATCGCCAAAACGACTGTTATGGAACTGAAGTCATAGCAAACAGATACGCCTAGAAACTCGTCTTTGTAACCCCCAGCCACTCTCCGCTATCATTCTTCTTTACTGACATTCGTAGCCCGATTCTAAAACGTAATTCCTTATGCAACCTATCAAATGTATCGTACTGTACCATTGTCATCATCACCGAAACCTGGCTAAACACGTCTGTGCTTGCAATACCGAAGCACTTTCCCCGCTCAAAGAGTTTGCATATTCCGTCAGAATAGAGCCCATAATGTTCGCGGTCATGGCGCACTAGTCGCAGATAATCGCCAGTTACGATGCACCGCAGTTAACTTATGAACATACCGCGAAATGGTCTGGCTCTGTTGCAATGCCTCTTTCCACCGTCCTGACTGTTGTGTGTGGCACCACCAACCCAATAGCGGCCTCTCTTTTGCTGGTTTGTTTCATGACGCCTTGTTCGCGATAGAAGCTACTTATCAGAACGTACTCATTCTACTTCTTGGCAATTTCAACTTTACTTTAATCGAATGGTGAGATCTCCCCCCTAGGCTGCCTTCTAATATCTTTGCATCGCAGTTTGTACACACACGTCTGACATTTGGGTTGTCGCAAATTGTAACAAATCCAACGTGAATTACTGGGCATTCAACAACATTCTCAATTTCTTCCTTACCAGGCAGCGTATATGCGTTTTCTAGTCAGTACAGCCAGCGTCACCTGAGCTCGCCATGGGGGTTATATCACAGCATACTCCTACCCAGAGCACACAAAACCACCTGAACTGAAACTAATAACAGCCAAAAACGGAGATGCATTGGTTGAAAACCACACTGTAGAAAAATATTCAACAGAAGTAGCTGAAATCAACCTAAAAGGGGAAAACCTGCAAAAGCGTTCAAGAATCAGCCGCTGAAACTGATCAAAAAGCAACGAAAAAACCCGAAATCCCATTTATAAAGCATAAAGATGTCATGAATAGATTATATGCGTGATAACAAATGTTAATATTCAAATATGACAAACCATTGAAACAGAAAAAAAAGCGATAACGGCATTTGAACCCGGGTTATGATGTTTGCTTTGCAGGAGCGGAACTACCGCACTACGAGACCGAGCGGTTCTGAGCGATTAAATTGAGGGCCACATACACGCGGACATAGCTTCAAACACGCCCCTAGATGGCGCCATGCGTCGCCCTGGCTGTGCTGACTAGGAAACGCCTATAAGCTACCAAGGCATCTTGACCGTTTCTCAACTTGGTGTTTTCTGAGATTTCGGCGCACGTTGAAGATCCTTGGGTGGTCAAATTAATCCGGAGCCATTCACTACAGCTACACTACACTACACTAGCGTCCAACTTGCCGTTCCGCCCTACCGATGGCCGCCTGCGGCTTCGAGCCGCAGCCTTCACCCGCATCGCGGCGCGGCGCTGCTGGCGGCCGCCGGCAGGGCAAGTTCGACTACCCTATTTTAGCCACTATAGTTCGACGCTAGTGTGCACGTAGCTTACAGCGTGCCTCATCCCCTGCGTTGCGTCACCGCATTAAACCCTAGAATCAATTAAGTCAATCTTTGTGTTTTCTTCAAGTGCTTAGTGACCACGCAGCCTTAAACACAACTTCTTAGAGCAGCGTTCAAGTAGGTAAGAAAAAAAAAGAGAAAACTATTATTATTTCCAACCGTGGCGATTATTCGACCATGAACCGAGAGCTTGAAACCTTTTCTGTCAACTTCGCGACCAGTATTTTTACCCGTTATGCAGAGCCCAACTGGAAAATATTCAAGAATTAAATGCCCCGCTTAATAAGTCTTTATACACCAACTACCACAATAACCGAGCGTCTCCGCTCTCCTTAGTTTAACGTTGCTTTAAAACGCCTTAATAACAAAAAGAAGCGCCTCTTCCGTTGCCGAAAATAAGCAGTTCTCCTCTAACACATTGCCTTTATGGCTATTAACAACTCAAAGCGATTTTGCAAGACAATAAAGCCAGAACAATCAAATCTTACCCGTTTAAAAGAAAGCTCAGGGTGCCCTGCCTTCGACAGGGTAGTGATATCTTGAATGCTCCGTTCTGTTCATTATTCACTAATGAACCTCCTAACGATCTTCCTGATATGCCACATTTTCGGCACAATTCCAATACTAGCATTACTTTCAACCCCACTGGTGTTGTTAAAGTAACAGACTCGCTGACTCATTCTTCTTCCATTTGGAATCGATGGTATCCGTGCCAAAGTGCTCAAAAGCACCACTTTGTGGCCTTATTGGACAAAGAACTATCGATGCTATCTTGTACGTAATGTCTGAAGCCGACACGTGTTTGCTGTGTGCGCTGTAAAAAATTTTCGCGATTATGATGCGCAGTTTTCTAGGTATATAGGTAGTTCGTTTTAATCAATAAAATTTCAGTTGTTAGAGTGCGCTAGTTCTCGTCGTTTCCTTCTTCGTCCTTGTTTGGTTTTTGCGCAATCGGTGCCATGGAACAAATATACATTCTCGATCATCTTGTCCATCATACTTCAGCAATCCTTGGACACGGTACTTTCTCCATGAGACTGGCTAATTGAAAAAATCAACCCCATCTTCAAAAAAATTGGCTCTAATCCAGGCTGTGAAGGTGGTTGGAAAGCAAAGCTTTAACCGACACCCACACCAATTGCCCATGCAATGTCACATGAGTTCACACACGTGGCTCTACAAAGAGCGAAACCAGAGATGCGGCCAGCTGTTACCTGGAATTCGCGGGGGCGGTGTACCGAACGCAGCAGCGTCGGTCACAGCCGGGCTAGAGCTGTGGACGCCGCCGCCGTAGCCCGGAGCTGTCAGTCCTAGAAAGCTGTCAGTCCGGGCACATTAGTCAATCACTGCACTCCGGGCTACAGCTCGAGGCCGGTCGTCTCCAGGAAATGAAGCAGATAAGCGAAGACTTCCCGTTGGGATGCCGCAGGCCCCTTCGGGAACAGAAGGTCCTCCATGCCGGCGCTGGGAAGGCCTCGACGCTGGAGCGCTCGCGGGAGCTCTCCTCTCGGCCCAGCTTGGTGGGGGCAGAAGCAGAGTAGGTGCTCGAGCGTCTCCAGTTCGGAACAGTCCCCACATGTAGGGGAGTCCTTGCGCACGTGTCGGTGCAGACGCTCCGCCACATTGCAGCTGTTGAGCCGCATGCGGAGAAGCAGGCAGTGGGCATCCTTTCTGATGCGTGCGGGCAACGGTCTGGGCGCCAGGCCGCTCATGACCCGAGGGTCGGGGTGCATCGTCTGCACCATGCGGGCCAGGGCAGTGCGGGGCTCGTCGAATGCGGTGACGTCTTGGGAGACTGGGGTGCCCTCCTGGTGTCGACAGAAAGAAAACAGAGAGGAGCGTCCTTCGAAAGGTGAGGCAGCGGCACCTAGCCATCCTGATGTATTACTTTGGGGCTACACCACCGCGCGACACAAGCGCAGCCAGCGAAACAATTCGGTATGTCAGCTTAGTCATTCCCATTTACGCCGATTAAGACTACTTAGCTTAGTAAGTTTGAGAAAAACAAGAAAGCTGAGGTAATTGTTATAATCGCTATTTATCAGAACCAGTTGTACCTTACGCCTTTTATAATACCTCTTAAAACACTACCGAATTGGTATTCATCAATTTACAAAACAGAGTCCCATTAGTGGCAAACAGTGCGCGAAAGGTAGGTTTCTCTAGCGGCCAGATGTCTGTATGTGGCCTCCACATTTTGTTTTCCCGCCATTCAAACCCATCCTTAACGTATCTTTGCCGTACGACCACTTAATTTCGTCGGGTCCGGTTTACCCAGGAGGTGCTGTCGAACAAGTTAATCAAGACGTGCGGAGGAAGCTCGCAGCGGACGTGAAGTTGCGCCAAAACAGGTCCAAAACAACCGCCGCTAAAGCAGGCGACAAAGCCGTACCTCCGACACATCTACCCGCGAGCAGGCACCTCCGCGCGGGGAACTCTGGGTTAATTCGCCGCGCCATCTACAATGTTCTCCGTAAAACGGGATTCACACGACGGAGAAGTCCTGTCTTTCTGGCCCATGAGGCCCGCTCACCTGACCGGTTTTAGGCTCCGCCTCTCGGTAGGG
The DNA here is from genome assembly GCA_013339765.2 of Haemaphysalis longicornis. NCBI lineage: Eukaryota > Metazoa > Arthropoda > Arachnida > Ixodida > Ixodidae > Haemaphysalis > Haemaphysalis longicornis. The sequence continues at coordinate 172,432,005 of CM023453.1, forward strand.
ATAGCCCGCGGATGCTCCGCGAAAGAAAATGCCTCCGCATGTCGTAGAAGGTTGAAGCGGGGGGAAGCGCGGTTTTTCGACGCGATGCGGTCGACACGAGGTGAAGTGACAGGCGCGGGCGCCGCTTGGGATATCGCTATTCCTGCAAGGGCTATTGTCGGGAGACAGGCAGAAGCGCGCTTTGGTGTTTGGGGGCGCTACGGGCGAACGACAGCAAGGAAAAAGAAACCGCTTCCGTAGGGTGCCTCACCACATCCGTATAGGGGGAGAAATGGCTGGAAACGCTGATTGGTCAATGTGTGTGATGTCATTAAAATATGCATGACGTCATTATTTTTTGGCGTTAGATTTGTTTGTTTGTTGTTGTTTCTCCCCAGAAATTTTTCCCTAGTCTTTGCTAAAGCGCTAGAATACCTCCCTAGTCTGCTTAGTCCCCCCGCTTGGCCAGGTAATGTCAGTAATGGCGGAAAGCTCTTCAAGCGGGCTTTGTGTTGTAGTTGCAGAAGTTAGCTACTGAAGGGAAAATGTGTTTTAAACATGCAAATACCTTAAAATTCGGCCGATGCAATCATCGCTTCCACGCAAGAAGTATCTGGTTATTCATCATGGTGTGGTGTGTTGAGTTTCAGCACACTGCACATGCCACTGGCCGCAGTAAAAAAGGTGAGGCATCCATGTGGTTTCAGTTATTAGTGTTCTCTTATTTTTATTTGTGCCTTCTTGTTTACTTTAAACGTTCCTTTTACGTGAACTTTTTGGGCCTAATTGTTTTGCTTCTGCAGCCGTTGCACGCTCCACGTGCGTCATTCCATCAACTCGCGTGTTCAGGGGTAAAAGAGGGAGGTAAACAAGTTTTGACGACAGATTTGTTCGTGGAGCGATCCGCATTGTATTCCATATTTTTTATACGTGGCGTGCGCAAGTATTGTGGCGCCTGTGTATTGAAATGACGGCCGTCCCTGACTAAACGACGGTCGCCCTTTGTCCATCCTGATCAGAGCATCAACCTTGGCAGCAAGGCGTACATACTAATAACATTTCGAGACCGCTACCAACATTCCACAATATGATAAGCTTAAGCGCGTGCCTATCGTGAAATTCCTGATAGCAGATTGCAATGTGTGTTGACATGGGCAGTGTATGCATGCGTTAACGGCGGCGTGAATAATGAAAAATGGGCTTAGATTGCGATGTGGCGTAACTACCCAGCGCAAGTGTGAAGGCCCGTTCGCACTTGCGACTGGAGCGATGGAAGCGACGCGATTTCTGTCCGCGACGACACAAATTGGTCGAGACCAAACGACAAAGGAAAGCGGCATAAATCTCGTTGCTTCTACCTTTCCAGTCGCAAGTGTGAATGGGCCTAGGTCATGTAATTGTCCTGTATTTCCCATTAAATACACTGTGTTTGATGCCTAATAAAATAAGCTGTATTCAAAAGCTGAACCTAATCGGCGGGGGCTTACAGCAAATGTATGACACGCTTTTATTTTCGTGCGCCTTCGGAAAACCCTGTTGCAGTAGACGATTACTTGTGGCTTCGTTGGAATGTTTTTTGTTGTTGTTTTACTCACAGAGCCTGCCTGACAGTACCCGCCAGGTAGTAAGTGCGAGGCTCCTACAAAATAAGGCAAGAGCAACTCGCAAGATTTGCCTAATTACCTGGCATAGCACAAAACTTTATGGCTGTGGATATTCTCATTGCATCCATGATAATCACTTGTATAAATTTTTCGCGGCAGTTGTTTCTCGTTAGCTGACTGGGACCGCATGACAACCTGTCAGTAAATTTCTTTTGAACCCACTCTTCCGGCATCCGTGAAAATTTCTTTTTTTTTTTAATTTCAGTCGGCTCCCGTTTGTTGTCTACAGATGTTTTTTTTCCACCAGCATGGCAGATTGATCTGCGCTGCTTTATGCACCAGCGATAAAACTATATGTTTCAATGGAGCCAGGCATACATCGCATTTTGTGATAATGTGCTCAGGCAAGCGGAACAACAATGTGCATAGTGAAACTAGTAAGGCTTGAGCCTGGAGATTAGCTATGTTATGGCTAGCAAGAAATGAGCAACCGCGGGTAACTAACAAAAACGTTTTCAAGGAGAGACTTGCGATAATTTATGTGCACGCCGCCATTATTGCAGCTCCCGAACTTCATGCCCCCATGGATGCAGCACGAACGTATTGGTAATACTTCAGGGTGTCGGGCATCTTGCCGGCAATGTTTACATCACGCTTTTTCACTCCTGTGATAGTTCTAGTGTCTCTCTTCCAAAGCTGCACGTGGTTTGCAGCGCGTTATGCAGACATTTTTGCCATGAGCTCATCAATGTGGCAACCAATGGAAAGTACCCTCGTGGCCAGTTTCGTTCATTCCTTGCGATGGAGCACTTGGTTGTGGCATCATCCTTAATTGAGGTGGTGTGGTGGAAGACAATGAACGAGTGCTGATTGATTGCGCAAGCTACTTGCAGATGAGGCCTCCCCCTTTGGCGCGCTGCAGGCCAGTCGATGTGGCCCAGGGCCTGCTGCTCTACCGCCATCCCGATTGTCCACACCACCGCCTTGGCCAGCGACTTGTGGCACTGTGAGCTCCAAAGCAAGCACAGGCGCCTTTGGCGGTGGTCACCCCTCCAACTGCCGCCAATTTGGTTCGGCAAGGTGACCAGCGGCAGCGCCACATCAGCAGCCCTACAGCCAAAGGCTGTCTGTTGGGCGCATCCACAGTCTTGGGCGGCCACCTTACTCACAGCCGAGGTGGCCATCCGGTCCTGGCACGGAGCTGCTTGGCGGCCTGGCAGAAGTCATCTCGGTGGTCCAGCATGAGCCCAGGGAGCGCACCCTGGTCTTTCACCCGAGCTGCTCGCTGTCGATTTGCAGGCATATGACCCTGCAGCAGCCTGGGTGTCCTAGTGAACAAGCATCACCTCCATCTCGGTGCCCGACAGCTGCAGGCTGACATTGGCGAGCTTGGCCCGCACTGCATCCGGGGGTGCCTGCAGCTGCAGCACGACGCCTCGGCAGCACGACGCCTCGGCAGTTTGCCATGGGGCCTAGTGCCTACAGGGCCGCGTCGTCGGCGTACACAGACAGGTACACCCTGTGCGCCCTTCTACTGGGCAGGCAGTCTGATAGTTCCACTGTGACCACGTTGAAGAGTAAGGGGCTGACGACTGTGCCCTACAGGGTGCCCCCTTCCACTGGTTGAGGCACCGACAGGGCGTTGCCTACCTGCCTTTGTGCCATGAGGCCCATCAGTAACGCCTCGACGGATCCCCGCAGCTTGTCCGCAATGCCGGCCTTCTTTATGGCCAGGGAGATGACAGGGTGCTGGAGGTTGTTGAAGGCACCCTTCACATCAAGTAGCACGAGGGCTGCCACCTGCCTGGTAGTCTGGGTGTGCTCTAGCTCTGTCATTACGTTGGCTATGGAGTTCATCGCAGCCTGGTGCTGCCGGAAGCCTGTGAGCTGCTCTGAGATGTACATGCACTCCTTGGTTCTGCAATTCCGTGCGCCTGCTGCCAAAAACTTTTTGCCCGTGCAACAGCACTACGATTGGACTCGGCTTATCCACATCAAGTTGGTTTTTATCATTCTGAGTGCTTACCGCAGTAACTTCTTGCACAAGAAGTTATTGCAGGAAATCCCACCTTGAAAGGTTTTTTATCGTATGGCTTTACGTGTGGTTGCTCGTATTTTACTAGCTGTAGCATAGCCAACCGTAACATATGCAGAGGGGTGAGCTGGGCGAGTTGGTATGCGTCATCTTTAAACAGCACCAAAAAGACTGGAACGAAGGAAGCAGTCAAGTCGAGTGCTGATTCTCAACTAGTTTTCTGTGGAATGCGCACTGAACATAAACGATGGCATCAACAGAAGAAAAGAGATGGAACACATTCCACTCGAACGTACTTCCTTGCCCTTCTCCCCCCCCGCCCCCTCACATGACAAACACTGGTAAAGCCTTTTACTTGACACACATGATCCTTCAGGCATGGACCACTGCCGAGCTGATAACAGAGTTTCATAAAGGAGGAACATCAAGTTCAATGCCGCACTTGTGTTTGGCGGCATGTACTGGTTAAGAAGGCGAACTCTGTCACAAAGTACTGGCGATGTAACACAATCGCCTCCCAGTTTTCAAATGTTACACGCTTCGATTATCTCTCGGCCTGTCTGCCTGGCACGTCTGGAAATAAGTACACAAATGGGTCCCACCGTTGGTGTGCATCGTATACAGGACTACCGAGCTCTTCTTACAGGAGGTTCTCTAAGGATCCACAATAATACTGCATGAAACCTGCCGTGTTTCAGTGCCTTTTGTAGCAAAATGCCATAGCAACCCATGCTGTATCCTTGACAATGAATGATAAGCTTGTCATTACAAAACACTTGTGGGTACCCTGTATTTTGTTTCCTTTCATAATTACAGGTTTGCAGCATGACGGGAAGGAGTGCAGAGACGCCTATGCTGCGATTGCTGGCGTTGTGCAAACAAGGGTACTATGAACTATTGCCTGCAAGACTGCAAGAGGATGTCACTGCCTAAAGTTATTCTTTTTTAGAGTATAAATTTCAAGGTCTGAACCCAATACCCATGTACCCTCAATAAGAAAGTGTGTCCACATCTTTTGACAGCTGTGTCTGTTTACTTTTCATGCAAACCTGCAACCACGGAATATGTAGCCATGCATGCAAGCAAAAAAGAAAACTACACTGAAAATGACTGTTACTAAAAGACGCATCCCGTTCCCATCATTAAGTGCAATTTTCAGTGCACTACCACTTCTAAACGTGCTGATTTCTGTTAATCATTTCAGTTTGCACCATGCATAAATGGCTGGCGATACATGTGTTTAAGCGAAGTCCTGGGAACAAATAGAATTTTTTCATTCACTTTCCTGTTGGCCTGAGTGGAAAAAAATACAAACTGCAACTGATTGGTTAGCAAAAAACCTGCAGTGTCCTTGGACGTATCCAACTGAAGAATGGTGTGCCACAAGTGGGAAACTTCAGATTTTTTTGCTTTTGAACACTGAATAGCATTATTGACAAATGGATTAAGTGAAAGTAACTTAAAACCTCAGCAGCAAAAATACGAACATATTTTAGGAAAGATCGTCAACATATGGTCAGAAGTAGAGTTCATCGAAGAGTACAATTTCCCAGCATCCACTGTGGCATTCCAATTAGCCATTTCTAGTTTCAGCGTGTAAAACTACCTTGGCTTTTTTATCCGACGACGGCAATCACATTTTTGCACGCAATGGAAGATCAGTGCAGTTCATACTTAAATATGAAATGAGTGAGTATATATACTGTTCTCTTCATGCCTGACCAGAAGGAAAGTGCAATTTGCTTCACTTCAAAGTAGGGGCTTTAGTCTGAAATATCCTGCTGAGTGGAAGCTGAATTGTCACGCAATTATAGTTTTACTGCAGCGTCACAGAAGAGTTTAGGTTGTCGAGAAAAATTGGAAGCTCATCACTGCTGACTGAGGGCCATCTTTCAGGGAAACTTACACAAATATTATGAACTTCGTATCGTGTAAAGTCGCACTAGTGTTTTCCTATTTTCGCTATGCTGCTGTATTCTTCAGAAATAACTGCAGAAACGTGTTACTGTCATTGAGAATACTCCCATGATGGTGGTTATGGCCTTCCTAAGGGATTGTAAGAATTTTTAAAGGAAACTCTGCGGCACACCATTTTCTTTGGGACTTCAGAAGGCAAATTATAAATTATGCCTTCTATATCAAGCAAATGCGTACTCGGAACATGTACAGATGCTGTGAGTCGCCGTACTGGAAAATGTATGCAAATAAAATATAAGGCATGTTTTATGACTGCAGTTTCATAGCACATTCGCCATGACTGGCTTCATAGGTCATGATCTCAATGTATATTTTACATCTGTGCAAAAGGAACGTAGTGCACTGATCAAAAATACTGTGTGAAGTAACACGCTTAAAATCAATCTCTACAGTTTACTTATATGTTCAAGGCAGTAAACCCCTGAGTTTATGTTCGGTTGATTGATCAGTTAATGGACTAACTGAAAGTAACTCAGCAAAAAAGTGCGAACCTATTTTAGCAAAAACATAATCAATGCATCATGGTCAACAGTACAGTTGTCATCCAATACTGCGATATCTCTAGCACTTTACTGTGGCATGCCTCATAGCCTGTACCTGGCTTCATCGCATAAAACTCCCTTACTTTGATCCCAAGACTGCGGTCGCATTTTCATACGCATTTCCTGATAGTGCATGTCATCATACGTGAACATGTATTCATGTATTACGTACCTCAAATAAATGGTGTCTAAATAAGTAAACCTCTAAATAAAATCAAAACATTGCGAAAACTGTAGCATTGTTTAAATGTAATCTGGCAGCTTTCGTGGCACAGAGCACCTGTATCAGTTCCCTGTGAAGAGGGAAGCAATTTATGTTATTACATGTCTTATTTTTGGTAACAAAGATGGTTTGATGCCTCTCGGTTTGCCTCCCCCCTCCACACTTTTTTTACTCACATCCAAAGTATCTATAGGTGACAGTGATCGATTTGCTGTGGTGAGAGACCCAGGATATGGTGGTTCCCTCCACGTAGCTACCCTTGTCTGTAAATTAGCGAATTGCATCGTGGTGCTTTTAATCAAGCTTATCTTACAATCTTACAAGGATTATAATATAGTCCTCCTTGCTATAAATTGTTTGCATAGTTTGTCGTATGTATGAGAATCACATTTTGCTGACATCAGTGGGATAAACAGGATGAGGTTTAACAATCAATTACACATCCACAAAGCACACAGATTGTGCCTTAAACTGAATTAGCTTATAAAATAGCTTCCGAGAAGCATATATTGCACACTTTTTAAGTTGAAACTTCCTAATTAATCCACTCATGTTCAAACATAATGCCGAATGCAGGCTATGCATCTTTAAGCTCTTAACGTTTAGCATTTAATTTCTTTTTATCTTATAGTTTTCGAGCTTTCTTTTTGCTGCAATTGTATTTGGTGCCTTGAGCCCCACGATGTGCATCATGGGACGAACTCTCGTATCATGATTTTAAGGAATATATACGCAACCATGCATGTACGTTGGTAACTGAGGTATGTTTTGAAATGCTGATGTTTTGCCATCTGGCCCTTTTATGACGTTTTAATAGCGGCCGGTAGTACGGCTCACCTTTCGCCCCAAAAATAGAAGAATTATGCAGAACTGCGGCTTATTTTGCTGAGGCAATCGAATATAATACAAAGCAAACACGTGCGTGCTCCGTGCTTGTCAACGAAAAGTCGGAAATGCTGATGAAAAGTGTCGTGTCAGCTCATAGGAACCTCATAACTTGGAAAGCGACGTGCAGAGCACGCTTGACGCTCCTTTGGGGTGAGATGTATGCAGAAACGGAAATCTTATTCATTTTTTGCGTTACGCTTAAAACACGTGTGTTTACTCAGCGCCCCCAGTACCAGACAGAACATATGAGGCGATAGTTTATTTCTTCACCTAATAGCTAGGAATGAAGGCGGTATTCTGTACACTGTTTATACCTCTCGAAATTACGATGCACGGTGACCACTGAAGGTCATGGGCTTCAAAATGAGTAAAAGTTTACACTGAACAAAGCAAACTCGATCATCCTGTCCTGACGCTTTTTAAGTTGTAAAAGCTTGCATTGCACACCGCTAAGACGAGGGAGGACGGGGAGAGGCTAGGTTGGTGAGTTACAGTGTCATTATTAATACATTATAAGCGTCGCGAGCGATAGCTTCCGATCGATGCTCGTCACGAAGCGAAGCAGACTTTCTGAAAATCGGTGGGAGCGGTGTTTGTTGTATGCTATCAACTGTCCCTTCTCGGTTCATTCGATGTCCAAACTATTTAGGAGTCACCGGCTCTCCTTTCATCTAAAAATGGCTCCGTCTGAAGTCTAGGCACCAGGTCAAACAAGCATCTGAACGACGTGGGTAGAAATTGGAACTAGTTTTGTTTTAAGTGGTCCAGCAGATAGATTTTGCTGGGGGACAACATCTGGCCCCTTAATTTTACAAATATTAGCTTTAGGAATTGGCATGCTCAGACAAAGCAGCCTAACTTTTTTACCAGCATTGTTAGATATTTACATTTTTTTAATTCCATATTCATTAGAAGTAATTCCAAACACTGATATTACAAAGTTCTAGCCAGTTTGAGTTCAAACAGAAGCCGTTGCAGCACTTACACATAGCAATTAACACATTTCCGCACCTTGATTGTTTTGTTAAACTTGCTCACTTTCGTCAGTTTTTTTTTTATTGTGATAATGCATGGTTCCACAGCTGCAACCACTCGTGAAGGACATGTCTTGGGCCATACAATTGTATGATGAACATAAGATAAGAAATGTAATATACAAAGGATAAAAAAAGCAGGATTAAGAACATCTTTATTTGGGTTTCGTATGTCATACTACTACTCATTAACTGGGGATCATCTGATCTATTTGATTTGGATGGTGTTAACAATGTTTTACAGTGGGTTTACTCTTCTTATGATTTGGAGTGGGCCAGTAAATGTGCCAGGTTGACCTTTTCGGAGTGTGCAAGATAACATGCATCTGCCCTGTTGGGGCACGGTGCCTGGCAATGTGCGAGCAGGAATGAAAACACAACCCATGAAGGAGGGTGTCTACTGTGTGTTAAAAACTAATGACAACAAAAAAGGTGTGAGGTTATAGGGGCAGATGCGAGCATTTTGGCTAGAAATGCTCCTCTGCAATTATTAGCATACTCATTCATGCATTTTGTATCTGATGGCGGTCATTTAATGGCAAGCTTCCCAAAAAGACTCGTTACAACACAAAGCTTGCAAATTCAATGTCAAACAGTGCTGCTATGAAACATTGCCAATTGTGCACTCGTCAAAGATCGCTAAATTAACCCCAAGGATTTGTGTTTAAGTCGTCAATGCAACAACCACATGCTATAAGCTTGTGTGGCGTGCGCTTTGCACGATCAGGTACGTGTTGCGACTGAAGTACCGCTAGGCTGTGCACCAAGATGATGTTTTAGGTTTGACATGTTCAACGAAAAGCTCTTATTAAACAAGACAAGAATTTAAATAAAAGGGGGGGGAGGGCTTGCCAGCTACGTTTTCGTGCTCTGTTCGGGACACCACAGGGACTAGGTGTAGTTGCAAGCCACCAACAAGTGATTGCATTATTACAGTGGGGCATCTGGTTTCATTTGATAGCTCTTCTATAATGATAGCATGAAGTTCACACGATAACAGCGTGCCTGCCGACATCCTTCTGTGCCAGAATAAAGTGCACCTGGTATTATTTTTCCTAGACATGTTTATCCCCAATAGAGCTGGCCGGGGGCCATGGGATAGAAACGGAAGTGCAATGGCTCGTTTGTTGATAAGATTAAATTAGAAAAAAAAGCATTGCAGCAGCTCTTAAGTTATTGCGGGAGTGAACTGCCTCTTTTCACGGTCATAATTATATGTGGAACATATAAATGCCCAGTGGGGCTCATCACAGCAGGAAGGAAAGACCACACATAAGCACTTGACAGATTTATTGTTCTCAAGTACACCAAACAAGCAAACAAAAAAATTCATTTCGACTCTTATTATGCTAATTCTCGCGATACGCAATTAATTTTACTCGACGGACAAAAACAAAGCAGATTTTTGTTATATGAACGCGCCAAAAGGAGGTGCCACTTTACGTAAATCACCGGCTTTTAGCTGCCTGCTACCTAGCTTGAAATTGCTGCTGACTTTCTTCGGGTCCGAATTTTGCCCCGCCAGACGACGACACGGCAAATTGTTCTGTGGTCGCGCCAAACAAAAGTGCCACTCGCCTTGTCCGTCCAAACGGCGTTGTCCGTCCACACACCCATACACTATAAAAAAAATAATAGTTACCGGCGCCCGGTTTCGATCCCACGACCCTGTGGGCGGAACGCGAGGGACATGATGCTCTTCCCACTGCGCAACAAAACCGAGACTGCATCAAATGCTACGAACGCGCCTTATATCCTTGACTCATTCAAACTACCTCAAGAAGCTACTGATACAACGCATGATGTGGCAATGATTAACACTTGCAATAAAAGAAACGAAGCTCCCACTTACAGCAGCAATGATGGAGTAAAGGTCGTTGCGACAGCGAAGCCCCAAGGATACCACTTAGAGAGATTGACCAAGATTGGCCAATAAAACATAATAATAATAATCATAAAACATAATAATCATACGCGTTCCCGACACGTTTCACGCGATTTTTCGAATCAATCCAACGGAAACACCAAGTGAACCCCACGATGCGTCGCATCTACACAGGGTTCCCCTCGCGGGGAGATGCGCGCAATTTTTTCTTTTCTTCAGCGATGTGTAAACGCTGCTGTCCGAGTACTTTTTTTATTCTTTGTGTGGCAATTTGTCATCGTGCCGTGGTTTTCTAATTGTAGATAGCTGCTATCGGCCCAATTTTCTCTAGTGGTGCGTTAATGTGCGATGCGCGTAAAATTCTGTGCAGGTATGCGCTTTCTCTGTTGCGTTTGTTTTTTTTTGTTGACAAGTATTGTCAATGTGTTTTGTGTTATTTTTGTCTGTGTTGTATTATTATGTACCCAGTTAAATATCGCGTCCTTGTGAATGTAAACTTGTATTCCCACTCCTGCCTCAGGCCTGGCACTCAGGCTGGCAGTATTCAATAAATAAATAAATAAATAAATAAAAATAAAAAATTTAATCCAATCCAACTCAATCCAATGCTCATCGCGCTTGCGCAGCACGGCCCTTCAAGGTCCACGCGAAACTGCTCAATCTCGGCTAGTGTAGCTTACGCTACAAAAATAGGAAACCGAGCTACCGTAAGAGGTGTAGTGTTTTCGATTCCGCCGTCCTGTGGGAAAACGTATGTAGGTTAAACGGGACGATGCGTGAATGAAAGGTTACAGGAACATAACTATAACGCACATAAAGCGAGTAGTGTTCACTCAGTTGTCCACTGTAGAGATTACCGTGCCTGCGCCACCATCTTTCACGAAATACAGGCCATTGCAAAACACAAAGATAAAATACACAGAGATACAATTGAGGTTGCAAAATTTTAGTGCCGAAAAAAAACTTACCGTGCCCTCGTTGTCCGTCTCCTTTGAAGAGAATAATTTCCTGTCCCACATATAGTTCAGCACGTGTTTGTGGCACATGGCGTTGGTGCGGCGTTTCGACCGCTTCGGTTGACTCCAGCATTCACGTTATTTCTGCTTTTTTGTATGTTCTGCCTGTCAGCGTATATAAGTGACATGGTGAAAATAAAATTTCAGTTGTAAGGAAGTGATCGCAGTTGTCATTTTCTTGTGTTTCGTATGTGTTGCGCTGTTCCCCTCCTGGTAATTATGAACCAACTCGCTCAAGCCTTAACTATTACAAGCATGATACACACAGCACATTCTTCTCAACGTGGGTCTAACTGCCTTTCGAGTCGCCGCAACTGCACCCGTCCCTGAGTCAACGTTCACGTGGGTCCTCTTGCCGCCGGGTTCTTGCTCGTTGCGATATTGGGCTTTTTGCGGTACGGCGCATGGGAGCCGCTTTAGGAGGTGGCTTATCCGGGTTGGCAAGAAGACCGCTACTACTCTGGTCGCTGCTGTCCTCACGTTGCCTCTTCCACTGCCATGATTGGAAGTGCGACGAAAAAAAAAAGACGGTCAATACATAGTAGACAAGACAGGCACTATCTGTAGCGCCTGTCTTGTCTGCTCTGTATTCACCGTCCGTGTTTTTCCGTTCCAATTTCAATCATGTCAACCCTTCACCAACTAGCCCTGCAAGACGTTCTGTGCCTATTAGGTAGCGTGCCGGCGCTGTCCATGTCTCCCGCTTTCCCTTCCTCGGAAGAGGGGTCGAGGTCACAGGTTGCACTTTTATACCCGCACAAGCACCTCTGCGCGTCGCCTGCTCACCGGGTTGGGCAGGAGGTTTTCCCTGCACAACACTGTTGGGCTCAGAATCCTCGGCTGTTGGCACAGGCTCCTGTCCGTGCACCGCCGCAGATGTTTTTTCATCGGGATCGCCATCCGCAGTTGCCCGTCACATCAGCCGCCACGATTACCGCCTCCTCGGCCCCACCGTTAGCGGCTTCTTCGGCACCCACCTCGTCCATGAGATGTTCCGAAATATCGTTGCTGCCAACGGGACCGGCGACACCCGCTTATGTTTTCACACGTGCACACTTGTGTCCGCACCGACGGCAACGGGAACAGCCGCGGCACAGGGCACTCTCGACGAACACGACCGGCGTTGCGGCACCTCAAACAGACAGGCGGCCTACGTGGGACGACGACCACGAGTGCAAGGTCACTGGCGACGCGCAGTTGGTGGTGAAGGTCCCCGACATGGTCGAAGCGAACGCCAAGCAGCAGGTACCGATTCGCGCCGTACACCCCAAACCCAAACGTTGTCTACCGAGTGCACGCCCGAGAGTTTACTGTGAGTATTCTAATAAAGTGGTGCGCAACTCCAGAGTAGCACATGCTCGCACGGCGGGATCGACCAACCAAAGAATCGACCATCAGAAAGCTTCGCGTTCAACCATCGTCGTCGTTAGACGCAGGGGTGCAGACTCTTTTAGATGCGACGCATCTCTTTCACTCGCCTTGTCCCTCCGGCGTCGTCCGGCGTAGTCCGCATCCCTCCCCCATTCTCCTCGCCGCGCCAGCTGCGCGCTAGCGCCGCTCTCACCGCAGCGCCATCTGCGTGTTAGCGCTCGCCGGCGCTCGCTCCGTCGCCGTGCCAGCTGTGCGTGGGTGCGGGTTAGCGCGCAGCTTGCGCTCGGTTAACACATGCGCATGCGCTGCTATGCGCTGCTCTCTCTCATTCCGCTGCATATAAACGCGGTAACTGCGCCGCTCCGCTCAGTCGTTCCGCAGCCGCTCCGCCGATGACCACTGATGATTTGAATGGAGACTAACAGGCCTGCTATCGCGATGGTCGTCGCAACCGTAACAAGCACCGGCCACCCCGATAAAATTTACACCATCTTCCCTCGAGGGGAACCATGGGGTAGATGCGACGCATCGGGGGTGAACATGCTGCGTAAAATATGGACACACAACAACAATGGACACGCCAACATAACGGAAACGCAACGGAAACTCCCGATGCGTCAAATCTACCCCATGGTTCCCCTCGCGGGAAGATGGTGTAAATTTTTACGAGGGCGCATGCGCGAGAAACATCTTCACGTGTTTTGGCTTGTGCGTAGCTGTGACGGGAAACCCGTTCCTTTTTTGGTGCGCGCTTTTTTTATTATATCATGTTCCCCGTGTCTAAAGTAAAATTTTCAGTCGAAGTCTACGAGCGTCCTCTGCGCTGCGGTCATCGTCCTCACGTTGTTTTCGCCAGTAAAATGTATTCATTCAGCTAATTAACTAGGAAGTATGCTGAGTCGCAAATTACAAACACACTTTTTTTCCTGCACTTCTTACAGTGCACATCGCTTCGCTGGACATGATTGGGCACAGAATCGAAGGGCACTGATTTTTTTCTCCTTGTCTTTCGCACCACAAAATAACCCCTCTACTCTAGCAGAAGAGCCACCGTCAACAGAAAATGAAAGGAACAAACACGACAGCCCTGAAAAATGGGTGGCACTGCTCGTCGACGGAGATTTGGCGAGACAGAAAAGACGATTACCGAACAAGGACCGCAGCCAACGACAGAAGTCCCCTTCACTGAGGAGACCCACCACGTCTGACAGGCAAGTACAAAGTTGTCCAAGCTAGAAATCTAAGCACGTAGGAATATACCTAATTTATTCATTTAGCTTGTTTCCCTAACCCACGCCAGCGCGGCATTACTAGCACGCTTGCTTCACTGCATGGCATGAATGTCTACTATTTTTTTTCGAAGTTGAGTGATCGCGCACGATACATGGATACATTTATAGCACGATTTGCTCCGGGCCGTCTAACCGTCTAATAGTTAGCACAACAACCATCGCTATGTATGTTGACACAAACCTCAACGCATCGTTACTCGGAAAAATTTCCAGTTCACATGTGACTAACACTTTCTCATCCGTGAAAACACCTTCAGCCGTGCATGGCTGGATTTCTAAAGCACCCCCCCCTCATGAATCAGACGCTGCGGGCATTTCTAACCAGCCTAGAAATTTTCATTATTTCGTTGGCAAACCCGCCAGGACACGCCAAAATATACCCACCAGAACACGAAGGAGCTGACTGTTTAAAAACTGGCCCGAGAAAAAAAAACGATTTATGAATCGTCACCCTTCCGTCCTGAAATGCGCCCTTCAGCTTTCACATAATATCTAGCCCCAGAAAACAAGTAATCTTGAAATTTTTGCTTTTCTTGTTTAGATTCCTAATGCACTAAAATGTCAAAAAGTTTACTACAACCACAGGTACACAATATCATCTAGTATTTTTTCTATCAAAATAAGTATACTATGAATGACAGGATCCTTTGTCGTTTCAGTAAGCACTGTATTGTACGCAATGAAGGAATACAAACATTCAGCCATGTTAAATTTGTTATTAACACACAAATACTCCGACACCAACCGGTTTTGTCCTGTTACGAGTTGATAAGAAAATAGCTGTACAAAAGCACCTCTTACAAAAACACCTCTAATCGCAAAATCAGCTGGTTGTTCTGAAGATAACCATCGCGTTCTATGTCGCTTGACTCAAGAGCGGTGTTAGTAAAAAATACGCCTTGATTGCCGAACCCTGATGGCCTGGCAAAATTTTCAAGCGTCGCATCTGGCCTACCTTTAACCCGGCGTTCTTCTCGCGTCTCAGGATGAATAAAGTGGAGCTTCAATTCTTTCTTGAATGGCCACACAAGAAACTCGTCTTTTCTACCCCTGTGCAATTTCAGTAGCAAATGAAGTAGCACCCCGTCACCGTCTTTCTTGAAATGAATTCCCCAAGACATGAGGTACCGACGTAGGTAAACCTTCTCGCCCAAGCTCTGAGAAAACCCTGCCTCAAGTGCCTTTTGCTTCAGTGCATCATATCCTGTCAGAATGCGCTGATTAGTGTTCACATCGATTTGAACCGACTGCATGATAGCACCTATGGCGGTCTGTAAGGAGTTGCTTTTTCCCGTGCAAAGATGTTTCAACTCTATGGCTTTTCGATTCAAATATTCCAAAGATTTAGCTGACACTCCATCAAGTTGGGCTTTTAGTGTTTCTTGCACATTATTAATTGTCTGGCAAAGTTCTTCATGTTTGTTGTTATGGGAGACAGAAGCTGCATCGCGTTGATCTTTCAGTTGCTCCTTCAAGCTATTGATGTTTTGGCACAGTTCAACAAGTTTACCGCTTTGCAAGGCAGCGGATGCTTCAAGTTGACCTTTGAGTGCTTCCTTCAGATCACTGTTGCTGTGGCAAAGTTCAGTGAGTTTGTCGCTCTGTGCGCCAGTCTCCAAGGTCAGTTGAGCGAGCTTAGCATCTACTTCGCCTACCCGCCTTTCTACCTTTTGTTCGAACGCTGCCAAATGCGTCCTCAGGTTGTCGTCTGTCCCCGTATGTGTATCACAAGCCACACCCAATACAAGCGCTGTGCATCGGGATTTCAGGTGCGCGCACACATCACGCCGTAGTACCGGGGCCGAGCACGTGGGGCAGAAGGACACGTGGTGCTGGCATTCGTGGCGAAAATGCTCCGCGACTTGCGACGCTGCGAGGACGACAGGGCAGCCGTTGGCTTCGTTCCAGCAGTGTACCTGGGAGGGAGACAAAACAAAGCCTTGAGATAAGAAGGAAGCGGAATATTGGCACTTTTAGGGGCGAAGCACCTTAAGGCCGAGGCTTGTCCGGCGCCCGTGCTCACGGCACAGCGCCGTGTAAATCGAAATATCTGTGAACAAAAGCTTCACCACGCTGCCCTTTCGTCTCCGATTTCCAATGAACTGTGTTAAACTGAAGCGTGCAGACACACAGAGCATTTTACTACACGGCGCCCACTTTAATGAAATTTTCTCTCATTCCTCAGCTTTGCACGCTTAGGTACAGTGGTAATCCACGATAGGGCGATTTGATTGACAAGTGTGCTGCTTTTCCGCAACATTACTTCTTTCACAGGTCCCGGGAATTTATGGCCGGGTCAGCTAAATTTTACCAACAGAGAGTGTTGAGCAAGCCTAGAAGCGTGCGTGATGTACAGTGGCCGGGCGCTAGGTACTGGTACCCATTTTCTATGCAGGAAAAAAGTGTTCCAGAACAATTTCTTGGCGCACTTACATCTGCTTACCTGCTTTGAAGGCGAAAACGTGGCAATACTTATTAACAGCTTGCTTTCTCCCAGATCATAATTGCATCTCTTTCTTCGCTTTCTTTTTTTAACACGAAATTGTTTTATTCCCGGATACACAAACATTTGAGTGACGTCATACCCGTCATGGAAGTGACCCCAGTACAACGAAGCAAGCGGCCTGTAAACGGGTGCACCCCTACACACAGGGTCTTCTTGCGAGGAAGCAACCTTTAGAACAAAAGAGTACGTTATACTTAGGGTTGTTCGTTTTCTGGGTTTATATTTTAAGACAAAAGTGTTTTATGCCGGGATACACCAAGATTTCATTGACGTCACATGCGTCACGGAAATGACGCCAGTACATCTTTGCTGAAGGGACCCCCCAGCAGGACGTCGCCCGCCAAGCCCACCACAAGACAGCCGCCGACCCGCAAATCATGCTCAGTTGCAGATTTCGCTGGACATTTCACTTCGTGTTTTACCGATTTCTATGGCAGACGAATCAACCACAGTTTTTTTTTTTGTCTTTTGACGCCAATTACTTCAACTACTTCTTTTCTGTGAGGCTATGCTTGCGTCTCTTCGCTGTCGCCTCTTTTTCTTACGGCGCGCATTGAGTCAGCAAGCAGACTGGAGCGCGCCCCAGCTCCCCTAGAATTAGGCACAACTGGGACGCGTTCCTCCGGCACCTTCGGAGTTCAGTGGCTCGTCTCTGTCCAACAAGTGGCTCGTATTACCCGCCGTCACATAAGCACAACCTATTAGACCTAATAAATCAACGCCGGCCTATTGGGCTCAGTGTCACGTGGTTCGGATAAGCCAGGCAACGCGGAGCATGTCTCACTGCCTCCCCGTCGCACTTTCGCCAAGCGTCGCCGCCGACGAGCGTCTCGTGCGGGCGATGAAAGGCCGCCAGGGGGCCACGCTGAGCGCCCGCTCTCCCGTCGGCTCCGCAGATTAATCGTTTTAATTGGAGAAAGCGTTGATTGTCGTCTCCACAGCTTGCTGTGGTTTCACCGGAAGACAGCTGCACCCCTAGGGTATCATCCTTCTGGGCATCCTTCCAACTTTGTCTTCGCTACAAGCCACCGAAAGACTGGACCACGCCGCTCGCAAAGCTAGGCCTAACCAGGCCTACCGCCACAGCCTTGTTCCACGTTTGCTCGCCACGCTGGCAGCTGCGCATCGCCGCCCTTCGCTTGCCCCTACGCCATGGAAAACGAAGTCATGGGTGAGCCCATCACTCCGGCTGAACTAGCCACGCCGGGTTGGGCGCACATTCGCCGCAAGCAGAAAGCCATCCGCAACGTAGAATCTCCGCCGCAACAGGCAAGTGTCTGTGCACAGCATGCCCACTCGACGCCGCGAGGCCAGAGAAGACCCACACCGCGAATCGCTCCGATTGAGCCGTTCCCCCCGAACGACGTTAAGATTGTCCTGCGTCCACGAGGCGGACTAGCCTTAGCCACACTTCCGGTAGCGGCTCTCGCGGACACAATCCAAGCGCATGCTCAAGTAACTCCCAACTTGAAGACCAGATCCGCACTCAGGCAAGATCCAATTTTATTGTGGTCAGCACTCCTTCCGAAGACCGAGCACTGAAATACGCAGCACTATCATCCATCCTAATCGGTGAGCAACGTTACGAGGTAGCAACTCATGTACCAGCGCCAGCAAACACGGCTCTGGGTATCATCTTTAATATCCCCGAAACGGACACTCCTGATCAAATAGAACAGAGTATCTACAACTACAATCCTCACCTTAAGATCCTGGATGTTCGCCGCCTCAACACCTCGAACATGGCGCAGATACTTTTCGACGGGCCACACGTGCCATACTGGATTCGGTACAGAGCGGCTACATACAGATGCAAGCCTCTACGCCGGAAGACCGAAGCCTGCGCCCGGTGCTGGCAGTCGGGCCACCGCCAGGATGTGTGCCCGAACAGACAAACTGCACCCCGCTGTCCCCGATGTGGCATCACCGACGCCCCCGAAAATCATCCCTGCACTCCGCAGTGCATAGTATGCGGAGGAACCCACCTCACGGGTTCAGCGGACTGCCCGCGACGTTACAGACCGAGGCCCAGACCGCTTTCCTATGCGCAAGTCGTGGGACAACAAAGCCCTCCAACACTTGACTCCTTCCCACCGCTACAATCTAAGGACCACAAGAAGTCGTCATCCAAAACGGCCAGCAACGAGCGACACTCCAGCAACTCTCAACACCTGATGACCAAGACACCACCTGGAATACAGCGGCAACAGGTGAGCGGCTCACGTGTAAGCCTCCCAGCTCACAGCTCCATCCCCCTCCTGTCATCCCCCAATTAACAATCCCCTAGCTGATGTATTACGAGAATTACAAACCATCCGAACGGAAATCGCCGCCCTTAAGGAAGAAAATGCAGCTCTCAAACGAGAAAACTACATGCTCAAACATCACCCTCCCCCTAGAGAAACCCCACGTCGCCTCCTCCTAAGCGCAAAGCCCTCTCGAATTCACCCTCAGAGGAACCGCAGAATGAACCCCCCGAACGGTCGGCCTCGCAAACAGAAACACGCTTCGAAAAGCTTGAATGTACCCTCATAGAACAGAAAGCCGAATACACACAGTTCTATCAATCACTTCTTAGTGCCCAAGCGGCCATGCAAGCATCGATAGAGGCGATGAGGGCGGAACTGCACGGCTGTCTCAGTCAATTCGTTACTCCGTATAATGCGCCTCTACCCCAGGACTTTGACATCACGGATGAAGCCAACCCCTAAAGAAATCTGTATCTGGCAGTGGAATTGCCGAGGTTTTTTCCGAAAACGTTCTCTTCTGGAAATGTTAATAAGCACGGTTGCTAAACCCCCCTCCGTCATAGCAATACAAGAACCTGGTCTTCGAGTCAGATTAAGTGGATACCAATCATTCCAAGACCCCAACAACCCATACACCGCAACTCTTGTACATCGCAACATTTCGGCAACCCATAAACGCTTCGACAGCGTGTCCATACCGCACGACATGATTACCATGTATCCAAAATGTCCGTCTTCTCCTCGTCTGTATGTACTTAACGTATACAGCGGCCCAAAAGAGCATAAACACACTTTCAGAACCCTGTTTTCCCTAGCCAAACAAGAAGCGAAGAATCATCCTCTCCTAATAGTCGGAGATTTTAATGCCCCACACACTGCATGGGGCTATTCTACAATCACCAAAAAAGGACGCTTACTGTGGGAGCATACACACTCGCACAGGCTCACTCTCGAAACACCACCGGACATACCAACAAGAATAGGAAATAGCGCACAGAGAGATACCACTCCGGATCTTGCATTTACTCACAACATAAAAAATGCCTGTTGGAACAATACGGATAACCATTTAGGCAGCGACCATTATATCATACAGCTTACCATCCCATCCAGCGTCACCCCTCAACCTGAACGCAAACAAAAATGTATAACGGATTGGCATGCCTTCAGGATAACCCGCAACCAATGCTATGAACAGTCCTCCGAACAACCAACCCTAGACACGTGGGTTGCGGAACTGATTAGTGATAAGAAAGCGCATGATCAGCTACTTGATCCAGAAATTCAGGCAGACATGGTTGACTCGCGCCTCCATAGCATGTGGGCAGCCCTACGTAGCCTTCGAGAAAGGTGGAAAGCCACTAAACACAATAAACGACTAAGAAAGAAAATAGCTGAACTTGCACACAAGACAGAAAAATATGCGACTGAGCTAGGAACCCGTAGATGGGGAGAAATTTGCGATCAATTAAGGGGAACACTCAGTATGAAACGCACATGGTCCCTGCTTAGGCACCTACTGGACCCGTCTCAGTCCAAAACAGCACAAACTAATCGCATGACACAGTTAATACACAGCTACCCTGGTACACAACAACAGCTCCTTACAACTCTCAAAGAAAAATACATTCCCAGTGGTGAACAACGCCCCCTTCCTGACTATCGGGGAGTTCCTAATGAGCACCTAGATGCAGACATTACGGAGGCGGAAGTCAGGGCAGCACTTGTTAATCTCAAAACTAACTCAGCCCCGGGTAAAGATGGGGTAACCAACAAAATGTTACGTAATCTAGACGACAACTCTGTTACCACATTAACTTACTCTCTTTAACCAACATTGGAATGCAGGTACCCTGCCTGAAACATGGACTCACGCAAATATCTGTCATTCCAAAGCCTGGCCATCCCTTGAGCATTGATCACCTTAGACCAATATCACTCACATCTTGCATAGGGAAACTTCTTGAGCATATACATTCTCGCCTCCTCAAACTCATAAATCAAAGGAACTCTCTCCCATCCACAATGTTTGGCTTTCCTGCTGGGCTCTCAACTAACGACATTCATCTTCAACTTCATCATGACATCCTAGCCACACCACCGCGGGCCCACACAGCTGCAATTCTAGCCTTAGACCTTACAAAGGCCTTTGATAGAGTCACGCATCAGGCAATATTACAGGGCCTTTCTACTATCTCCCCCGGCATAAAAACATACAACTACATTAAAGCCTTCCTCACCTCACGAACAGCGACGCTCCGCCTTGGCCCTCTAGAAACGGAAGAATTTAGCTTACCATCAATAGGAACACCGCAAGGAGCAGTGCTTTCACCGCTACTCTTCAACTTAGCCCTACTTCAAATCCCGGAAGCACTGAACAAAATACCAAATCTTCACCATAGTCTCTATGCGGACGATATTACACTCTGGACGAAGGGGGGCAGTGACGCCGAAATAGAAGAAATTCTCCAAGCTGGTGCGACAGCTGTAGTAGAGGGCGCTGCCCTCGCTGGCCTCCAATGCTCCCCCACGAAATCTGAGCTATTGCTTCTACCCCCAAGGAAAAGACAACATTGGAATCCAAATATCCATGTTTACATTGCGTCAACCCCTATACCGATTGTCTCAAAAATCAAAATTCTCGGACTCACTATAAATCGCTCCAGAACTACTACGGACTTTATAAAACAACTTTCTTCTCACGTCACCCAAACCATCGGGTTAATTAAACGCATTGCTACCCGAAATAACGGCGTTAAAGAAGCTGATCGACTACGTTTAATCCAAACATTTATCATCAGCCGTATTACTTACTCCCTCCCGTACCTCCTCCCAACTGACGCGGACCTCGAAAATAAATTGTCTAATACGGAAAATATAAGGTGGCCTCAACTCCCACCCGGCACTTCCACTGCCTCCCCTGAGCCAAGCTTGAGGCCACCGGTACCTACAACATGGCACAGGAGCTCATAGAAGCGCACCGTATTGGACAACTGAATCGACTAACCAAAACACTTCCCGGACAGCATCTGCTTCAACGCCTCCAACTCAAAGCGCCCATCATCACAGCTTCCAAGTCTTCTATCCCACTGGAAATTCACGCTGACATCAAAATCCGCCCCCTCCCTCGAAATATGCACCCTGATGCACACCGGGGCCGCAGGATGCACAGGGCCAAAAAGCTTGCAGAAAAGTACCCGATACGCCCAGACACAGTGTATGTCGATGCAGCTGAATATCGGCACCGCAATGCATTCGCTATAGCAGTCATCAACTCCCCAAACAATCCGCTACTCACTTCTCTCACGATCCGCACGGCAGAACTGGTCACGGCGGAAGAGGCGGCAATCGCAGTAGCCCTTGCAAGTCGGCCACCACCCTCAATCATATTTTCTGATTCGAAAACGGCCATTAGAAATTATGCTGCGGGTACCATCTCACCCCAGGCCCTAAAACTTCTCCAAAACCCACCTACTACCCAAGTTGAGCTGATTTGGACTCCTGCCCACACTGGGCTTGGGGGTAACGAGGTGGCACACACGACAGCCCGAGCACTCACCTCCCGGGCGTGCGCCACCTCCGTAGCCTCTCACGGAGCCAGATCAGCCCGAGATAGCCTATTGAGCTACAACGAAATAACTACTCATTACCGCCTCTCTCGCCTCAAATACCCACCGGCCCACCCCTCACTGACGTACACGGAAGAACGACTATGGCGGCTCGCACAGACCGAATCCCTTCCCAATAGGGCCCTCCTCTATCACATACACCCCTCAGTTTATCCCTCTCCCTTTTGCCCACTATGCGGAGACAAGGCCACGGTGCAACATCACATGTGGGCCTGTCCATATGATCCCCTCCCTCAAATCAATTCCTCGGAGCTCTGGGAGGCAGCGCTGAGCTGCTCTGACCCGGAGAGACAGAAGATCATCATAGCCCGGGCTACGAAGGTCGCCGCACAGCTCCGGCTGCCGGCCACCTCCCTCACTTAGAGGTCTTCTTTAATAAAGTGCTTCTCTCTCTCTCTCTCTCTCTCTCTCTCTCTCTCTCTCTCTCTCTCTCTCTCTCTCTCTCTCTCTCTCTCTCTCTCTCTCTCTCTCTCTCGTGCGGGCTCAGCATACTGTCCGCCCCCTTACACTTTCGCTACACTTTCCGCCGCCGTTTTCTTTCTGTTCTCGCTCGCTCGGTTAAGATTCCGTCGCCGCCGCAAAGCCACAGTAGCACCCGCCGAAGTGCTGCGCGCTAAAACAATGGTTGACGATTACGATACTTCCTCATACGAAATTTGTGCGCAGCGCGAAGTGGAGTCTCCTTGGTCAAGGCGCATAGCTGATGTGCCTCAGGAAGTGATCGCGTGATCAGCAAACGCAAGGCGGCGCGCACTACTCTGCCGTTATCTCGCAGCACCTTGGCGCCACCGATCATAAAGTAACTTGTGTTTGAACCTCCCGCGCATTTATCACGTGGTTCGGACGAACCACGCAACGAGGACTACGACGAAACACCGATGAACGTGCAGCACGCAGCGCGTTCTGTGCTTCTGTGTTTTTTTGTGAACTTGAAAGAACAGGACGCTTGCTTTCATCGATGACCGATTTTGAGTTTCCCTCTTTAGGTGGCACTTGATGCCGAGGGCGGCTTTCACGCGTGTATGGCACGGGCCCGCAATGCTGCCCTCCCCCTCACAATTTCGCAACACTCCCCTCCGCAGCTTTTCGGTGTTCCCATCGCGTGCTCTCTTACGGCGCCGTCGCCGCCGCCAAACCACGGCAGCGGACGCCTAAGCGCTGCGCATTAAAATTAACTCCTAAACCGTTCTATGTGCACAGTAAGATGCGCTATTAAAAATGCTTGTAACAAACGTGGTTCCCGAGCCTCGTAATGCGCCAATAGACGGCGGCGAAGGCGTACTCCGCCGGATACGATCGGTGCGGTTTCGGTTCGCGCGCTTGTTTGTAGATTGCTTCCTGCTAAACTTCCGCCTTTTGGGAATAGCGAACGACAGCGCTAATTGATGTGTGCGGGGCTGCAACAGCATGTTCAGAAACAAACCAGGAACCAAGTTTTTTCTGCTTTCTAAGCCGTGTGCGGCGTCAACGCTGGTTCAGGCGTCGTCGTTCGCGCTGCCCTAGACGCCACAAGTGACGTGGTTAAGTTTCAGCGTTACGCTAAGTATAGTGAACTAGTACGCTAAGTGTGCCACCGTTGAATCTGCCGCTTTCGAGCTACAACGTTCTTTCCGGTACCTCTGTGGCAGTAATTCTCGGAAACGTTTCGTAAGCCTGCAGCCACCCGTCAGGCGCCGTCAAATACGACATGTGAGCCACATCCTCATATGGCATAGCGATGTGGCGTGCATATATTTCCAACTTCGGGGCAGAGGTTGTGGGACCTACGGCAGGCACTGAAATCGAGATACCTTTTCAGTAAAGCTTTATTAGTTTTTCAATTAGGGTTTCTAAAAGCATGTGAAAAAAAATCAGTGCCCTTCCACTGAGTAAAAAGGACTAGACGCAGTCCACTGAGTGCACGAAATAACCCACGATGGTTTGTAATGTGCGATTCAGTATACCTCCTATGGCAAATTGGCTGATGAAACTTTAAAGGAACTGAGCTTTATTCAAGCGGATGAACATGGAGCTGTGTTTCATTCCCGCGTTGTGGAGATCTTAATGTTTGTATAACACACCAACCGAATCCGCTCGACCACCGAGGAGAGCGGACAGGTCGCACTGGGCCGTTTAACGTCCACGTGCGTCACGCTGCGCGTGCATGCATAAACCGGCAACCAATTATGTGCGCGTGCTTAAAAGTGAGAGACACCGTTAGAAATGTCACTCTGAAAGACCTGAAAGCTGAAGAAGTAACATTGGATCACGTCGGCGATCCAAGCAGACGTGTTGCTATCCATCCAGGAGGATTCGCAGCTACTCAACGAGCTGGAAGGCGGCAACGGTGGTGTCAAAGGCTTTCCGTTGCTTCCGCGCCCTTTCCCGCTTCTGTTCGGGCCGACGGTTCTTCAATTCCCGCTCTTCTTCCTCCAAGCGAACGACATGCGCCCGTCCCATAGCGAGCATAGCGGAAGAAAACTGGAAGGCCTCGAAATTTATTCTAGTTGACAAACATGTGCCTGTCAGTCTCCCTCCCCCGTCCTAGGCATCTTACTGTTTGTGTACCACACCAATCCAAAGCCGAACAACAGGATTGCGGAGGACAGCTGACAGGGTGCATTGAGCCATGAGACTTCCACGTTTAAACCTCCTATCAGCACAACGGGCATTTTATCGGCATCGGCGTGAAGCCCAGCTGTGCGTGCTCGCCCGCCTCCTTCCATCCCAACTCCTGCGCGAATGAACCGGCAGCCGGTGATGGACGCATAATTAAGCATGAACTTACACCGGTGAAAATGTCGCTCGGAAAGCCTTTCAAGCTGAAGAATCCTAGGCTTACGGCGGCTTTCCGACCGGGAAAGTTGCTCTTCAACCGGCAGGGATTCGCAGTTACTCAGCGTGGTGACGTTTGAGGCGGCAATGGCGGCGGCTACGGGCTCGGCGGCGGCTTTCAGTCGTTTTCACGCCCATTAGTCTTTCTGTTGATTCCTTGCGATCATCTGATAACGGCGCTTCTGCGGCTGTCAGACGATCGCGCAACTTGTGAAAGAGGCATCGGTGGTTGCGAGGGGAACGCCAGTGGTGAAAGAGGGTGAGGTAGTTGTGAGGAGGACCCCGGAGCGGCGCCGAGTAAAGGAGCTTCACCGGAATGAAAACAGGTGGTTACCCGTGCTGCCTCAGTCAACTCCGCCTGTATAATCATTGCCTAACCAGTGAGCAAAAAATGGCCAAACAGCCACTCTCCTGTTGCTCTTTCGTACCCTTTTCCCGCTCCGTAGCCTTTCTACGTACTTTCACGTCCACCAGCAAGCGCCGCTTCTCGGGAAACTATGCAAAATAGTTGACAGTTTGCTTAGCGTTCACACTAAACTTTTTTACACCCTTCTTTGCCGAAAAAAAAGTTCCTGCGTTTTTGCAGCCTTTCCAGCGCAGCCTTTCCAGCACAAGACTTTCCAGCACAAGAACTGTGCCTGAAGGACCTACGACGTGTCCACACGCGCTACTGTGTACAGTTTTTGCTTCTTCGTTTTCTTTCTTTTTTCTGAGGTTGGCAAGTAACGCTATGTTAGTACGGTGTCAAATGTGAAAATAGGTTATCCGCACGGTTTCCTGCAGTGATGCGTTAAATGGTGTAAAACGTATATGTTTGCGCGCAGGTATGCCATTGTCTTTTTTTACATACGGATTAGTATGAATGTATTTGTAATCTGTTTAGCGTTTTCTCTTCTTTTGCTGTATTGTGTTTTTCTTATGTATACAGGTAATCATGCCGTCCTTGTTACTGTATATATCTATTCCCACACATGCCTAAGGCCTGGCACTCAGGCTGGAAGTATGAAATAAATAGTAAATAAATAAAAATAAAGCACTATCTTCAAGTTTCTGAGACTGAAATTATGGCGCAAGGGGGGTTGCCAAGAGCTGAACGAACGCCGCTTTTTTAACGCTATTATATCGAAGCGGCGTCCGTTTTATCAAAAATCGTTTTCTCGAATGCCGGTTTATAGATTCACCAATGTTCGTTGGTTTTTTTCGTTTAAATTGTTATTTTATTCTATTTATGTACCACTCATCCCAATGCTATTTAAACGCTTTTTACGAGAGGGAATATATTAATTAGAGGTGTGTTCCAGTTTATTTAATTGTTTTTCATCCTTTTGAAAAATTCCCAGTATATTGCCGTAGTTTCGCAGTTTTTTTCCCGCAGCTTTTTGTTCAATATTTGTTGCCTTTAAGCTTTGCGAATTTTCTCATTCTTGTGTGCTTTCTAGAGAATTTGTTTGATATTTTGTTAATTGTAAATATTAAAATTGTGGCCGCGCTCCACTGCTTCCAAGGCGCTTCCATCAGAACATCACCAGTTAAAAACTGATATGCGTTAAAAACGGTTATAAAAAGTATAAACGACGCCGTAAGAAGCATGCATATACGTGAAAAAGTCAATGGCGCTTAACCGAAATGGAAGCAATTATACATTTACAGCACACTGTTACAGTTAAAGTGTCGTGAATTATACGAACGCAATGGTAGTGCTGCACCTGAAATTAACCCCAATGTTGAGAATTGATGTTTGGGATTCCAAGTTACTACTATTTAGACGCCTATGAACGGCCCATTTTAGACGGGTCTAGGACATTTCGATGTACTGGGACATTTCAATGCGGGATGTTACGGTGCAAGCATTCCGGTGCACCGACATTTTCGTACGCAACTTTTCTGCGAACGGATTTGTGTGCTTATTTGTGCGAAACTTTCGGCAACTTATTATTTGCGTAGGTATTAGGTTATGGATGACTGTCTACGCACTGATTGCATCGTTTGTGTTTATGCTTTGAAAGTTTTCGGTCAGAATTTGAGATTTTTTAGAGCTTTATTTAATAACTCCTTTAGGCAATACCAATTATTATGTATCTTATTTTTTTCTAGGGGCGCGGGCGAGGGTTCAGAAAGTCACAAAAAGAGCAGCTTCGTGCCGCCTTGTGTGGCGCCTTGCATCTGCGCAAAAAGAGATATTTAACGATGTTACGGCACATATAATGTTACACTGACGTCGAAAGGGACAAATTATGCAGCTCTTAAAGCTTTATGCTGTCGTTCATGAAACTTTGTGTAAATGAGCTGAAGAAACGGTTCCGTTGCATCAAGTGGTTTTCATTAAGACTTGTAACAAATAAAACTTGCTCAAACGTAGGCACTTCCAAAAAAAGACGTCAATTGCTAAGCTTGGGCACCAAGCTTCTGAACTGTGCCTTTTCTGTGCACCCTTCGGTGCCACACACAATAATTGCAGACCTCTTTCCTAGGTGTAAATTCCGAGGACACCTAAGCACTTTTTTATGATACAGTGATTGAGAAAGCATTAGTGTCCAGTTGCCGAACGTGCACTCTCAATCGTCCTTTTTTCTTTTCTGTCTGTCTATCTGTCCGTCTGTCACTCGATTCAGCCGCTGGGCCAAACATGAAACAATGCTGGAACAAGGAGTATATATAGGCAAAACCGTCCCAAGCTACTGAACCTGGCGGAGTGCATATATTTCTACGTGTCAATAGTGTTCAGAAGAAAAACTTGGCCGCGTATCTGCTCGCTTCGCTGCAAATGTCGTCGAAAGGCGATAGTCTTCTGCAGCCCCTGCCGTCTCATACATTCTCCTCCCCCCTCTCTCACTCCTCGCGCGTCTGACGCGATGGAGGTTAGCTAAATTAAATCCACTTTTCCCGCGCTGCAGAGCTCGCACGCCATCTGTTGGAACCTTTGCTACTGTTCGGCTTAGGGTTGCGCTCGAGCTCGAGGCTCGGGCGCCAGCTTCTTTTCGTATTTTTTGGTCAAACCATTGTTTTAACGCCTCTTTTTTAAATTGCTATCGTGAAAACCAAGGCCATGTCTATGCTTATTTAAAAGAACGCGCGTAATCCCGGTTATGTGCTTACATTTTGCCTCAAATGTACCTGGGGTTTCCTTCGCGCCATATTATTGGGACATGTATGACAAATCTTGGCAGTTTAGAAGTTTGGAACGGTTTTGCGTATATAAGCGTCTTGTTTAATAATATTTATAACTTTTGGACCGGTGGCTGAATCGGTGCCGTCCACCGGGCGGGCGCCCTAACATCTGCGCTTCATGCTCGCCAAATAAAGATATATCAATCAATCAATCAATCGCGTTTAAGTAGCCCAAGAAAGACTATCGTCTTTAAAAAAGCATTAGGCATAATTGAGGCAAAACATTAGTGCTTAACTGGCCGCAGCAGCGTTCTTTTATTCAAAAATAGACGTGCGATTGGTTTTAATAAAAATGCGGTAAAAGACGGTGTCAAAAACAGGCCAGATAAAAGTAAATACATAATAAAAGAAAGATGTCTCCTCAAGAGTGAGAGAGCGTAACCTTTATTTGGGGCAAGGCTGGCCCTAGGCCTGTTGGGGGAATAGGATCAAAGGAATGGGTAAGGAAGGGGAGCAGACCGGCCGTTCTATACAGCTCGTGCTAGACCGCTTGTGACTGCGAATACAGCAATTTTGTGAAGGATGGGAGTGCCCACGGAGTGAGGGTCTATGGCTATCGCGGGATCGTTGGTGGGGGCAGAGAAATTTCTATAGCGAGTTAATTTGGGGCAAAACCAAATGAGGTGGTGCAGATCAGCTTTGGTTAGGGAGTGGCACTTGTTCACGAATACCTCAGCAGCTCTTGGAAGCGTAGGTAGAGAAGCCAGGAACCCAGGCGGGGTGAGGTTTTTGAGGCGCTGTTCCAAGAACAATTGAAAGAAAAGGTCCCAACAGGTGGCGCGCGAACCAAGAAAACGAGGGAAAATTGAATCTAATTCATCAAACTTCAATTGCATTAATTATGGGGGAGGCAGGGGGAGAAGAACAGCGTGAGGGGGAGAGGGGAGGATGTTACGAGGCGGGGGCGGCCGAAGGCTATGGTATACATTTGCAGCGAAGCAACCAGATACGCAGCCAATTTCTTATCTTCTCCTCGTGACTATGACTCGGCACATACCCGGGGAACGTACTGTAAATAAAAATACTACTTACAGTACGGTAGCATACCCCATTTCAGGTAGTATGACGGACAGGGCGTTTCACGTAAGAGCGCTAGTCCAAGAATATTGTTCACTGATCATGTCGCACACTAGCCGGTGGTTGGGGCGGGGAGTATTAAATATTTTAG
Source organism: Haemaphysalis longicornis (assembly GCA_013339765.2). Classification (NCBI taxonomy): domain Eukaryota; kingdom Metazoa; phylum Arthropoda; class Arachnida; order Ixodida; family Ixodidae; genus Haemaphysalis; species Haemaphysalis longicornis. Next base: position 172,461,385 of record CM023453.1, read on the forward strand.
TGTACGTCTAAAAGAAAAGAAGAACCTACCCGCAATCAGTAGCACCTTTCTCTTCTTGAGCAAAGCTGCCTCAGGGGCTAGCGCGTGCAAGTCGATCCAGCACGTGCTCTTTTCAGAAGCGTTCTCGTCGGGCCGGCGTGCGTCTTTTTTAGCTTTGGAGGCACCGGAAAGCCCGTTGCGTCCCACGCAATAGAAAACATTCATAACGTGTTTTTCTTTTACTTGCCGAAGACTTGCATATGCTCATCTGCTTGTTTCGGCACTGTCGCGTTAATTGCGTATTTCTTTGTTTTCCGTTACTCATAATGTTAGTATACTTGCACCTCAACCTTAACGCAAAGTAGGTAAGGGTTGAGGCATTTGATTTTTGGTTTTTTATGAACCCCGAAATAATAGATTATGATCTTGCTCTACCGCTTGTGCTTTGCAACAATAACGCAAATGTTTTTGTGCTGCAAATTATTTGTCAATGCAGATATTAGCATAGGAAAATAATTTTTCTGAATTCGGGTGTGAATGTTCGCGCGTAGAAATTAAAACCGAGCAGAAAAAGAAAAGCTCGTTTCGTTTAATTGCATGCGTCTTCAAAAGACGCCCACATATCAGACACCTGATTAATTCTAATGTACGAATCAATGTACCAACGCAATTTGTGCAAGTTGTTCAACAGCCAAAAAAAAAGTTCGGGATGTGCCAAGTGCGAACAAGTATCATGCAAGCGGAAGGAAATAAAAATGCCCTGTGACAAATTGAACAGATGACCCCTTAATGTCGAAAAGGTGACCCATGGGACCTGAAAGGCTTTCGGAACCGACGTCTCCCAACAACACGTTTCATTCCGTGAAATAGCCAGGACACCGGGCTGGTCGAGCGGCGCGGTGAGCAGACGATGCGTCCGTAGCAAACGACAAGACGACACTGGCAAAAGTTAACTCATTAGCGACGCTGCAGTTGACCCGAGCCTGCTCGATACGTACTAACGCACATTGTTTCACAAGTCGAAAGAAAATTTTACCCGGCTCTTTCCTTCGAGTGAGAAATGCGGCACGAGCGCCACGAAAAAAGCAGGCGTCCGAGCGGGGCGAGCCCTCCCCGTCCACACGGGTAGGGTGCCTTGATGCGCGCCCGCAGAGCGGGGGCGCATCGAGGCACCCTACACACGGGGGAACCGCAGCTCATGCGGGGTCGTTTTGAGAGTGCTCCCCTCTTGTTTTTTTTTTTGTTTTTTTTTCCTTCCTGGTTCGGCGAATTTCAAAGGCGAAAAGCTGGCCCCTTTGGAAAACCGTCGCGAGCGGCTAGACCCTGTGTGAAGGCCCTGCTTCTCGCACCGCGGGGGAGAGAACAAGAGAGAAGGAATTGTGTCTTCAGGTCGCGACGCCACGTGGTGTCAGTTTTTCGAAACTCGACGCCGTGTCCCGAAATCCTGGCCATATGGCATAACTTATAGAATTTTATTAAATACCAAACAAATCCTCCCCACCATCTCAACACCCTTTTAAAAAGGATGTTCATTAGTTAACACCCTTTTTACCAGAAGGTTGTAAAGCTACAAATTAGGGTGTTCGAAACTAAAAAAAGGGCGTACAGAAGAAAAGGTGTAAGAAAAGGTGTGAGAAATGACCGCCAACTGAAGAAAAAAGGTGAAGAGACCAACTTTGGAGGCATTTTTCACCTGTTACACGGGTGGACTGTTTTCTATTTTGGGGGTGTGGGGGTTTTTGTACCTCACGATGTTTAAAACAATATGAATTGGCATAATTTATTACAGTGAAGCTCTTTAGGCTTGAGGTAGTTTCGGTGGCATTAGCAAAAAAAATACAAAGAAAAAGAACTGCTGCACCTGTAAAGGGTGCACCACCGCAGAAAGGGTATTATAACAGTGAAGTCGGCTTTCGAGCTTGTTGGGGTGTGAGCACAAGGGGTCGTAGGCGTATGGGCACCTCTTATGATACCATTGCAAAGGTACTAGTCTTTTTTGGATTCTAAAAGGCAAAAAAATTGGCTCAGCTTGCAATAGTAATGCACGGCTGGAGAAACAGCCTAGCGGGGGCCGCCTATCTTGTTTCCCCCTTGGATCCCTGGGCAGATGGAGGGGGGGGGGAGACACTCGAACAGCCTCGTAATGTAAAATCCGGTTAAACTTGGCCTCACCCCTCAGCGGTCATCTCCAGCTCAGTAAGAACATTGCAAAGCTATCAAAAATAACAAAACTTAGCAAAATGGAAGAAACTAGGTCGACCCCCAGCTCCGGTGTTATTAAACACCTATTTCACCCCGTTTCGACAACCTGCAGAAAGCCAAGCGTGTTGCAGTCGGTAAACACCCTTTCCGCCACACGACTAATATTTTTAATTTTGAAGGTTCAAATTCGTGTTTCACGTGCAAAAGCTAAACTTGGGGATGAGGTGCACCGCATATGGATCATGGAGCGATCATTGGATACGAGCAAATATTTTTTTTTTTGCGTTTGAAAGTTTCTTGCTGGTAGACAAGTATATGAGGGGATGTCTTTCTTTACAGTGCTATTGTGCATCCAAGCATGGCCTTATTCAATGAACAGCTGAACACCTTTTCCACAGCCTTACACCCTAAGAAAAACCAAGGGGTGTTGATGTTGATCAACACCCTTTTTCATACAAAAATGGGTTGTAGAGCTAGAAAAAGGCTGTTGAGATTCAAGAAAGAAAAAGGGTTTGTAAAGGCCTCCGAACACCATCTTTCCACTTATGCTACACCCTTTTTGGCTAAAAGGGTGTTTAAAAACGTTTAGTGTGTTTCCTAGGCGGCGTTCCTACGCCTTGTTTGCACCAGTCTCTATGTCTTGGTCCGTCGCTGATAAAACCGCCTTTGTCACGCCGGTCGCAAAACCAATTGTGCTGCCGCAGGCTGATGCCGGCTTTGCGCGCTTACCTACTTGGATCACGTGCAGCGAAACTGAGTGAGGCATCATCCCCTCTGTTCCCTCCACATTTCGTCCTTGTTTTGTCCACGCTGTTCGCACTCCGCACCGGTGCGCAGTTTTAAAATTGAGAACTACTATAGAAGCGACCCAGACAGCGTCGCTGGACCCTCAGCTGCTTATCCTTTTGTTTTCTATAAGCTTCTAAAATTTACAAGCACGTGATATTTTATTTTTTGGAAACTAATGGTAGAAATGAGTGCTTGAAGAAAAGATTTGACGCTATATTTTCTTCACTAAATCCTCTAGAGAAAAATATCAGTAAATTAATGGCTGTACCATATAGTTTCTCTATTTGCTATTTGTCTACCCGACAATAATGTGTTCTTACACTATTTCACTTCCGCCTCCGTCAGTCATCTCTCGAAAAACACAGCAGCTATGAAGCGAGCGACCCGTTGAACGAGATCCCCAGTGCGCCCCCGAACTAGCGCCCCGTCGCGGCTGAGATGTGAGCGAAGCGGCTCTTGAAACCCGACAGGCAAACTGAGAGACGCACGTCGTAGAAGTGGGTGCATCGTTCGCCATTCGTGAGCAGTGACGTAAGGCGGGACGTCCGCCGGCGCGCGCCAGATTGCGGATCAGTGCCTGAACTAAGCGTCCCTACCGCTCGCATTGAAAAGCGGGCGACGCGTTAGGCAATGTTTATACAGGCGGCGTTCGCTCAGTAAAATTTTACTTTGCAGTAAAACGGCTCAGGTTTAACACTTAAGCAAATACTACGCGCACATGCAGTCTTTCGTGAAGTTTGCCTTTGCTTGAGATTTCACAGCCTACAGTTATATCTACTAGATTCATCGTTTCGCATGGGGTGTAAACCCCCCCCCAGACAACCCTTTATGCGTAGAGCAATTGTCGAACAATTATGCAATCGTGTAGCAATCATCAGAAGATTATTTTTGAAGCTGTCGAACCAGCTTCAAGCGCTTACATACCCCACCACGGAGTTCCTGACCAACGACGAGTCGTCAGATTTTAAAACATGCGGCAACGTCACACCATCGAGCTAGTTTTGAAGCACGTGTTTGTGGTGGAGCACGAGAATTCCCCTGAAAAACTTATGTAGTCGAATGAATTACGATACTTTTAAAGCTCATTCGGACTTAAAAAGTAAAAGGTTGCAAACCTTACGCACAACGTAGCTTAAAAGAACCTTCGTTTGCGCTGTAATAAACTTGAGAAAAATATCTCAGTCTCCTCATTTGTTTGTAAAGTTTGCTCAATGCCTTGCGATTTATGTAACATTTCGCTAGTATTTATTTACTCCCTGCCCATAACTTTACCAACTGCTGGCAATCGCAACTTGAGAAGCAAAATGTTTGGCAAATAAGCATTACCGCCCCAAGAGAGTCAACTTTTAGTATGTGCTAAACGTCGAACGTTAACGAGTTTCTATGTTATTTTTTGTTAGTTTGAACATTCGTGAATACATGTAGATAATTATTTCGGAGATGCGACTGTGATTATGAGTTCGGCCTTTCTTGTGTTTGATGTATTAATTACAGTTTTGAATGCATATGCAAGAATCAATGAAGAAAAATGAGCGTCGGCATCAGATGGCTCAGTTCCTGCTTACTACCTCGCTCTAAAAAAGGTGCTGGAGGCTCGACGAACGACGTTTTCGAGCGCTTGCTATTCCCATTCATCAAGCGCGCTATTTTGGCGGCTTTACATGACGAAATATTGTAATGCGTGAGGTTTATTTGTCAATAAATATTTCAAGCTCTTTCCTTCCCTTTTAGCAACGAAAGTAGGCTATTACCTCACATGGCCTGCTGAACGCCCCCATCCGCAGACACCGAGCGCCGCCTCCGCTTGGTGACGTCACGGTGGCAGCCTTCAGGCCTTAAACGCCTAGAAGTTAATGGCCGGCCTCGTTGTAACCGTGAGAATAAGGAGGAAACCCAGGATACAACAAGGAGGAAAGCGGAGGAGAAGAGTACGGCGAAACAATGAGCTAGGGAGGGCGGCATGACCGGGGTGCCGCGCGAGAAGCGCTCCGCGGCGGCGACGGCATGCGAGATAACGCCAGAGTAGCGGACACGTGGTAGCGGACACAATGACGCTTTCGCCAATGACGCGATTAGTTTCTGAGACGAAGGAAGGGCTGCCTGAGCGGAGAAACAGCACCGCCGGCGTCAGAATCCAGGCTTGCGCGCCGCCGAAGCAGCAGCTACACGCCGTCGCTGAGACGGCACTGCTCTTAGCGAATTTTAAGTGCGAATGCACTTTATAAGCGACCCCAACCTTCCACCGCCGGCGGCCGCGGCCGTCCGCAGTCCTCTCCCTAGCAACGGCGTGGAGCGGAGAGGAGCGTCGGTAGCAACGGCGCGGTGACGTCACTTCACCACGTGACCGCGCTCGCTCCGCCTCCTCGCGCGCGGGTGCGCGCCGCTCCCCGCACCGCTCCTCGCGCCGTGACGTCATGGTATGACGTCACAGCGCGCCTCCTCTCCCCAGCAGCTGCCGCGCGCCTCTCTCCACCGTGACGTCACACTCTCTCCTCTCCCCCTCGCTCGGCTGCAGCTGCCGTGCGCCGCTGTCCCTCTCCCCTTGCGCTCGCCTCCTCTCTCAGCCACCTGGCTCGGCGCGCTCGGCGCGGCGTACCCCCCTATATATGCAGCGATAAACTGCCAGACCTCCGTGGGTCGGCTCGCGCGCGCTCACGGCGAATGCCAACGGATTTTAACTTTACTCCCCCTCATAGCATCACCCCGTGCATTCGCACTTAACCATGTTCACCCTCGGGGAAATGCTTGGGAGTTTTTTTTTTTTAAACGGGCCCTGAAAGAGTTTTACTGATACATGGGTGTTGACTTTTTTAGATAAATGAAAGTCCTAGTAATCACCTCTTTCGAGAATTTCTTGAAGCGATGAGTATTAGTGGAGTTATTGCAAATCAAAACGTCCCGCGCCGCGATTCCCCTCGTTTTGCCCATCTCCTCGCACCGCGCGAGCGTGACTGCCATGATGCCTCGCTCCTAAGGTACGTCTGCAAGAACATTCGGTTGTGCGCGTCGTCTGCTTCTGCCCTATTCTGCGCCTCAGCGTCGCTTTGGGACGGGCCGTCCGACTTTCTGCGTTCCGTTTGGGCCGCTTTACAAGTGCAGGTCACTTCAAAGGCTCGCCTTGTCGTCGTCGTAGCTGGCTCGCTAGACCCAAGTAGAGCCACACGGCGTTCCGTCGGTACCGGCTGTCGTCGCGGCTTACCCAGCA
>CM023453.1:172467659-172492659 GCA_013339765.2 Haemaphysalis longicornis
AGTGCTGCACCTGAAATTAACCCCAATGTTGAGAATTGATGTTTGGGATTCCAAGTTACTACTATTTAGGACGCCTATGAACGGCCCATTTTAGACGGGTCTAGGACATTTCGATGTACTGGGACATTTCAATGCGGGATGTTACGGTGCAAGCATTCCGGTGCACCGACATTTTCGTACGCAAACTTTTCTGCGAACGGATTTGTGTGCTTATTTGTGTGAAACTTTCGGCAACTTATTATTTGCGTAGGTATTAGGTTATGGATGACTGTCTACGCACTGATTGCATCGTTTGTGTTTATGCTTTGAAAGTTTTCGGTCAGAATTTGAGATTTTTTAGAGCTTTATTTAATAACTCCTTTAGGCAATATCCAATTATTATGTATCTTATTTTTTTCTAGGGGCGCGGGCGAGGGTTCAGAAAGTCACAAAAAGAGCAGCTTCGTGCCGCCTTGTGTGGCGCCTTGCCATCTGCGCAAAAAGAGATATTTAACGATGTTACGGCACATATAATGTTACACTGACGTCGAAAGGGACAAATTATGCAGCTCTTAAAGCTTTATGCTGTCGTTCATGAAACTTTGTGTAAATGAGCTGAAGAAACGGTTCCGTTGCATCAAGTGTTTTCATTAAGACTTGTAACAAATAAAACTTGCTCAAACGTAGGCACTTCCAAAAAAAGACGTCTATTGCTAAGCTTGGGCACCAAGCTTCTGAACTGTGGCCTTTTTCTGTGCACCCTTCGGTGCACACACAATAATTGCAGCTCTCTTTCCTATGTGTAAATTCCGAGGACACCTAAGCACTTTTTTATGATACAGTGATTGAGAAAGCATTAGTGTCCAGTTGCCGAACGTGCACTCTCCATCGTCCTTTTTTCTTTTCTGTCTGTCTATCTGTCCGTCTGTCACTCGATTCAGGCCGCTGGGCCAAACATGAAACAATGCTGGAACAAGGAGTATATATAGGCAAAACCGTCCCAAGCTACTGAACCTGGCGGAGTGCATATATTTCTACGTGTCAATAGTGTTCAGAAGAAAAACTTGGCCGCGTATTGCTCGCTTCGCTGCAAATGTCGTCGAAAGGCGATAGTCTTCTGCAGCCCCTGCCGTCTCATACATTCTCCTCCCGCCTCTCTCACTCCTCGCGCGTCTGACGCGATGGAGGTTAGCTAAATTAAATCCACTTTTCCCGCGCTGCAGAGCTCGCACGCCATCTGTTGGAACCTTTGCTACTGTTCGGCTTAGGGTTGCGCTCGAGCTCGAGGCTCGGGCGCCAGCTTCTTTTCGTATTTTTTTGGTCAAACCATTGTTTTAACGCCTCTTTTTTAAATTGCTATCGTGAAAACCAAGGCCATGTCTATGCTTATTTAAAAGAACGCGCGTAATCCCGGTTATGTGCTTACATTTTGCCTCAAATGTACCTGGGGTTTCCTTCGCGCCATATTATTGGGACATGTATGACAAATCTTGGCAGTTTTAGAAGTTTGGAACGGTTTTGCGTATATAAGCGTCTTGTTTAATAATATTTATAACTTTTGGACCGGTGGCTGAATCGGTGCCGTCCACCGGGCGGGCGCCCTAACATCTGCGCTTCATGCTCGCCAAATAAAGATATATCAATCAATCAATCAATCGCGTTTAAGTAGCCCAAGAAAGACTATCGTCTTTAAAAAAGCATTAGGCATAATTGAGGCAAAACATTAGTGCCTAACTGGCCGCAGCAGCGTTCTTTTATTCAAAAATAGACGTGCGATTGGTTTTAATAAAAATGCGGTTAAAAGACGGTGTCAAAAACAGGCCAGATAAAAGTAAATACTAATAAAAGAAAGATGTCTCCTCAAGAGTGAGAGAGCGTAACCTTATTTGGGGGCAAGGCTGGCCCTAGGCCTGTTGGGGGAATAGGATCAAAGGAATGGGTAAGGAAGGGGAGCAGACCGGCCGTTCTATACAGCTCGTGCTAGACCGCTTGTGACTGCGAATACAGCAATTTTGTGAAGGATGGGAGTGCCCACGGAGTGAGGGTCTATGGCTATCGCGGGATCGTTGGTGGGGCAGAGAAATTTCTATAGCGAGTTAATTTGGGGCAAAACCAATGAGGGTGGTGCAGATCAGCTTTGGTTAGGGAGTGGCACTTGTTCACGAATACCTCAGCAGCTCTTGGAAGCGTAGGTAGAGAAGCCAGGAACCCAGGCGGGGTGAGGTTTTTGAGGCGCTGTTCCAAGAACAATTGAAAGAAAAGGTCCCACAGGTGGCGCGCGAACCAAGAAAAACGAGGGAAAATTGAATCTAATTCATCAAACTTCAATTGCATTAATTATGGGGGGAGGCAGGGGGAGAAGAACAGCGTGAGGGGGGAGAGGGGAGGATGTTACGAGGCGGGGGCGGGCCGAAGGCTATGGTATACATTTGCAGCGAAGCAACCAGATACGCAGCCAATTTCTTATCTTCTCCTCGTGACTATGACTCGGCACATACCCGGGGAACGTACTGTAAATAAAAATACTACTTACAGTACGGTAGCATACCCCATTTCAGGTAGTATGACGGACAGGGCGTTTCACGTAAGAGCGCTAGTCCAAGAATATTGTTCACTGATCATGTCGCACACTAGCCGGTGGTTGGGGCGGGGAGTATTAAAATATTTTAGTGTACGTCTAAAAGAAAAGAAGAACCTACCCGCAATCAGTAGCACCTTTCTCTTCTTGAGCAAAGCTGCCTCAGGGGCTAGCGCGTGCAAGTCGATCCAGCACGTGCTCTTTTCAGAAGCGTTCTCGTCGGGCCGGCGTGCGTCTTTTTTAGCTTTGGAGGCACCGGAAAGCCCGTTGAGCGGACGCGTCCCACGCAATAGAAAACATTCATAACGTGTTTTTCTTTTACTTGCCGAAGACTTGCATATGCTCATCTGCTTGTTTTCGGCACTGTCGCGTTAATTGCGTATTTCTTTGTTTTCCGTTACTCATAATGTTAGTATACTTGCACCTCAACCTTAACGCAAAGTAGGTAAGGGTTGAGGCATTTGATTTTTGGTTTTTTATGAACCCCGAAATAATAGATTATGATCTTGCTCTACCGCTTGTGCTTTGCAACAATAACGCAAAATGTTTTTGTGCTGCAAATTATTTGTCAATGCAGATATTAGCATAGGAAAAATAATTTTTCTGAATTCGGGTGTGAATGTTCGCGCGTAGAAATTAAAACCGAGCAGAAAAAGAAAAGCTCGTTTCGTTTAATTGCATGCGTCTTCAAAAGACGCCCACATATCAGACACCTGATTAATTCTAATGTACGAATCAATGTACCAACGCAATTTGTGCAAGTTGTTCAACAGCCAAAAAGAAAAACGTTCGGGATGTGCCAAGTGCGAACAAGTATCATGCAAGCGGAAGGAAATAAAAATGCCCTGTGACAAATTGAACAGATGACCCCTTAATGTCGAAAAGGTGACCCATGGGACCTGAAAGGCTTTCGGAACCGACGTCTCCCAACAACACGTTTCATTCCGTGAAATAGCCAGGACACCGGGCTGGTCGAGCGGCGCGGTGAGCAGACGATGCGTCCGTAGCAGACGACAAGACGACACTGGCAAAAGTTAACTCATTAGCGACGCTGCAGTTGACCCGAGCCTGCTCGATACGTACTAACGCACATTGTTTCACAAGTCGAAAGAAAATTTTACCCGGCTCTTTCCTTCGAGTGAGAAATGCGGCACGAGCGCCACGAAAAAAGCAGGCGTCCGAGCGGGGCGAGCCCTCCCCGTCCCACACGGGTAGGGTGCCTTGATGCGCGCCCGCAGAGCGGGGGCGCATCGAGGCACCCTACACACGGGGGAACCGCAGCTCATGCGGGGTCGTTTTGAGAGTGCTCCCCTCTTGTTTTTTTTTTGTTTTTGTTTTTTTTTTTTCCTTCCTGGTTCGGCGAATTTCAAAGGCGAAAAGCTGGCCTCTTTGGAAAACCGTCGCGAGCGGCTAGACCCTGTGTGAAGGCCCTGCTTCTCGCACCGCGGGGGAGAGAACAAGAGAGAAGGAATTGTGTCTTCAGGTCGCGACGCCACGTGGTGTCAGTTTTTCGAAACTCGACGCCGTGTCCCGAAATCCTGGCCATATGGCATAACTTATAGAATTTTATTAAATACCAAACAAATCCTCCCCACCATCTCAACACCCTTTTAAAAAGGATGTTCATTAGTTAACACCCTTTTTACCAGAAGGGTGTAAAGCTACAAATTAGGGTGTTCGAAACTAAGAAAAAGGGCGTACAGAAGAAAAGGTGTAAGAAAAAGGTGTGAGAAATGACCGCCAACTAAGAAAAAAGGTGAAGAGACCAACTTTGGAGGCATTTTTCACCTGTTTACACGGGTGGACTGAACATTTTCAACAAGCAGGGGGTGTTTTGTACCTCACGATGTTTAAAACAATATGAATTGGCATAATTTATTACCAGTGAAGCTCTTTAGGCTTGAGGTAGTTTCGGTGGCATTAGCAAAAAAAATACAAAGAAAAAGAACTGCTGCACCTGTAAAGGGTGCACCACCGCAGAAAGGGTATTATAACAGTGAAGTCGGCTTTCGAGCTTGTTGGGGTGTGAGCACAAGGGGCGTATGCGTATGGGCACCTCTTATTATACCATTGCAAAGGTACTAGTCTTTTTTGGATTCTAAAAGGCAAAAAAATTGGCTCAGCTTGCAATAGTAATGCAAGGCTGGAGAAACCGCATAGCTGGGGGGCCGACCTATCTTGTTTCCCCCTTGGATCCCTGGGCAGTGGAGGGGGGGGGGGGGAGACACTCGAACAGCCTCGTAATGTAAAATCCGGTTAAACTTGGCCTCACCCCTCAGCGGTCATCCAGCTCAGTAAGAACATTGCAAAGCTTATCAAACATAACAAAACTTAGCAACATTGGAAGAAACTAGGTCGACCCCCAGCTCCGGTGTTATTAAACACCTATTTCACCCCGTTTCGACAACCTACAGAAAGCCAAGCGTGTTGCAGTCGGTAAACACCCTTTCCGCCACACGACTAAATTATTTTTAATTTTGAAGGTTCAAATTCGTGTTTCACGTGCAAAACCTAAACTTGGGTCATGAGGTGCACCGCATATGGATCATGGAGCGATCATTGATACGAGCAAATATTTTTTTTTTTTGCGTTTGAAAGTTTCTTGCTAGTAGACAAGTATATGAGGGGATGTCTTGTTCTTTACAGTGCTATTGTGCATTCAAGCATGGCCTTATTCAATGAACAGCTGAACACCTTTTCCACAGCCTTTACACCCTAAGAAAAACCAAGGGTGTTGATGTTGATCAACACCCTTTTTTTATACAAAAATGGTGTAGAGCTAGAAAAAGGCTGTTGAGATTCAAGAAAAAGGGTGTAAAGGCCTCCGAACACCATCTTTCCACTTATGCTACACCCTTTTTGGCTAAAAGGGTGTAAAAAAGTTCAGTGTGTTCCCTAGACGGCGTTCCTACGCCTTGTTTACACCATGCCTCTCTGTCTTAAAACCGCCTTTGTCACGCCGGTCGCAAAACCAATTGTGCTGCCGCAGGCTGATGCCGGCTTTGCGCGCTTACCTACTTGGATCACGTGCAGCGAAACTGAGTGAGGCATCCCTCTCTGTTCCCTCCACATTTCGTCCTTGTTTTGTCCACGCTCTTCGCACTCCGCACCGGTGCGCAGTTTTAAAATTGAGAACTACTATAGAAGCGACCAGACAGCGTCGCTGGACCCTCAGCTGCTATCCTTTTGTTTTCTATAAGCTTCTAAAATTTACAAGCACGTGATACTTTATTTTTTGGAAACTAATGGTAGAAATGAGTGCTTGAAGAAAAGATTTGACGCTATATTTTCTTCACTAAATCCTCTAGAGAGAAAAATATCAGTAAATTAATGGCTGTACCATATAGTTTCTCTATTTGCTATTTGTCTACCCGACAATAATGTGTTCTTACACTATTTCACTTCCGCCTCCGTCAGTCATCTCTCGAAAAACACAGCAGCTATGAAGCGAGCGACCCGTTGAACGAAATCCCCAGTGCGCCCCCGAACTAGCGCCCCGTCGCGGCTAAGATGTGAGCGAAGCGGCTCTTGAAACCCGACAGGCAAACTGACAGACGCACGTCGTAGAAGTGAGTGCATCGTTCGCCATTCGTGAGCAGTGACGTAAGGCGGGACGTCCGCCGGCGCGCGCCAGATTGCGGATCAGTGCCTGAACTAAGCGTCCCTACCGCTCGCATTGAAAAGCGGGCGACACGTTAGGCAATGTTTATACAGGCGGCGTTCGCTCAGTAAAATTTTACTTTGCAGTAAAACGGCTCAGGTTTAACACTTAAGCAAATACTACGCGCACATGCAGTCTTTCGTGAAGTTTGCCTTTGCTTGAGATTTCACAGCCTACAGTTATATCTACTAGATTCATCGTTTCGCATGGGGAGTAAACCCCCCCCCCAAACAGCCCTTTATGCGTAAAGCAATTGTCGAACAATTATGCAATCGTGTAGCAATCATCAGAAGATAAATTATTTTTGAAGCTGTCGAACCAGCTTCAAGCGCTTACATACCCCACCACGGAGTTCCTGACCAACGACGAGTCGTCAGATTTTAAAACATGCGGCAACGTCACACCATCGAGCTAGTTTTGAAGCACGTGTTGTGGTGGAGCACGAGAATTCCCCTGAAAAACTTATGTAGTCGAATGAATTACGATACTTTTAAAGCTCATTCGGACTTAAAAAGTAAAGGTTGCAAACCTTACGCACACGTAGCTTAAAAAGAACCTTTCGTTTGCGCTGTACATAACTTGAGAAACAATATCTCAGTCCTCCTCATTGTTTATAAAGTTTGCTCAATGCCTTGCGATTTATGTAACATTTCGCTAGTATTTATTTACCTCCCTGCCCAATAACTTACCAACTCCTGGCAATCGCATACTCGAGAAGCAAATGTTTGGCAAATAAGCATTACCGCCCCAAGAGAGTCAACTTTTAGTATGTGCTTAAACGTCGAACGTTAACGCGTTTCTATGTTATTTTTTGTTAGTTTGAAACATTCGTGAATACATGTAGATAATTATTTCGGAGATGCGACTGTGATTATGAGTTCGGCCTTTCTTGTGTTTGAGGTATAATTACCAGTTTTGAATGCATACGCAAGAATCAATGAAGGAAAAATGAGCGTCGGCATCAGATGGCTCAGTTCCTGCTTACTACCTCGCTGTAAAAAAAGGATGCTCTTCCCATTCAGCAGCAGCGCGCTATTTTGGCGGCTTTACATGACGAAATATTGTAATGCGTGAGGTTTATTTGTCATAAATATTTCAAGCTCTTTCCTTCCCTTTTAGCAACGAAGTAGGCTATTACCTCACATGGCCTGCTGAACGCCCCCATCCGCAGGACACCGAGCGCCGCCTCCGCTTGGTGACGTCACGGTGGCAGCCTTCAGGGCCTTAAACGCCTAGAAGTTAATGGCCGGCCCTCGTTGTAACCGTGAGAAATAGGAGGAAACCCAGGATACAACAAGGAGGAAAAGCGGAGGAGACGAGTACGCGAAACATATGAGCTAGGGAGGGCGGCATGACCTGGGTGCCGCTAGAGAAGCGCTCCGCGGCGGCTACGGCATGCGAGATAACGCCAGAGTAGCGGACACGTGGTAGCGGACACAATGACGCTTTCGCCGATGACGCGATTCAGTTTTCTGAGACGAAGGAAGTGGCCTGCCTGAGCGGAGAAACAGCACCGCCGGCGTCAAGAATCCAGGCTTGCGCGCCGCCGAAGCAGCAGCTACACGCCGTCGCTGAGACGGCACTGCTCTTAGCGAATTTTAAGTGCGAATGCACTTTATAAGCGACCCCAAACCTTCCACCGCGGCGGCGGCGGCGGCGTCCGCAGTCCTCCTCTCCCTAGCAACGGCGTGGAGCGGAGAGGAGCGTCGGTAGCAACGGCGCGGTGACGTCACTTCACCACGTGACCGCGCTCGCTCCGCCTCCTCGCCGTGGCTGCGCGGGTGCGCGCCGCTCCCCGCACCGCTCCTCGCGCCGTGACGTCATGGTATGACGTCACAGCGCGCCTCCTCTCCCCAGCAGCTGCCGCGCGCCTCTCTCCACCGTGACGTCACACTCTCTCCTCTCCCCCTCGCTCGGCTGCAGCTGCCGTGCGCCGCTGTCCCTCTCCCCTTGCGCTCGCCTCCTCTCTCAGCCACCTGGCTCGGCGCGCTCGGCGCGGCGTACCCCCCTATATATGCAGCGATAAACTGCCAGACCTCCGTGGGTCGGCTCGCGCGCGCTCACGGGCGAATGCCAACGGATTTTAACTTTACTCCCCCTCATAGCATCACCCCGTGCATTCGCACTTAACCATGTTCACCCTCGGGGAAATGCTTGGGAGTTTTTTTTAAACGGGCCCTGAAAGAGTTTTTACTGATACATGGGTGTTGACTTTTTTAGATAAATGAAAGTCCTAGTAATCACCTCTTTCGAGAATTTTCTTGAAGCGATGAGTATTAGTGGAGTTATTGCAAATCAAAACGTCCCGCGCCGCGATTCCCCTCGTTTTGCCCATCTCCTCGCACCGCGCGAGCGTGACTGCCATGATGCATCGCTCCTAAGGTACGTCTGCAAGAACATTCGGTTGTGCGCGTCGTCTGCTTCTGCCCTATTCTGCGCCTCAGCGTCGCTTTTGGGACGGGCCGTCCGACTTTCTGCGTTCCGTTTGGGCCGCTTTACAAGTGCAGGTCACTTCAAAGGCTCGCCTTGTCGTCGTAGCTGGCTCGCTAGACCCAAGTAGAGCCACACGGCGTTCCGTCGGTACCGGCTGTCGTCGCGGCTTACCCAGCAGAGGCTTCGAAAGCCAAGGGGTTTATATAGTCGTAAGCGTTCGAAACTCATGAACCGCTGGCGCTTGTCATACATCTCCCCGTTATTTAGTGCAAAGAAAACTGCAGGTACATTCTGAGGCAAAATATACGTAATTACCCGTGTTCGTTTAGTTAGGAACGCTCGTTGGGCTTGCTTTTACAATAGTAAGCGAAATAAAGTGGCAGTGCAACGCCGCCACGTGCGCGAGGAAAAGCAGCACAAAAAATTGGCCGCGTATCTGCTCCTTTCGTTGCAAATGTCGTCAAAAACGATAGTCTTTGTAGACATTTGCAAGGAAATGCCCCCCTTTGCTTTCCCGCTCACCTCTCATGCTGTTCCTGTACCGTCGCGCTCATTCCAAGGAAAACACACTAAATGTTTGCGCAAGGCGATTTGAATTTACCGCGTTCAACTGCTGCAGGCCGGGTTCCTCGATGCCAGCGCTGCAATACGGCGGACACGCGCGTGAATGGAGGCGGCCGACTAGAAGGTTTATAGAGCCACGTGGCCATGCTCCACGTGCGTTCCAAGCAGATCGTGCAACCTAGCTAGTGGAACCTTTCGTTGCTGTGGCCGCGTGATTTTTCATATGCCGCCAGGAGGCGGCGGTTTTCTGCAGTAGATGTAGAATATCATTTCTATCGAAAAACCCAGCATCCATGAATTTTTTAATAAAGGAACACTGTAAATATCCCTTGTGTACTAATTTCCGTTCTCATATTTGCGTAATGCCTTGTTCTTGTGGAACAAAGTTGACAAGTATGAACATATAAACCGGGCTTAGACGCTTACATGTGGCTGTGAGTATATAAGACTATTGTGCAATACCAATTGTACTTTGGCCGGGTGGCAGAATCGAGTCACAGACAGACAGACAGACACAGACGGACAGACAGACATACAGACAGACCAAAATTTCTGGGTTTAAGTAGCCCAAGAAATACTATCGTCTTTAAAACTACCATACGCGGTTTGCGGCGGCCGCGCCAACTAAATAAAGGCTGTGACTACAGGAGGAGATGCACCTTGATTGGACGATTTCCAAGGTTAGCATTCAAACAAGTTTCGGTTTCGGTTCTGTGAAACAACATCCTTGACATCCGACAGCATTGTTGGATGGGCATTCCCGATATCTCAGTAATCGTCGTACCGCGCTTCTGTTATGTTCTCGGATGTAAAATGCCTAAGATAAGTCTCTCAGGACGGCTTGGAATCGTAGCAACCACTAGCAGAGGCCTACGCAGTGGATGAACGCCCTCCGCGTCCCTGCGGACGCTCAAATGCGATGCGCTTTTCCCCATATTTGGAGCTTGCCTCACTCATGCCTGTATCGTAAAAAGCGTGTTCACACCACGCCAAGGGTCTGTTGATTCCGGCCTATGCCCACTGCCCGCAAGCAGACTAGGTGCTTATGGCAACAGCACGCCAACGAGAACTCGCTAGCGCGTCAGTGTCAGCCTGCGCGTGTTCTGTGAACTAGTTCGTGGAGCAGTTTACGTTACGGCCCAAAAATGGTGAACTCAGTATAGAAAACATCGGCCGAAAAAGAAAAAGTCAACTTACAAAAAAAAAGCAATGTACCCTCGCGGATTCGAACTTGTGTCTTGCAAAATAACATTCCACTCCCAGACTTCTCGGCCACATGCCAATGCAGCCAGCGTTGGAAATATCAGGTATATAACATATGACCAGTTTTCACTTTTATTTATTTTTAGCATTTAAAGAGCAGCTTCGGTGACTTTGTTGTATAGCGCTCGTGCAGTAAGCGTCCCCCAAACTTCTACAATATCTCACGCCTAGAAACTGCATTTCTTAGACGGAAAAGCGTTCGCAGATGTGTGGTCGTGCTGCTGACCGCTGTGCTTGTTCTCACAGCGCAAAAAAAGTGCTTTGTGCTCCCCAGTTTTACGCTGTACGGTAAAAGCATCAGTTGATTTTATTTCCTTTGTACCTATATTGACTTCGCTGACATCTCCCGCCTTCAAGTGGCCTTAGATTTCCTAGCGTACCAGTCTGCAAAGCGGCGCATGTGCGCTTGTGTGGAGCGATCTTGACTTGGAGCTAGATACAGTGTACAAACTAACAAAGTAAAGAAAGGCACATTCTTTCATTCACAAACGTGTCGTGGCTTCGTTTCAACTGAGCGAATGAATTGCGACGATCCGTCGGTGGCCGGCGGACTAAACGCGGGGCCGCCTGACTCTGCCGGAAGGTCGGCGAGCCGTGCAGTAAGTAGCTCAGTCAATGGTCAAGCCATGTAATCTCCTGCTTACGTCACACGAAAGCGCCACAGAAAATGGGCGAGGATGCAGAGAGGAAGACAGCATTTTCAAATTGATGTTTCTACTAAATAAATTTGCGTAAACGCGCTCAGAATGGTAGAAACATGGCCTATGGACTCCGGACTACAATTTGTGCTAGTAATCCCGCAATGTTTACAAAGCACTTCAGTGTCCCTTTAATTTTCCTCATCATTTTGCTCATGAATCCTGCACTCCGCTCACGGGCGGAAAAGCTGCGCGTACATGCGTTCCGAATCGACGTCGGTTTATATATTGCTTAATTGGCCGCTCGTTCGCGCCAATGTCGAGCTTGTCCGTGTTGTGGTGGCGCCCTGTACGCGCGTACACAGGCAGTTAAAGTATTCCGTTATTCCGATCGGTTCTAAACATTTCTCGAACGTTTCTCAGTTGATCGCCATGCTCCGGTCAAAAAGGCTGGCTTTGACTTGGACCAACGGAACAAGAAACTCTTGAAGGCCGGATTGCTTGGTGTGTCCGCTTACACCGACACCCAGACCCCATGAAACCAGCCGCTAGCGAAGCTGCGTTTCAAATATCGAGCGAAAATAGTCTGCCTGGCTAGGCCGACGTATAAGCGCTGGGCTGGGGCGTCGCTCAGGCGGGTGCCTACATCTCACGCCGTCTGGCGATCACGTCGAGCTCATGTTCTCTTCTCTCACCCCAACCTGCGTGAAATGTACACTCGCTTTCCGTCCCCCGTCTCGATAGTTATTGCCGAGGTCCGGAGCAGCCCAGTTCGGAATTGGTCGGATAACCACCTGCCGTAAGCGCCATAACCTTCCGCGGGCGATATGGTTCGAACCAAGCGCGGGCACGATTTAGCGATAGCAACATCCGTGGACAAAAAACGCATTAGAAGCTCAGGCGGGTCGCTTAACCACCTGCTGTGCATCGTTTACCTTTTGCAGTTGCCTGTTGAGGCTATTATTGCTTGCAGACGCTCGGGTGCTCACAGTGGTAGGTTATTGACATCGCCGTTTGCGAGCAACGCTGTTCCAAAACTAAACTGAAATCATGATGGCCTGACCACAGTTCGTCCGATCGGTGTGAGAGAGTTCCGTATGTTCGGTCTGATCGGTATGAGAGTATGATCCGTCTGTTCCGTAGTTACCGAGTTGACCGGGACCCGACTGCGCCTGCGCGCGCAGGGAGGGCGAAAGAGGGAGAGAAGCTGTTTACTAGAAAACGGAGTGTTTAGCCGGCGTACAAAATCGCCTTCATGCTACTCTGTTAGGGGAGGGGGAAAAGGAAGAAAGGCCCAAGAGAGAGGAGGGCAGAAAAGAGATGCAAGCTTCGAGTGGGGAAAACGAACTTAGGTAAAAAAAAGGCAAGCCTCAGAGTGAAAAGATCTAAAGTTTTTGAATTAACCCAGTATCGCTGAGGTACAAAAACAAATTTTAGGGCTCGGCGTTGCTGCGAACAAGGCCAGGGCACTAAAATGGTTTTAAGGTCAGTTGTCCTTGCGTATAACCTATGCGTGCAACGTTGTGTAAAAGATTGATCTAAAGTCCTTGAAGGCAGGACAGTGGAGTAAAACATGCCTAATTGTGTCTTACGATGCACAGTTGTTGCACCTGGGATCGGGAGATAGTCCAATGCCGAAACGGTAGCTGTTGGTGTACGCGGCATTAAGTCGGAGCCGATGAAATAATGTTTCTCAGATGACGGGAGAGCTGGTGAGGAAGTCTCTATGACATCCGAGGGTCAAGAACGTAGAGAATTTTATATTCTTATATTTCGGCAGGCGTGGCCTGCAGAGGCAGCGTCATCATCTGTTTGGTTTCCCGTTATCCCACAGTGACCAGGCACCCACTGAAACAATATTATGCCCAGCGCCTACTGCAAGGTGAAGTAGATAGAGAATATCTTGAACGGCAAGTTCATATGTTAGGTGCTTGCCGCTCTTAAGCAGGCACTGAAAGGCAGGTTTAGAGTCGGTCAATATGGTCCATTGTTTGTGTTCTTGACAGAGGACGTAGCGGATTGCCTCTTTAGGGAATGTAGTTCAGCTGATGTCGCGGACGTTGGTCTTTCTAAAGGGTAGGAGAAGAGTTTACCGGTCGACGGGACGTATAATCCCGGGAGGAACTTCAAGGCAACGAAGACCCACCAGTGAAAATATGGGCTCTGGTGGAATGCAACCCGTGGATGTAGTCCAACGCCACTTGGAGCAGTTAAGCCTGGTGCGTTATCTTGTTAGTTGTCATGCCAGGGGTGCGTAAACCTATACGAGTAGACGCTAATGTCCAGGGCGGAAACTGAGATGCCATTGCTCGCGGTGGCTGCGTTGTTTTGGGAAGGGACAAAGGCTAATACCATCTCCAGACCCGGAACTCTGGGCCGCAGTGATGCCGCTCAGACAGTGGGGTGTAGGTTGAAGTAGATGCCGGTAATAGACTCCTGCAACATGAGTGCGTACAGAGGCAAGCAACGAGCTTCAGCGATGGTCCCGGCACCCGAGGAACCTCTGGGTATTCCAAGGCTGTTCCGTCGTGCCGCTTCTAGCTTCATTTTGTTAGTAGACGCTGCACGGTGCAGTACGGGAAGGCTACAGCGTATGAAGCCATCGACGTAAGCTTTTCGAAGCTGCATCATCGACTGCAGAAGGATGGCAAGTTGGGCTAGTTGGTTGATAGTGACCATAACGAAATGCAGCGCAAAAAGGGACGGGACAAAAGAAGAATTAACGACGACACAGCGCCGTGTCGTCGTTAATTATTCTTTTGTCCCGTCCTTTTTTGCGCTGCATTTCGTTATGGTCTGTATCGTCGAGCCGCAATTGCTGCCTCATCGCGAACCGGTAAAGTATTTCAGAACCTGAGACGTCGCCGAGATGCGGGCACATTATCTTTAAGGCGACCAGGAAAGGTTTCGGTCGATGATTACGCCAAGATACTATCGAGTCCGGGCGTACGGGAGGGCGTGACTACTCAACAGAATTGGGTACCGATTCAGTGCGCTTCCTTGTGAACGCCATTGCTACGCTTTTCTCGTGCGATAGGTGAAGTCCACGAGCAGCAAGCGTAGGTTGAAATGAAGAAGAGAGGGAAATGCCGAGGAAGACCCCCTCTCCCACCTCTCCCCCCCCCCCCCCCTAACGAATGCGTGGACATGGCGTGGCAAGCAGCCTAGAACACGAACTCTGAGCGATACGCGGGAGTGGCGCTGTGAAAAACAAAGGGGGGAAAAGGAGGGCTCTCTTCACGAACTGTTGGCACAATCCGCATCCCGCTGGCATTCTACAAAGCGAAGCTTACGTCATTCGCCATAATATGGTATCGTCCGACAGCCGATAAGACGGCATCGTCCGCATGACTTCGAAGATTCATTTCTTTTTAAAGCAAAGCTTTATACCATCTAACCCCAAGGGTTCCTATCGCGACCGTTGTGTCAAGTTTCAACAGAAACTCCCGCGACCAACAAAATAATTTACTGGCACCGCCAGGATCGAACTTGGAACCAATAGCGTAACAAGCGAGAGCCCGTTGTCTTAACCGATTTAGCTATGAGCCCACGCGGAGACGGGGAAGACAGGTGGTCGACTCGCCAAACACATCTACCGGTTACTGGATGTGTTTCTCGCTGAATGCCAGCGTGATAGCGTCACGCGACCTCACGCACCGCTGTGCGCTCCGTGCACGGCCCGTCTAGCGGCCCTGTGCACGGCTTGCGCGTGTGCTAGGAGTTACAAAAACAAAAGAAAGCTCACACCAACGCATAGCATCTCACTTCAAGTACGCTAATGTGCTAATTTCTGTGGCCTCCAGTGTTCACGTAAAAATCACAGCTCGATGTAGCCCTCACGGCGAACGACACATCAAAGAACACATTCAAATACAGTCGAGTCCACTTATAACAATATTGAGGTGGCCATGAAAATATTGTTATAACCGCTTATTGTTATAAGCGTGGTTATGCCGAAAATAAAGAAAACGTGACAAACAAGCGCAAAAACGCGCTCAACGATGTCCGCGCGTGCGGGGACAGGAGGATCGAGGCGACAGTGACCACAGAACAGGAACAGTGACAACAGGCAAGGAAAACGACGCTGGTAAGTACCAGACTCGGAACACGTGCAAACGGCGGAGCTGGAGACGTGGCCAAATTAGCGAAGAATAGGGGAGTTGGCACAGTGCACCACAGCGCTGCTGCTGCGGCGGCTTAGGCGCCCCGGTGCTTTTTCTACAGGCGGCGCACCCTCAGAATGGACTGCCCCACTGCCCGTAGAGGCGCCCATCCGGTCCTCCTCCCCTCCTCCGTGTCGCCGCGGCAGGCGAAAGCAGGCGGTGGCATGCGAGCCCTCTTCGGTGCGCACTCGGCCGCGTGCGAGGCCAAGTGCGCTATCGCCTGCCGCCGCGCGTATGCTCTCATGCCTTTTGCGTAATAGGCGGGGTTGGTGGTGGCATTGTCGCAGCGTTTTTGCATTTTTGTTTCGTTCAGGGTTGGTTCCAGTGCCCACATTTAATTGTTTATAACCGATATTGCATCCATGACAGCATTGTTATAAGCAGTTTATTTTGCCATAGAATACAATGAAAAGCTGACGGTGCCGCGGCTGTCCATTGTTATATCCGATATATTGTTAAAACCGGTTATTGTATAAGTGGACTCGACTGTACTCCTTGATGGCGAGGCCATCACTCCAAGCCCCAGCATCAAGATCCTGGGCCTACATCTCCAGGACAACACCGAGAGTGACGTATCCTTGCAGCCCCTCAAACACAGCATCGATCAGATCATACACATGATCAGGCGAGTTGCCAACAAGAAGCAAGGCCTCAAGGAATCCGATACATTTCGATTAATTCAAGTTTTTGTCCTCTCGGGAATCACTTACGTCAACCCCCTGTTTTCTCGGCAATGAGTACATAAAGATGCTGTACATAATGATTAGAAAGGCGGTTGAGCAAGCCATTGGTTCTTCCCCTGAGTGCGTCCACAGAGACGCTGCTTAGCACGGGGCTCCACAACACGGTGGAAGAGTGATAGAGGGCCGTCATTCTATCGAGAAGCTCCGAATGAGCAGAACTGCGGTGAGTCGCCGCATCCTTCACCAGATTGGCTGGGCACCACAGAATGTTAAGCCGCTTGATGTACACCCGCATTCTTGGCGACAAGAACTAAAGATGCTCTCTTTGCTTAGAAATATGAACCCCTCACTCGACGAGGGTCGCCGACAAGCACGGGCTCAAGCGCTCAACACTACCCTCGGTGGGATCATGCAGTTATCTACACAGACGCCTGCCAACATCAAGGGCACAAGTACGCCATCATCATGGCTACTTCCAGAAGCAACCTCCTTGTTTGTGCCTCACTCAAGACCAAAGACATGACGGCAGCAGAAGAGGCAGCCATCTCCTTGGCTGTCACTCAATCAGGGGTTTAGAAGGTAGTCATCGAGTCCCAACAAGCCTGCCGGAATTACAGTCGGGTTTGGTGTCCCGACCTGCACTGTGTGAGCTAAAAAAGCGCTCCCCAAATGGTTCAATTTGGCTCATATGGACACCCGCTCACGCTTTCATGGAGGGTAACGAATACGCCAACGAACAAGCCTGCGCCAACCAACAAACCACACCCGTGCCAACCAACCAATACGCCAACCAGTACGCCAACCAACAAACCACCCCCGTGCTATGGAGCTGCACGAGGACAGTCACCCGCTTGTCTCGTTCAGGGACATAACCAGCATTATCGCCTCAGAGGAGACCCTAACTTTGCTGAGGCCCTACCCTGACCTTTCCAGGGAAAAAAACAAACTACCCTACGCCACATACAATCCGGCTCCTTCCCACACCCGACGCGTCTTCACTTAATGCACCGGAATCCCTACGACGCTTAATGTAAATATTTCTCAGAAGTAGGAACACTCCGCCACATAATCGCGGTGTGCTACATTAGCCCTGAGCACCCTCCTCTCTTTCCGTCAACTGCCGAACCAGAGAAATGGGAGATGCTGCTGTTCAGCCCCTGTCTGCCTACCCAGCTTCAATTGGTGGACAGAGCACAGGCGGCGCGGACTGCATATGGGCTCCAGTGAAAAAAGAACCACTCCCCTGGGCTGCACTCTAAGCCGTTAAGAAATCTGAATAAAATTACTCCGTCCTCTTCCTCCTTTTCCTCCTTCTCCCCCTTGCTCCTCCTTCTCGTCCTCCTCCACCGTCTCGGCCGCCGATCTCGTCGCCTCGTCGCGGTGGCAAGATGGAGAATTGAGATCTTGTAACACCGGGTGTGAGCTTCCTTCAATTTGATAAAAAAAAACGTTTCCAACTCATGTGCTACACCCATACAACTCAACCATCCACCGTCGTGCATCATCATTAATTTAACCTTATCAAGAATATCTCTTTGAAGCACGTCTCTCTGTATCACTATTTGTAGAGCGACGGACTGAATTTAAGGGACGTCGCTCAGTGGGTAGTCGGTTGTGGTGGCGTTTACAGCTTTGCTTTCCAACCACATTCACAGGTGGATTGGTGCAATTTTTTATTCTTCCTTTTTTTCTCCCCCCCACAGCTCTTGCCCCGCTCTTAGACCAACCTTTTGCTGCATCATGCAAATCGATTCTTTATTTGAATCGACGCAGCCAGTTGTCAGTGGCACCTCGAACAGCGGCGGCGCTTGAACCAATGACGACAGACGAATATAAGAAGAAAAATGAAAATAATCATTTAATAACTGCCCTCGTGTGACTGTTGCATAAAGTTCACCAGAAAAAATTTACGGTGGGACCACGCAAATCAGTCTACTGATTTTGTAACCTTAAGATGCGTCGAGTGCCTCTATACAGCGGGAAGTGTAATAGAATGTCCAAACGAGGTTATGCGTAGCGCAATATTGCTCTCGTCACAGGCCACGGCAACAAGCGGATTATCCAGGCTTACCGAGACGAAGGACGTATTAACGATGCGAAGCCCCGCAGGCGACCCCGATCAACAACGAACGACCAAGACTTTTGCATCGTGGCTTCCATCAACGACAAAAGCATCCCAAAGGACGTTCGAGGTGCTCTGGCTCTGGACAACTTGAGCGACAGCACGGTAGGACGAAGGGTTATACAAGCACGGACAGCGAAGTGCACCGCCGCCACAGAAACCTCTGCTCACCGCTGCAACAAAGCAGCTCGCCTGAGGTCGCCACTGAACATCGAAGCTGGAGCGCAAGCGAATGGAAGCGCTGTGTTTCTCTCTGATGGGTGGGTCATGTTTCCACGCATATGTGAGCTCCTTCCTTAGGGATCGCAGAGCTACAATTAAATTGGTCAGAATAAATCCGGCCACTTCACCTTGGGCGCGAGGGGCACCCCACAAAGGCTGTTATCTCTCCTCTCCTGTTTAATGTCGCCATGAAGGGCCTCTCGGAGCGCCTGCCACCGTGCGCGGCACCAACCATGCGCTATACGCGGACGACATTACCGTGTGGTGAATGAGCGGGTCTGACGCCGGGGTGGAGCTCCAGACCACCTTGGGACATCACAGAAGACTTTCAGCTGGATCAGGCCTCAGCCTTTCACCGGCCAAGTCTGAGCTTTTGCTTTACAGGCCAATTCGGAGGTGAGTTAGGGGCCTTGAGAGAGAGAGAAACAACTTTATTGGATAGTCTCCTGCAGAGAGAGGCAAGCAATAGGGCTCCGCGGAGCCAGCCTACTCTCCGACGCGGCCGCTCACGTCCTTCAAGGCTGTGCCCTGCCGGCGTCCGCCGGTTCGGCGCGCGGCGGGTCTCCGGAGAAGTCCCCTCGGACCCTCCGCATTCGCCTCCCCACGCTTCTGCCTGGCAAGGGCTGCCTCGAGCTGCTGGACGGCTTGTAACTGCACCGCGTAGTCCGGCGATGCAATCGCGTTTGCAATATTGTCTGGCAAGCCGCTCCTGTGCGGCCCGCCTCCACTGGATTGCGAGTACAGTACCACAGAATGTGTCAAAGTTGCGTTCGTAACCGCGCACACACTGCACAAGGCGCTCTCATAAGCGTCCGGGCACACGTGTCGCGCCAGCGCCGGCGTGATCACCGAGTTGGTCTGGATCTGGCGGTAGAGCACTGCCTCCTTTCTTGATAGCTTCGGGTGTGGTGGTGGCCTGGTCCGACGGCATTGTCGGTGCCATCTCAGGATCTCGGTGTATTCGACGAGAGGTTCCTGGTGAATGCTGTCTTCGCTCGGTCGCCGCCGCTCCACTGGAGAGACGGGGGAGGTGGGAGGGGCCGCCGCGCGGTTGGTGAGCGCGCGCGCGGCGGCGTCCACCGTCTCGTTTCGGTTAGGGTGACCGCCCTTGTATTTGTCATTGCCTTCCCGTGTGTCCGTGTGCGCCGGGAGCCACCGCAAGTATGTGGCCGGCACCCGCTTGTTCACTGCACTGCACCGCACATTCACCAGCACTAGCACCGACGCTATTACGCGTGTAATTCACAATCGTCGAACGGGAGTCACTCAACACTGTCGTGCATCGGGTCCGTGAGGGACAGGTGATTGCGGTCTCTTCCGCGTGCCATGCCGACGGTACGCGTACACTGCAAGCACTGTACACCTCCCCGCTGGTGGCCTCGCACCGCCACCGCGACGTAGGCTCGTCCCTATCACCTTGCACACACGGGACGGCCGAATGATACCTCGGGTCGATTCCATCAGGGTCCTCGGACTTATGTTAGAATCCTAGGGGTCGTAATAGACAGACTATAGCCCGCATCCCCTCCAAGACGGAGAGCATGATCAGGCTTATTCTGAGGGTCTCGAACCGCAAGGACGGTTGAGCGAGAGCAATCTCCTTCGGCTCTATCATGCGTTTCTCATGAGCTACATCAATTATGTCGCCTCGGCGCTAGAGTGGTCCAAAATCTGAGGAGGCCAAATCAAACAACTCATGCGTAGGAGCATTAAGCGTGTGCTAGGTTTGCCTGTCAGCACCAGCACGGAAAAGCTCGTGCAACTGGGATTCACAACACCCTCTCGGAGGTAATAGAGGCTCAAGAGACGGCCCAGGTGGTGCGCCCCTTGTCGTCACGGGGCGGCAGGCGGCATCCTGGAATCAATTGGCTGTTGCCCAATGACGGTAAATGAATGTAAAGTGTCGATTTCACCGTCCGTAAGGCATACATTTAGGGTAGACCTATTCCAACTAATGTACATCAACAATACAATGTAGGGCACCGCAAGGCCCGGGTTTGATCTCTATTAAACTCTGTCGCGGGGTACTCCTGAGCTCGCGATTTTTGTAGACGCGGCTTCAGTACGGCCTCTTCGGATTGCTTTGTGGTGGTCGCCGTAGACCACCGGGGCGGGTGCTCAACTCTGCCTCGGTCAGGAAGGTCTCCGTGGCGGTGGCCGAGCAGGTCGCCATTGGCTTGGCCATGAAGGACCCGTTGCGTCCGAATATCTTACGGACTCGCGGGCTGCGGATAGAGCATTCGCCTCGGGATCGATCTCGCGATAGGCTGCGGCAATCCTTGGTCGTGAGGGGGCCGCCGTACATCACACAATCAAATGGTTCCCAGCCCATATGGGGACCAACGTCCGGGGGGGAAGGGAAGGACGCCGAGAGGTTCAGGGATCCCCTTCTACCATTTCACGAGGTCGTAACTCACTATCTTTTCTCTCGGAGGATCTACCCACCCCCTCATCCAACCCTTACACGGTCTGAGTCGTCGGCCTTGATAATGCTGCAGACAGGGTCCTTCCTTTCCTTTACAGTCCTTCCCTTCGCGGGGCAGGTTTAGTCATTTTGCGCCCGCACTGTCAGGACTGCGGAGAGGCGTATTGCTCATTAGATCACACGATCTTGCAATGCCCTGCAATACGCGACGCTGTGTTAAGTACAATGAGGATTGGGAGGAAGTTCTCAGAAGCGGCGACCTCTGTCCAACTCCTGGCCGTCCAGAGGGCCTGCGAAAGGGCGGAGGGCCACGGCCTTCCTGTCCCTACGTGGGGGCGGCCCGCAACTACAACCCCAACGTACTTCCTCAGGACCGAAAATAAAAGTTTTGTCTTTCTGTCTGTCTCTGATGAGTCCACGTTCTCGAGCCGCTGGGACCAGCGAAAGAGTGCGGCGAGTGCGTTCGGTAACACACTCGCTTCAGTCCCCATAATATCCAGGAGGTGGCCGCCGGCGGACGCGTGTCTGAACGCCTGCGGGACGATTTCCCATGAAGGCCTTGGCCCACTGGGGAGAACTGATGGAAGGTTCACAAGTGCTGCGTATTGCACTCTGCTCGAGCGCAGGATGATCCCCTGTGTGTTGAATGGGCCGCACCGGGATGCGTATCATTCTTTCAAGCAGGACTTGTCTCTCGTTCACACCTCGAAGTACGTAGCGCTGCTTGTGGAAGAGCGAGCGGTCACGTTAGCAACTTCAGTGGTGTGCGAAGGATGCCGACATGAACCATAGAGCGAGCATGTTTCGGGCGATGAAAGTGAACCTTTGGAAGTTGTCCCTACAATTGGCGAACTCCGACCAACTATAGGAAGCAATAGAACATGCGTGGAAGCGTCTTCAACGTGATACCGCATTCATCGAGGCTCTCTACGCGTCTCTGCCCCAAAGAACGGAGGCTGTCGTTCAAGTCGGCGGTGGCATGAGGGCATGACGCGTTATTAGGCCACCAACAAGCAAAACGAAGCACGAGCAGAAGCTGGGATGACGCTATTACCTTATCTCGTTTGCTTCTATATATATTTTCAATATTCGGCAGGCGCCAATAAACCTATTTTGAACTCACCCATACATTCATTTTTTTCCCGCTTTACAAGATTTGCCAAAAATCAATATCGAAGCAAGGAACAATCCCACCTTTTGTAACAATTGCGGGAAAAAGTTACCAGTGACGCAATATCTTAACAGTGTTATCACTGTCTGCTGGCGAAGCGAATCTCCGCACTTTGCAGACGCACGGCGGGAATGCGAACATTTCTTATAACAGCCTCCCCCTTTCCACTTAGTTTCCGACGGCGGCCGCTGCGTATCACCCATAGCTGGGTCTGAGGGTGTTTTCTACGAGTTCCTGGGTTCTCTTTCATATTGCTCATAATAGTACAACGAGTAGCATACGGCGACTTCGGGCAGCCAGCCAGTCCCATCACACGAACTTTCAGTCGGCCGACGTGTTCGTTGGCCGTCAGCGTCGTGTGACAAAGGGCTCAGTGAACTCTCAAGTCGGCGTCGCCGTCGTGTCGTGTCGGCCTATAGCCAACGCGCCTTAACGAGAAGCGTGGTAATAAAGTAAAAAGGTAAACATGGATGATACGATAGCAATATGCGTGCTTCAGGGAGCGCTAATTAAGCAAAGGCGCCGCCGCCAGCGGTCGACCCTGAGCAGACGACACTTCGCCGAAGTGCGCGAAAAAGCCGTCGAATTACAAGATTTCTGCTGCGTGACACGCATGGGAGAATCGATGACGTACAGTGGTGATCTTGCTAAGGGTGAACATGGGAGCGCGTGGCCGCCGGTACTGTCAGAGCAGCCTACCGTACCCAGCGCGAACCATCACGCATGCGCTGTGCGGGCCGAGCGATATTTTGCTTTCAGCAGCGCGCATCACGTCATCGGAGCGTCTGCTCGTCGTCTCCTATGTCGCGTCTCGTCTGCTAATGGTACCTTGCTTTGATCCGCGAATCTTGGATTCTTGCATGAAAACGTACATATATAAAAAGGTAAAGGATGATAGTTTTCTCCCGTATATTCAATGAAGGTCGTAGCGACCTGCGCCCCCTTTGAGTGACCACCTTCGAAGCCTTGAATTGCGTGCTTCTGTGTGCTTTTAAAACACTTTTTGTAGGCACTTGCAAAAATTAGGTGCTGTTAAAATCTGCGTGACCTTTTGATTGAGCCTGTTTGACACAAGTGGGTGAGTTACGCTCTGTGTCGAAACCATTGTATTGGAGCTAAAGAACGAATTGCCGCTCACGTGGATTCTATTTTCCACGCATTCATACAGTCGCTGATAGGTCCATCGCTACACGCGCGATAAACATAGCAGACGACGCGCAGACGCTCCGATGACGCAGTGCGCGCGCTGAAAGCATAGTCTCGCTCGGCACGCACAGCGCATGCGTGATGCTTCGCGCTGGGCACGGTAGGCTCCTCTGATAGTACCGGCGGCCACGCGCTCCCGTGTTCACCCTTAGCGAGATCACCACTGTACTTGCGGGGAAATGGCGAGGCCCGGAAACACGCAGAAAAGGGTGGGATTTCGGCAACGAACTTTGCAACGAAATTGTGAGCTTTCCGCTGCACGTAAAAATAAACCTGGCACAGATGACGTTGACCTCCCAACCTAACGATTGCGCTGGTTAATTAAGTGTGTTTAAACCGCCTTTCGGGACCCCTTTAATGCCCACCAACAAACAGAGGAGAATATTCCTGCTGCCTCACCTTTCGTGTCAGCAGGTATTCTGCAGGAAACGTTCTGAGGTGGACGTCCACCGTGGCACACACCTCATCGTCCAGTGGACAGACGCAGCGGGAAGTGTCGACGCAGCTGTCGTAGCAAGGCTCGCAAAGGGTGTGGCCGCACCGAAGAGAGTACGTCGCTCTGGGAATGTAGCCGCACACCGCACATACCCGTCCAGCAGGAATCGGCTCCGCGCACTTCAAAGGCCGCAATTCAGTGTCGTCGGAATATCCAACCAGTGCGGAACCCTGGCTGCTGTGAGCCATGTTCAACGGCGTGCATAGACGGAGGGCGGCACCCGGCTCCTTCAAAATCTGTCTGGACGGGACGACGATTGTTTGGCTTTCGCGGTCGGCAGAGCCCGGGATATTCCCGGATATGCCCCGATGTGCTCACTTCTCTGACGCGAGTGCAACTGGTGCCTTGAAACAGTTGCGAATGGCATTGGCAAACAGGGTGGGAGCACGCATGCGGCGATTTTAGTAGATAGGGGCGTCAGTCTCACCACCAAATATAATCGGGAAAAACAATGCCAACCGGTGCTGCGAACCAGGAATTGATAAAGAGATGCCGCTTAGAATATCCGGTATTAAACCTCAAGGGACCCTGCAGCACTTTCGATAAGCGCTTTCACTCTTTCGTTCGCGTCTGGAACCACTGCGAAAGCTACAGTTATCGCCAGCACGGAGCGGCACTTCGTGATTTGCTCGTCGCGCCAGATACGCCTTCCATTGCTATCGAAAAGCCTTCATTGCTGCAACTGAAGGAAACCGGCCAACAGCCGCTACATGGCCTTAGTGCCGTAATTCGAGCCGTTGAAGAACGTCAACACCGCGAAAGAACGAAAAATCTGTTGAGCGAGTTTACAAGTTATCTGATTTTCATAGAGCAGTAATTTTTGGCTGAGGCACTTTGTGACCCCCTGATCTAAGTGCTGGGTATGTTAGGTGACTACATTCTGCAAACATTTAGGATTTCAAAAAAAGTTGAACAAAGTGTTCCAGGGTCCCTTTAAAGTATTATATCTCACATTCCATTCTTCGCCACCTGAGATAACGGCAGCTAGCCCGATATGGCAAGGAACGGGAGGCGCCACCTCTCGCCACTGCGATCAATTTCCCGTTCAGAGAGGAGGCAGCGCTCAGGCCGTCTTTTTGTTCCGAGTGGTCTTCCGTCTCCTCCCCCATTGCTATGGGAGACAGGGCGTCTAAAAATTGCGGTGTAGGGAATTGCCGCGCTCCGTCAGGTAGCGCTATAAATTTAATCCTCCCCGTTCCCAGCGTTGCTTCGCTTGCAGTGCGATGCGCAGCTGCTCCCATTAAACGTAGCAGTCGCACCAATCAACATCAACACTATCTATCAGTACCTATAATATCGTTCAGCACCTAGAACTTCCTTGTCTGTGTGTACACGCGTCTTAGCTGTGCAAACCACAACGTACACAAGTAAACCACGCTCGTACCACATGTGCCGG